>OY812999.1:55950737-56305737 GCA_963681545.1 Germaria angustata | reverse complement strand
CACCAGATACCCTACTTTTTCGGCAGTTGCCGTTTTTCAGACACCCTATACTTAGGTAGTTTTAACAAATAAAATACAGAATATCTAAAAATGGGCAAAAATGGTCACGCCCATATTTTCTTAGCATATTTACTACACAGTACTTTAAATAATTTAGCTAAATTGGTCCACAAAAATGACAGGTTTTCTTGAAATTGGAAAAAAGATGTTACAATCTTATAGCCAGCGTTGCCACATCCAAGATATTTTTGCAACCAAAATTAAGAAAAAATTGCCAAATAAGGAAAAAAGCTACCACAATTTTAATATTTTTTATATTTTATGTTATCTTACAGCACAAAAATGTAAATATAAAGTCTTGAAAAGTCGCCATAAAAAGTCATAGTATGAATCGCATATAAATGATAAACAATATTTTGCTGTGTCAATCAGGTAGGCATAACTATTACAATTTGTTTATTTATTTAAATTTAAGAACACATTATGAAAATAGGCAGGTAGTTTTAAAACTTGGTTTTTATACTAAGTAAAATAAAAACTGCAGTTGTATATAATGCAGTTAATTGTGGCCTAGATTTATGTTTCGCAAATCATGTAGTTTGAACCTTTTTATTTTTGGGTATAAATTGATCTGCAATTGTGTAATGGAATCAGTTAAGTTTTTACTTTGCAAAAGTAGTGATCAGTACCAGAACTCATAATGTCATTTCAAAATTCGGAATTGTTCGAGTTATTTAGAAAATCACATAATGAAAATGTATTTAATTTGGCTATTGTAGAAAAATTGCACGGTTTACCAGGATACCACGAAAAGGATGTTAAAAACAAAATTCACTTCCTTTTCTTGGATATTTGTAGAAAATGGCTTGCCTCAAACCGTACGACAAAAAACTTTATGGAAAAGTACTCAGACTGGCTAAATGGAGTAACAACTTTTGAAAACATCAAAGAACCGCATACATCTTTGGACAGCAGAAAAGGAAGACCTGCTGAAACTATAAACGAGTGTTCGGAGTACACAAAAAAAAACGTAAACTTCAAAATGCTACAAAAGATATATCTACATCGAATCTGTCAGAAGCATTATTGGCATGTTTCTACATAACAAGTAAGCAAACAAACAAGCAAGTACTACCCAGGCAAGTACGTAACAAAATGAGTTTTTATAACCCACTTGTCTAACCTACGTCCCCCCAGGGGGCGCGGTCAATGCACCCTGTCTTGGTGGCTTGGTGTTGAACCGGACCTAGGCCTTTTTGCTGATAACCCCTAAAAACTTGTATGTTGCTACCCAATCCCTGAAACAACAGGGCAACGGGCGCGCATGCAAGTAAACTAAAGGTAAAAGCGGGTTCGCTCGCTCGTCCGGAGGGGTGTTTGGTCTTTCCAGACCTTGACCTTTGGCCAATTGCCCTAAAACTTAATATGTTACCACCCAATCCCTGAATACCAGGGTAACGGGCGTGCATATAAGTAATTAAGGAAGTAGCTTGCTACGCTAGTCTGGGTAGAGGTGTTACCGATGCCTCAGGTGTGCAAGGAACCTAAAATCGGAGGTGATTTTAACACGCGGCTGACCAGAGTCCTATCTGGTGCCACGGGAACCAGTAGCCCCTAGGACTTGTCCTAGACTGGTTATTGGTGAGGCCCCTTCGGGGATCACGTGGTGGCTGTGGTTAAAACCTAAAGATACGCGGGGAGAGGTATGGGCTGGATGAGTGTGTCTTCAATCATGGGTTAGTGGCATGATGTGGATGTTCTCTTCAGGCCGTATATCTCTAGGTGCTGTTGCTATTCGACAGAGCTGCTCTAATGGTTACGGTAGGTGAAGCTTCAGGTCAGATTGGGGTAAAAGTTCCACTGCCGTGCCATTTTTGTAGTAGGAGGTTAGATAGCTCCAAGCATCTTAGCAAGGTGTCTGTACATGGTCCAGCAGCCTGTACGGAACTTGCTACCATGTTGTCCCTGTTGGGGGCACATGTTAGTTGGCATTTCCTCATGTGCCCTTGGCGGGGGCTACTGGGGCGGTGGTGAACGTGCTTTATTCACCCTTGTGCAATAGTGCACCGTCAGGTTAGGCCTTCGGGCAGGTACTGACGTGAATCTTTTGCAACTCTGTCTAACCTACGTACTGTTACGTTTTATTCAATTGCAGGATTGCCGTAGTAAAAATTTTAGTATTTCGTTTACTTTTTTCCATACAAAAATCAATTTTTTTTATTACTCAATGGCAAGTCTAGACCAAATACAAAAGCAGCTGTTTTTTATTTATAAATCAAAATTTATTAATACATATACATATGCATATACATACATGTGTATATGCATACTTACAGCTTTTTATTCTTTAAATCCATATTTATATGTGGTATAATGTATATTTGTTGTGGTTTTTGAATTATTTTTTGAAAAGTAATTTCTTTTTTTGGAAAAAATTGAACAAAATATTATTTTGCCATGCATACAATCAATTTTTTCTGCTTGTCTTCTTTTGACAGTTTAGACAATTGAAACTGCAATGTAGAAACCACAAATAAAAACAGCAATTACGTTTTTACTCAATAAGATTTGACACTTGTTTAATAAAAACGAAAAACATGAATTTGTGCTCAATTGAACAAGCAATTTTAGTTACTTGTTATCTAGAAACTGGCTATATGTCTTAAGTACGTAAAAGATAAAGATAAATCAAGGTCTGATATTACAAAGTATTCCAACTCCTCCGAATGCATTACCCACAAAGTATAGCATAGAAGAAGGCTTAGCGTTATTTATGGACTTGGGATTGTCAAAGGACAAATATAATATTTTACGAAGCTCTTTAAAGAATCATAATGTGAATGTTCTTCCTGGATATAAAAAGGTTACCTCTGCCAAAAAGGAAGCTGTACCATGTAATGTAAAAGTTACTGAAGTATCAGCAGAAGTTGAACTGCAAGACTTAATGGATCATACATCTAAACGCTTAGTTCAAAGTTTTCCTGAAAAAGGAAGAGCATTACTTCCACATAGGCTTACATTGATAAGCAAGTGGGGATGTGATGGATCATCTGGTCAAAGTGCTTGCAAACAAACAATATCGACAACTGACATAACTATTACAGATGCAAATATGTTTATGGCTTCTATAGTTCCTTTACGACTTAGAAGTGAAATCTCTGAGCATTGGAAAAATCCTCGCCCATCGTCAGTTCATTTTTGCCGTCCGATATTTTTTAAATATGCAAAGGGGTCTTCAGAAATAATCAAGTCCACAGTAAACGATATAAAAGAGCAAATTTCCGAACTAAAGCCTTCTGTTATTGAAATGAAGAATCGGAAAAAGGTTTTAATTATGAATTTTGTCTTACAGTGATTGATGGCAAAGTCTTAAATGTAATAACAGATACTTCTTCAACTTTGAAGTGTGCAATTTGCAAAAAGTCACAGAAGGACTTTCAAAATTTTAATGATTCAAGTGATGAGCAAAACTATGAATATGGAATTTCTCCGTTACATGCCAGAATTAGATGCATGGAGTTTATTTTAAAATTAGTATAGTGCCATCCCTGCAAAATAAATCATATGTTTTCGTTAAGGTAGGTTAAGATAGACATTATGTACTCTCGACCTAGAATGTAAATGAGTGGATTATAATAATGAACAATCAAAAGAACAAGTTGTGTTTTAAATTCAATAAGGGAGAAGGTGTTTAACTTTAAATTAGCGTATACAATTCCGAGAGAAGAAGACAGTTTTCATGAGAATGCAACACCAAAAGAAACACTAACTGCTCGAAAAAATATACAAAATGAATTTCTTAAGAACCTTGGACTAACAATAGGCTGCCCAAAAGCAGGGATATGGAAATACTAACGATGGTAACATGTCCAGATGGTTTTTTGAAAATGATGAGGTAACAGCCCAAATTACTGGTGTCGACAACCATATTATAAAAAGGTTGGCAGTTATTCTAAATGTTATAAGCTCTAGAGAAATGGTAAATGGCCCAAAGTTTCAGGATTATGCATCAAAAACTGCCCAGCTTTTGGCTCAAAAGTACCCTGAGAAGAAACTTAAGGTGAATTCACCCATTCGTTCTGAACGAAATTTTTGTTGTTGTTCCGCATTAAATTTACTCTCTTTCTCTCACTCTCAAAAAAAATAGAGACGTCAAACTACATATAAAAAAAGCGTTCGGAACGTTCAGAACGATTGGGTGAATCCACCTTTACTCCTATGGTCCATAAGATTTTGACTCATGGCCAAAATTTAATTGAATATCAATGCTTACCAATTAGAGAGTTATCAGCAGAAGCCCAGGAATGCAAAAACAAAGATTGCAAGCACTTTAGATATGAGAATACTTGCAAAATTTCACGGATTAGACAGAATGAGGATCTTTTTAATATGTTGGTGGCCTCTTCAGACCCACTGATTTCATCGCGGAGACATGTAAGATCTCGAAAGGATTTGGAAGAATATAATTATAGCTCCGATATTTTAAGTCTATTACAAATCGCTCAAAATGTTAATGACTATTTTGAAGAAAACTATTAAAAAAATTAATAAAAATAACTCAATATCATATAATATATCATACTATGTATAAAATAATATTATAAATTAACATTAGTATTAAAAATATTTCATTAATTTTTATGTGTAATATAAATAAAAAGATTTATATTAATATAACATGTTATATTAGAGTAGAATTTTTTCTAGACTTCCCTATGAGAATGTCATTTAAAGCACAAAAACTTGTGTTTTAAATGTTTGAGAAATTTTAAAAATATCATTACTTCAAAATATATGATTTTTGTGACAAGAAAGGTCAAAGGTGTCATCGTGTCCAATGCCTATCACAATAAGGAAGCACTTATTTTGATCCTAAAAGATTTAAAAATCAAGTGTTTTTTCCCCATTACAAATTTCTTGGTAACTTCAAAAATTATGATGTTTTCAACAAAAAACCACTGTGCATAGTGCTTCCACAAAACTATGGCCAATAATGATACTCATTTTTATTAAAATATCTTTCTTACCGTAAAAGTTATGATGTTTGTAATGAAAACAGCCGAAAACACACGACACTGTGCACAGTGCCGCGCCTAAGCTATGACCCTGCAAATCATGTATAATAATTTTTAAATATCTTTATCAGTTAAAAAGTTATGATGTTTGCAACGAAAAAAGTCAAAAGGCCCCACTGTGCGTTGGTTTAGAAATGGACATTGAAAAGACACAAGCAATGCGAGTTAATAACGTCACCGTAGAGGAAGATGTGTCTAGTAGACCAAAAAATAAAAATTGGTGGGCCCCACAAATATCGCAAAACACGAAGATTCCATACTTGCGTTAAATCTACACTGCTTTATGTAAGCGAAAGTTGGCGAATGACAAACAATATATCTCAAAGACTCAAAGTATTTATAAACAAGAGCTCTGGAGGTTAACAAAGGAAGAACCAATAGTTCGTCAAATAACAAGAAGAAAATGGAGATGTATAGAATATCGAGTCCTCAAGGAAGTTGTCACTCCGCTCGTCCAAAAAATATATGGCATTGAAAAATTTTAAATGAACTTAAAAAAGTGAACTAATCTTTAGACGAAATTCAATTATTTTGTAATGATAGAATTAGTTGGAATTTGATTGTAGAAGCCCTATGTTCCCAAGTGGAATAAGTAAAGGAGAAAAATAACTTCTTTTCTTATAGGTATTCAAAAAGTGTGCGTGCATTGTTCTTTAATAATTTTATTATAAGTGTGCTTATGAAAAGTTGTAATAAAATTTGTAAAAAGCGGTTATTCTCCAATAAGATAAATTTGGCTTGGAAAATTAATTGTTGGGTTACTATAGCTTATGTCTGGGTGTAGTTTTGCATGTGTAAGTTAGCGAACTTTGCATTACTTAAATTTCATTATTTTCTCTAGGAATAAGTACATAAATGCTATTGCAGCGTCTGCAACAAATTAAAAGTAATGTAATTAATCACCAATAATAAAATCACGCGCAGCACAGTGGACCATTTCGCGAGAAGGCGGTCAAAATTCCATAAGTTTTGACTGGATTGGAATTTTGATACGGGTTTTTTTTTTTGGTTACTAGGTGTGACTATATGCTTCAAGTTTAAAATTGACCGGATAGAAAAATAGTTATGCTGGGTTTGAAATGCATTTTAAGTTATAGCTGATTTTTGTTACAAAAGTGAAGTAGTAAAACTTGTTAACAATGTTTGTTTAACACAAAGTGTTATATTTTAAGTCATTTTTTACAACTTATACTTAATGAAAACTGAATTTTTGTCAGAAAGTGTCAAACTTTTGCCCCCGCGAAATTTTTAGTACGAAGGACCAAAGGTTGGTTTTTTTAAGCAGTTTTAGTTAAAAATTAGTTTATTAAGTAGCGAACATAAGAAATACAAACATTAGTTCAAATTTACTTTAGATAAAGAGGTTTTATTGAAGAAGACGTAGGTTTCTATTCAAGTCCAAAGTAGACATTATAAATATTATTGTAAACTTTTATTATAAATTTGTAAATTTAAAATTGAATAATGTACCTAAAATTTTAAAACGATAAAATAACGATACCTCTAGTGTTTCGAAAAATTACTATTAATTAAGCACTTTTGGAAAATATTCCTAGAAATATTTAGTTTAGTTTCTACGTCTAATTCAATGGAATTAGTTTTCCATTTTTGTCGGATATTGGACATATAGAGATCTGATGTGCATAAGAAAATAAAAATAAGATCTTATTTAGTACAACATCTGGAAATATTTCTTGTGTAGTCTTTGTTTATTTTTTCTTGCGCTTCTTCAGATAGATCTCCTATTGGTAGCATATTGTGTTGAATTATTTTTTCCCCATGGTACACGAACTGAGGATGACATATGTATATCTCAAAAAGTATTTTTCGTTATAGAGTACAGATGTTTTTTTTTTGGCGTACTCTCCAAATTTTTTTTTATTTATCTTTCTGCTGCATGCTAGAACTTGTAATATAATGTTAAATCTCCTTATTCCAAATCTACACTTATAATAGATGCTGCAGTTTCTGGATCTGAAAAAACATCCTTAGAATATTTCCATCATTTGTGTTTCCTTCTCCTTGCTTTGGCTGTTCGATCATTAGGCCTAGTTCTAAACATTTTTCTTGAATTTGTTTTTTTCATCATTTTCCTTATTTTCTCACTCTTTCGCAAACGGACCAAAACCCAAATCATAACCTAATTTGAGAATATGCTCCAGAAAACATATTCTAGCATGAAAAATTCAGGTAGGCAGGCAACATCCCAATCAAGAAAAGAACTTATACACATGCACACATATGTAGGAAGGGTGAGAAAACCACAACACAAACAATAGATGTGCACCTATGAACCCATGATGTTAATCACAAAAATATTTTGCATACACTGTTTTTCCAGGAATTTCCATTTTAGTTTTTAATGGTTTACAAAACATTTAACACACAAGAGAAAATTTTTCTCTATTTATTAAACACGCCCTATTTCATTATCATAAAAAACAACAAGTATTTTCATGTCGTTTAGGATAACTTATTAATTATATGCTCACGAAAGTGTTTTGCTTACTCAAAAGTCTATAATTTTTTCGATAATTGCAGTATCCTTTTTGATTTTGTACTTCTACCTGTAAGACCGCTTATTGCATATCAATGGTTTTTACCATAATTAGTTGAGATTTGTTATCTGTTATTATGTCCAAAGAAAAACAATGATTAATTCTGAGAAAAAACTATTTTTTGCCTTTATAATCAGGGTAAATCAATTTAAAAAGCAAAGTACTTTTGTGACCTGAATTATATGAATTTACTTTATTTTAAGTAAGTAAAATAATTTTTTGATCAACTGTACATGATTTAGAAATTAACTAACAATTATTAATTTTCTTTTAAAAAATACGCATATCTATCTAAAATACGTCTCCCATTAAAGCGATTTGATATAGAAAAACTAGAATACTTCGAAAAGAGCATTACAGAAAAAAATTTTTTTACTCTTACTCAAATTTTGGAAAAAATATTTACCTTGTGCCAGAAAAATTCTTCTGGTGGTCACGCTCGAATCGGGCCGGGTATACAATGGGGTATAGGGGTATATAGGAGAGTTTGGACTACAAAAGAGTGGTAATTTCTTTTTGAACTTTAGAAATTATGCTCTATTATGTGGAAGAGTTTAAAAAGTTAAATAATAATAATTCTTAAAAGTCATAACTGGCCTTCGTAGACTAGTAGGTAGTATACTAGACTCGTAGTGCGAAGGACGCAGGTTCGAATCCTGCCGCAGAACTCGGGCAGTTTGTGTTTGATAATTAAAGGGAGCGCACAACAAGCTTTCACTGGCTTAGGTGTATGTCGTATGACATGGGCTATACACCCCTCCAATCAACCTAACCTAACCTAACCCTAAAAGTCATAAACACTTTATTTTTCTAATACTAATAGCTAACAAATTAGGCAATTATATGAAATTTATATCGTTTGAAAATCCTTAAAAACAAAAAAGTTATAGATGTTTAAAAATCAAAAGCTAACTAAGAAATTTCTCATTTTAGAAAAATACTGAGAATGTCCATTTTGAATCACCCTGTTCACTGTGATATAGTTGAAATAAAGTTTTAATTTTTTGGCTCCCGAGTTATACTAGTGTCTACTTTCGAATAAACTTTAAAGGCCATGTCAGATACAACTTTTGCTTCGCGTTGCGTTACAGCTTCGCTTTGACATTTAAGATAAAATGTACATACTTATACGAAACATTCCACATAAAATACTTTTAACGCAGCGTGACGCAAAAAGTTCGGCAACTCTCAACTTTTTGCGTGCTTTGACAATCAAAGTTATGTATGTATGTATGTTAGAATATGATATAAAAATCTGATGTGATATGAAAAATAATTATTTTTTAACGTAGAATACGTTATACGGTAAGGTAGGGGTGTTGATCTGGAGCACAAAATTTTGAGAAAATGTTTGTCAACTTTCACCCACTTTTACTTATACATATATTAAAACATATTTTAGCAATTTTTATATGTTACTCAGTTTTGGTAATGTTTTGTTTCGAATTACATTAAAAAAATTATATGTCTATATATAAAAGTTTTATGTAGTTAAGGAAATAAATATTTTAGGGCATGATATTTTAGACTTTTTGTACATGCCGCTGTTGTTGTTGGTTTGTAAATGCCGCTGTTGTTTTTGTTGTTGTTGTGAAATCAAATGATTTTGGGTTTGCTGTGCTTGTTTATTTATCGAGCAGCGTGTAAATGTGTGTGTGTGTGTACATTTCGTTTTGTTGGATCGGTGGGTTGTTAGTTCGTTTGGAGGGGAACATAAAATGAAGGGAGGGGAGCGTGGACACTTGTGTGTGCTTGAAAGTTTACAGATCTTTGCTGTCGTTTGTTTACTTCTGCGAGCAGCGTGCAAATGTGTGTGTATGTACATTAATACAAAGGATTGGCGATGTATACGCTCACTATATCAATGGCGTTTTTCCTAAACACATTTCTGTGAATACATTGGGAAGTAGTTGGAAAGCAGCTTAGATAGATTTAAATCATTTATCAAAAATTATATTTAATTCATATATTTTAATTGCAAAATGACTAACGTATTCTACGTCTGACCTATGCGCCCGTGTTATCTAACACAGGCTTGTTTTTTTTATTTTTAAAATTTATTTCCTGTTGAAGAATATGAGCTTGTTATTTTTTTACTAATTTATAAAATAGTACCTATTTGCATGCTATATGTAAGTATATAGCATAGGATTATTTTATTGTAAAAAATCAGTGGCAGCCTATTATTAATAAGATTTTACCTTTTTATATGAATACATAAGTATGTATTTGAAAATCCAAAAAACAAATGAATTGATGAGAATAAAAAGCTTTATATGGTATAGTGGTGTATTATATAATAAACTACAATAAGTGATAACAAAATAAACACACAAAAGCAAATAATATTTTGACTTTCATTTTTATAATAAAAAATAATTAGCAAAATTCATAACCACCTTTTTCGAAAACACACAATGCGCGCGTTGTGTCAAAGTTTTTATTGTGTCATACACCTTTTGCGTTACGCTTTTCTGTCAAAGTTAAAAACGTCACGCAACGCTACAAAGTTTTATCTGACACGGCCTTAACGTTTTACAATCGGTGACTATAAAAATGAGATTTGGAAGCCTTCTCGTAAAATGGTTCACTGTGCAGCGTGTAGATTTAAGTCAATTCAATATAAAATAAATACATTCTTTATAAAATCGAATTGAGTTGTTATTAAATCTAAATAAATTGCGGAAAATCTTTCGTTTAGACCTTTAAATAACGTTTGTTGTTGTTTTCTAACACAATTCACCCTGTTGTTTTCTAATATGGATGTCAAATAGTGTTTCCATTTTTTTTACGACGAGATTTGAAGGAGCTCCCTAAAACCTATCACTTCACTTCACAATATTTTCCCGTTTATGCTATCACAGAAAAACAATTGTTTTCAAAAACGGATCTCTTCTCGAATAGACATTTTTTACACAGATTAAATTACAATACTTTAAATTATAGTTTCTTTATGTTTTCTACACGATACAAAAATTTTTGTACTTTTTTCACTATATTGTACTTTTTGTTTTCTTTAAATCTTAAAAAAAATTGTTTCTATGAAATTAGTATAGTAAGGGCCAAATTTTTTTATATTTATTTATTCTTGTATTAAAGCGATATATTTACAGTGAATATTTCCTTGATAATTAGTGACTGTTGACCACCGTGATGTCTGCGATTATAACGAGGCAGAATGATAATTGTTTTTAATATATATTACCTAGATATACAGGGATTTTCTTTTTGGTGCGGCGTGAAAATTTGTTTCCTAAACAGGACAGGCTGGCAGCAGTCTTGCACGTCGTGTACAACACCAGGTCCTAGAATTAGTGCGGCAAGCACGGAATTCTGGCCTTCCCCCTTTTTTTATTTTATTTATTTTTTTGTGCCTGCACTCTTCTTCGGGTGAAAATGATGTCAGATCTTCCTGTTCCTTCCCACTTTTATTTATTATTAAAAAAAATTTAATCACACTTTATTGTTTTCTAGTTTAGCTTTTCGTTTTTTTTTTATTTTTGTTTTTTTTAAATCTTATAGTTGTATTTTTTTTTACAACCGATTGTCTGCTTTACTGACCCAGTGATTCTCTCGATTTTCACGGGCTCTGCCTTCTTATATATGACCGCTAGCCCTAGGCCATTCTATATAAAAAAAATATGGCTGACCATATACCGGTCATCAAGATCAACTATATTATCCATCCATCAATCTATCCTTTTTGCTGTTCCTACCTCGTTACTATCCTTTTTCAGCTCCCGCCTCTACAATAAAAATTCACCTTACTGCGAAACTCTCCCGTATTATCCTTACTTGATCTGGCACCCATATACCGCTTAGCTGTTCTTACCCTCTAAACAGACTGTAGATAAAACCGTATTCTTCTCATTCCAATAAAGTAAGAATTAATATTCTTTCGTATTCTTCCAAAAGTTAACTAAAAAGTTAATCACGAAATTATTTTTACTAAAAAAATAAATTAGCTTGAGTAAATTTTATAGCTTCCTACAGAATACACTAAACTAAACTAAAAAAAACTTGCTACTACTGGTTTCATCTTGGGTGATACTTATACCCTGGCTTGGTCAATATCGATGATGCACCTAAGCATGTCTGACCCTCCGCAACAATACACCGACCTTAACAAAACCTGCCGTGAAGTTCGGTGTGCGAGAGTTAATTTAATCAAAGTGGGGAACTCCCACACCCTGTAGTCTCATAGCCAGGCAAAATCTGTCCGACAAGTGATAAGGAAGATGCTTTTGCAATGATAGAGAATTCTCGACCCATCATATCGCCGCATTAGGGAAGTATTACTCACTCATTCACTCATATGACTATTTACTTTGTTACGTATCGTATTTTCAGCGCACTTTAATTTCGTTTACGTAGAGGATCTTACAAGAACAGTGCTACGTCTTTGGGTCAAATATGTGTAAGTCCTGCCTAGGGGTAATCATATAACGAGCTGACTATTTCTGAGACTTAAAATTCACTGTTACTCGTGATAAATGTTATCCGACATCAGCGTTGCCATCAAAATTTCTTTGGTACCAATTTGTAAATAGATGTGGAATTCGAAACTACTGCCAATATCATAATTTTATGTCCTTTGAGTGAAATATGCCTATAGGTCTACCCTGTAAATTCTCAAGCTCATACATATTGTTACCGATTGGTCTTACGATTCGACACTTGCAAAACTTGGCATTGATGTTTTTGCTAAAGTCACTTAGGATGGTGTTTCGTCGGTACACTTCTTGACCCGGGATGAATTTGACATTCCTCGCCCTTTTGTTGTACCTTTGCGCACTCTTTTCGTAAGCCTCGTGCGTGTTCTCTCTTATTCTTTCTCTAATCAATTCGAGTTTCTCATTTCTGTTCTGGTTTTCTACTCTATGGTGGGATAATGATGATAGTTTCTGTGCCAATTTATAATCAACACCATTCAAAAACATATGAAAACCAAAAAGGGCAAAAAATTGGGTTACACCTGTAGTTGAATGTATCGCATTTTTTAAAGCACATTCAATTTCTGACAAATACAAGTCCCAGTCCCGCTGATCCTCTGCTAAGTACGATCTAATAGCTGCCAATACAGATTGGTTGACACGTTCAGATGCATTTGATTGAGGTGAATAAACAGCAGTTTTAAGATGTCGAATTTTATAAGTGTCAATCATGCTTTCAAACTTTTTAGAGGTGAACTGTACCCCATTGTTGCTGTGGATCACTTCTGGTACCCCGAATGTATGAAATATCTCATGGACGAGAAAATGTATTATATTTTCTGCGGTGGCTTCCTTCATTGCTTTTATAAAGATTAATTTGGAGAAATGATCTACTACTACAAAAACGTAACATTTACCACTCTTCGAGCGTGGATATTTTCTCAAGAAGTCAATACACAATTTTTGAAATGGCCTGTGTAACCTCCTGGCCTATTCCTGGCACCATTCGCGAATTCTCTGGCTTTGACTCTTTGCAAGTCTGGCATGCGTTCACATATTGCCTGACTTCTACGGTCATTCTAGGCCAATAAAACGTTTAACCAGCTCCAAGGTTTTGGATATACCGCCAAGTGCTGATGTGACTTCTCGATGTGCCTTTTCCATTATTGATTGTGTCAGACCGGAAGGAATTTCCACTCATAGTGTTCTCCGAGATTTGGATCTAATACAGTCTTCTTATAGACTCTACCCTCGTGCACTTTCAAATCTGGTAGATGATCAATGTTATACTTCACGGTTTTAATTAAATCCATATACTCTTCACTTTCAAATTCCACGTTTTCCAATATGGACATTTTTGATTCCACGCTGTCCACATTTATCTGGCTATCTTGTGGGGCTCGTGACAACATATCTGCGACAATGTTCTCTGCTCCTTTATGGTGTTCTATTTTAAAATCATAGCATTGCAGTTGCGAAAACCATCGAGCCAATCTTCCACTTAGATCCTTTAACGTCATGAGCCATTTAAGGCTAGCATGATCCGTTATTACGTTAATTGGCATCATCTTAACATAAGATCTAAATTTTCTTTATTGCCATTACAGCTGCCAGGCACTCTTTTTCTGTAGTGCTATATTTTCGTTGGCATGTGTTCAATTTCTGAGAGAAAAAAGCATCTGGGTGCTTGTCTTTACCTTCATTTAGCTGATATAGTACCGCACCTATGCCATATTCGGATGCGTCACTCTGAATAAAAAATTGTTTCGAAAAATCTGAGTGTCTTAAAACCGGTGCTGATGTGAAGGCTTTCTTTAATCTGCTAAAGGCTTCAGCAGCCTCGGCTGTCATGAATTTTTTTGTTTTCTTCAAGGTATCTTTAAGTGGTGCTGCAATTGTAGCAAAATCCATAATAAAACGCCTATACCATCCCGCTGTGCCTAGAAAACTTCGCACTTCTCGCGATGTTTTTGGTAAGCTGATATTGCGAACAGCCGCTATTTTATCTGGATCCGTCTTCAGCATTCCCCCACCAATAATAAATCCTAATGTAATGTAATGGGGGTTTGGGCCAGGATGGCCCTTTGCACTGCGACCATTGTTCATCTATTGTGCTTCCCTTGTCCCTATCAGTCCAATACGTTCGCAAATAGGATCAGCTCCTTCACTCAGAATATATGCATGTAGAGTCCTGTGTCTTCTGTGACACAATGCCCCGCAAGTTGCTATCAAGTGTTCCAACGACTCCTTATCTTCACCGCAAAATCTGCAGATGTACCGTGTCAGATAAGCCCATTCTGTATAGGTGGGCTTTGCAGGTGTGGCCTGTAAGCGCCCCTACCAGCGTCTGTAGGCTTTTCCTGCCCAGTCTTAGAGCCAGATCCGCCCTCCCAGCGTCAAAGCGTAGGAATTTCTTGGAGTGACATAATCCATTGATGTCATTCCAATGTTGTGCAATCCTGGACGATGTCCATTTCGAAATCTCCCCCTTAATGAGTCTTTTGATTTTTGAAGTTCCCTCAGCCCCTCTTCTCGCACAGATGTCCGCCATCTCATTTCCGGTATGCCCCTGATGCCCTGGTACCCATATCAAAGTAATCTGATTATGAGTCCCCAGGTCATTGAGCCTGTTGTGGCATTACAGTAATAATCTAGACATGTACGTAATCCGTATTCCCCACAGTTTCCAGTATCGCGTAAAGTTTCGCCTGGCAAATTGTCGTATCGCTGCTCAATGTTATAGACCTATGTGCTCCAGGTCCCACTATTCCCGCCCCAACTCCTTGGAGCGTTTTTGAGCCGTCCGTGTACCACATTTGCGATCCATCTCTTAGCCATCCTGGGTTTGCGCACCATTCTTCCCTTGTGGGGAAGAGGACCCTGTATTTCGTGTCGAAACAGTATACCGGGTCCATATGGTCGCCCGCCTGAGATATATCAAATATTTCCCCGATTCCCCTGAGGATAGCCAGAAGATGTGTTTCCAGTGATCCTAGACTGCAGATCCTGCGAGTATCTTATCAAATCTGTTGCCCTGGGGTTTCTGTAGAGCGATTGACTCTTCACCAATCCCCTAACTTCAAAAAGGATGTGTTTATGATCCGACATGGAGTCCTCTTCAGAGACCTTCCAATCCCTGATCATATCGAGAGATTTGTTAGTTATAATTGTCAGATCGAGAACCGCTTCCCTGATGGCGTTGCAAAACGTTAGGCTATTCCCCCTATTTGCAATCCCCATGTTAGTAAGTAATAGGTGTTCTAGGAGTGACTCACCTCTTTTATTCGTATCAGTGCTTCCCCATACTGTATTGTGGGCATTCGCGTCACAGTAGTCCACTAGTCCCTTAATTTTCAGAGGTGGTACTTCGTCTGTGTCCCCGTGAAGTAGGCTGAGGCAATAACAACCTCTATCCTGCTTCCATTGGAGTCCAACTCGACTAGCACCACTGCACTGTCGCCATCTATAAATTCTGTAAGAGGCAGGTAATTAATATCGGTGTTTATGATAAGCGCAGCCCTTCGTTTGACTGCGCCCGTGTCATAAATTACCTGAGTGTTTTGTACATTGAGGCCTCGTATCCGGCCTCTTGATATCCAGGGCTCTTGTATAAGCCCTATGTTGATGGTGCCACCAGCAAATCTTCTGCTAATTTCGGCTGATGCAGCCTTAGCATGGTGAAGATTTGCCTGGATGCATCTCATTTGGTAGTTTCTGATGTGGAAGGAGGGCTTTCGTCCTATTCTTCCAGCTCCACTGCCTCCATCTGTTGAACCAGCGCATTTACGTTCTCAGCCTTGAGCCTCAGTACAACCGATGGGTTGTCTGGCTGCTGTGCTTTTGCAGCTCGCGAGGTGGATGGTTTTTTATCATCCTTGATCCTCTTTCAATGAGGATTCAGGTGGCGTCTCCTCTTCAGACCATTGCCTTTTTTTGGCCATGTGTAATGTCCCCAGTCTTCTGGTCTACGGCCATTGGTTGCAAGGCCTTGGCGTATGCCTCCTCCTTACTAAGGCCCTTCTGGAGTAGGTATGCCAGCCTTTTCTTCCCTGCTCCACTGAGTCTCTTTGGCCTCTCTTCATTTTTTTCTTTACTGGGAGTTACTCCCGCCCCAGTTTCATTTGAGGGCTTTACCGCCTATTTATTTTTTTGAGATATTTTCTGTTTTTCATATTTTCTATCTTCACTCATTTTGTCCCCACGAGTAAAGGGGAAAAACGGTCAACAACGCCAGAGCCCCGGTAGCGCAGTAAGTCATTCATTGAAATGGGACCTCGCCTGTGCATCCCAAGTCCGCATATTAGGAACTAGTTAACCCACTAGCCATTCATCCCTCGAAGTATGTTGTTCCCTCTTGGATTGGGGTTTGTTTAGAGTTTTCTCTCTTAGCCCGACTATATTTGCCAGGTACCCAGTAGAGACATGACCGTACTGGGTCCCTGTTACCGGTGGCCACCATGAGGAGGTTGTAACCGTACTTCTGCACAGCCTAGCAGTTACGGCACAGTGATCAGTGAAACACTGCGTTATTCCCCCTACATAAGCTGGCAGCTAGATCACCAAATAATAAATCCTAGGTATTTTATTTCCTGAAAGCAGAATTGCGGCTTCTTAAAGCCTATAGTTAAGTTGGCTTTGGAGAGACATGCGGCTACCTCTTCTAATAACCGTAAATGTTCCTCAAATGTGCTGGAAATAACTAAAAGATCATCTAGGTAAATAAAAACATTTTCTTTAATTTTTGTAGGAATTACTTTGTCCATTAATCTACAAAGGCGTTAGGCCGCGTTGCACAATCCAAAAGGCATGACTCTAAACTGGTACAGTGGACGCCCAGCGACTGTAAAATCTGTGTATGGTCTACTTTCTTCATCCATTCCAATCTGCCAAAAGCCATATTTTAGATCAACGCTGCTGATGGAATATGTTTCATATATACGACTCAAAATGCCCTCTATATTTTTTAACGGATAGGCGTCCTTCTCAGTGAGGCAATTCAGCTTTCTAACCCGGTTTTCCGGACAGGCTTTCACTTTCTTCGATAACCTTGAGTTCTAGCATCATGTCGATTTCTTTGTACATAATTTTTTGTATCGCAGGTGAAATGGGATAATGACGATCTTTGACCGGTAGTGCTCCTTCCACTAATTTTATTGAATGCCGCTCGAGCGCAGTTAAACCTAGACCATTTTCCTCAAATAACCTAAACTTTTTTTTAACATTATTTAATTTTGCAATTTGTTGCTCGGTGAGAATATGGGGCTTCATTTTATACTCCGGCCCTCTAGCCGACTGATTCATCTGTAAATTAACTGCATCGAGCTCATCCAATCGCATTTCCTTGGGCATTAATTCAAACTTTTTCCAAAAATCTATTCCTAGGTATAAGTTTTGTTCCAAATCCGGACAAAGAAACAATACCATTTCATGCATTTGATCTTTGTACTTTATGGATGTGTTTACTTTACCTATTAACCTGTGTTGGTGAGCATTGACAGTTTTCACACTGGTCATCATTAGTTGTACCAGCAAACCTAACTCAGAAACTAACTGCCTATATCCTTTCCCTAGAATAGTCATGAAGCTCCCGAATCTTGTTGGCCCTGTTCAATGAATCTACTAAGAGTCGTGTGATTTCACACCTACGTCTGAATTTCTCTCTCAATTTTAAAATTTTTTGGAGGCTGCCTTTTTACTGCAGTTACTATCAAAGATTTTTGCTCTGATTTTTTCATAATTCCCTTTCCTAACTAAGTAACGGACGGTATGTCTTAATTGGGGTTTGAAGTTCGTGCTGTCATTTCCAACCATTTCCCTTAAAAAGTTGCATTATGTTTTGTAGGATGTTTTGTTTTATTTAAGTTTTCGATATCGTGGGGTTTTCCACACGGCGGGGGCCCCCCTTGACGGCTGCGCCTCTTTTGGCGTTTCTCTGTTGACAGTTCGCACAATTTGGAGTGATTACATCTTGTTTTCCGCATCGGCCAGAACCTTTACAGTTCCAACAACGCAGCGGTGGGCTTTGTTGTTTCCTCCCATGATGGTTGTAAATTTCATTAACCTGCCTAATGGGCAGCTATAGGTGGCATACTTCTTAGGTCTCTTCTGGGAAAGTTACGTTCAGCATCATTGCATTCAATTCTAAGCTGCTCTACCGAAGATACAGAAATTGGGTATACTATTCTAGCTACGCTTTCTTTCACATTTCTTTTTAATATTTTTATTATGTCATATTCGGGTATGGCTTGAAGCAATTTCGCACGTATCTGCCCCATTATGTGAAAGAACTGATCGATGGACCGGATTCTGCCGCCTTTCCACAAAATCTCGTATTGAGAAGAACAAGCAGTCGTTACCGTGAATCTGAGCCGTGCGGACGTGTAGTCATTTAATCATCCAACATTGTTAAATTCTTTTTGTATTGAACAAATAAAACAAAATTACTACAAAATTTGGGGACTCTGCCCGGAATGAATAATTGAGCTATAAACTCTTAATTTTGCATTTAATTTTAAAAGTGAAGCCAGACATTTTTCTAGATGTTTCTGTGTGTATGAGTGTGTTTGCTAAGTGGACGACGATTGCATAAGGGGTTATAATATTTGCGAATGTATTGGTATTTATTTGCATGCTTGTTTTTTTTTGAAAAGAAAAAAAGCTATACGCGCGTGGCAAACGAACATTTGTGCATATATAAATAGAAACGAATGGTAAATGAACTTTTGTGTTTTTGGTTGAACATACGTAAGTAACGGTTAGACGTGTGCCACTCATCTAATTACCATATAGAAAAAATTTTTGTATATTTGAGTTTATGTATATATGTATGTACGAACTTGGTGACAACAATAAATCATTGAAATTTTTGGAATTTTTTGATACATGATAACCAAAAAAAATAATTTTTTTTCTATAATGGTTAATTTCAACCAAAAAAATTTTTTGGTTGATTTAATGGTTATTTTTAACCAAAAATTTCTTTTGGTTTATATAATGGTTATTTGTACCCAAAATTTTTATTTTCTCAATTAATTAGTTACGGTAACCAATATAATATAAAAGTCACGATAATGGTTAAAAATTCCCAAATGCAGATAAAGGGCATTTTTGCCTAACCTTTTTGCTCTGAAATAAAAATATAATAGTTATTTTCGGTCCCTGATTCAAACAAAATTTTAAGAAAAAACGAACATAAAGAGACAAAACCTATTGCCGAGAAAATTATCAATGCTAATATACAACGTTTTGCAATTAATTATAGAGACATAGAGGAACGTGGTATAGTGAGTTATATGAGGCTAAAGAATGCATTGATAAATGAATTTAGAACGACGGCAAATAGTGCGAAAATACATAAAATGATGATTAGCATTACGTGGCAGTTTAGATGACAACACCCTTATGGAATATGTAATAGACGGTATCAAGGATTTGACAGTAAATAAATCTATTTTATATGGTGCGGCTAATTTACAAGATTTTAAAATGAAACTAAAGTGTTACGAAACTATGGTTGAGAAAAATATGAAATACAAAATTGAAAAAACAGTGGCAAACAAAACAAAGAACGACGGTAAGAACAAGAATTGTTTTAATTGTGGTGGTAAAGGCCATGAATCGAAGAATTGTTCTAATAAAGACAAGGGCATGAAATGCTTCAGTTGCAATAAATATGGTCATATTTCTAAACAGTGTCCCACGAAACAAGAGAAGGCAAACGTACGCCAACTGTTAAAGGCAAAAGAAAACCTAATGGAATTAGAGATGAACTTTTTATGTGGAAAACCATTTAATACAATTGCATTGTTTGATACGGGTAGTCGATTCAATGTTATTCCTAAGAACATTTACGAAAAATTAAATAGTCCTGTTTTACGCGAGTAAAATTTTTATCTTTTCGGATTTGGCAAAAATAATTGTCAGCACAGAATTAAACCTTATGGGAATTTTGAACAACTAATAAGTATTAATAACGATGAGTATCTCTTAACATTTCAAGTAGTACCTGTTGATTATCTGGAAAATTATATTGTTTTGGGAAGTGAGTGAATTTTGTAAATTTGCTGAAATAACTATTACGCCGGGAAAATTGGAAATAAAGAAGATAATGGCTGACACGAATGACGATGTTTACAAAATGATGGCAATAAACACTTTTAAGGAAGAAACAGAGATTGACATAGATCAGACGGCAAGTGATCATGCTAAAGTTGAGGTAAGAAATTTGTTAGAAAAATATAAGCCTCTGGGATATAAAACTACGAATGTTGAGATGAAGATAATAATAAAAGATGAAACCCCCATAAATTGTAACCCACGACGCCTGCCCATTACGGAAAGAGAAATTGTGGACAATCAAGTTGAAAAATGGTTACAAGATGGTATCGTAGAACATTCCGAATCCGAATACAGTAGCCCTGTAGTTCATGTAAAAAAAGAAAAATGGAGAGCCGAGACTTTGCATAGATTTTCGAAGAATAAATAAAATTATAGTAAAAGATAGGTTTTCCCTTACCGTTAATAGAGGACCAGCTCGATTGATTGCAGGATGCTAATATATTTTCGACAATTGATTTAAAGAACGGGGTTTTTCACGTCCCTGTCGAGGCGTTTAGTAGAAAATATACGTCATTTGTCACTCATTCTGGACAGTACCAATTTTTGAAAGTTCCTTTTGGTTTATCAAATTCGCCTGGGGGGTTATTATGTATTTCTATTCGAATCGGAAAATTTACGAATTCGTAAAAATGGTATTACGTAGTGCGATTTTCGGAAATTTATTTCCGAACGTTCGTAAATTAAGGGATTTTTTTTAATCCCATTCGGAAACCCTTCGAAATTTGCAACTATGTAGTACGAAAGCAAATGTCAAATGTGTTATTAACGTATAGACATTTTTCGAATGCCATTTTGATTGCGGAAATTTTAGTTATTTTTTTACATATATAAAAGAAATTAACAATACACATTTGAAAATGTAAGTATATACCTTTAATATTTAATTAATAAAAAAGTTTATTAAATGCTTTGATTTTAAAATTATTTAAAGGGAAACGTCTAAAAAGAATTTATATACGAAGCAAAGACAATATGAGATAATGGTGGAATTCATGACATTGCATGCAGATTTGGCAAGAGGACACCTAAATGTTTCTAATGCCAAAAGTAAATGCAGGGAGTTATGGCAGAGACTATCGCAAGATTTGAATGCTGCAGGTCCACCTTCACATGAGGTAGAAAAGTGGAAAAAGGTATTTGTAATATGCATGCACATACATAAATATGAGTACATTAACTTACAATGTAACCTTTTTACACATGCATTCCAAGGTATGGGCGGATTACAAGCAACACATAAAAGTAAAGTCTCGCCGTAACAAAAATAGTATTTCAGGAACTGGAGGTGGACCAAGTAAATACTGTTCCCTTTCACCGCTGAACTGCTTGCAATTAATGAGTATATTGAAGGAATAAGTGGTACATGTAGATATGGAGCACAAATAAATATTCCTACGACCACAAATATTAGAGATGATGACGCAAATGTAGAAATTGCACTACCTTGCAATAACTTAGAACTAAACAACAGTGAGACAACCTTAAGTACACCATATACTCCAAATCTATATACCCGTGGTAGTTTATCCCATAAACATAATTTATTAGAAAAACAAGTAGACAATCAAATAAAATATCAAGAAAATTCGATACAACTTTTAAAAAACTGTGATGAAAACCAAAAAAAAATATTAACAGAATTAGAAAAAATAAATGAAAATATCTCAACGGCCAATAAATATTTAAAACGAAGCAGTGACACAATGGAGCGTATGTACACACTAAAAAAAGAAAAGTTTGAATTTTTCAAGAAAAATGAAATGGAAAAAAAAGCACGGGAGGAACGTTTGTTAGATCTGAAAAAGGAGAAATTAGAATTTTTAAAGAAAAATCAATTAGAAACAACGAAATGTAAAATTGCAAAATTAGAAGTGAAAAATCTTTGAATTAAATAACAAGAAAATTTAATAGATGTAAATATTGAGATTTCCCTACTTTCTTTTTAAGTTTTTTTTTACAATATTATTATGAATTATTTTGTGTTATGTTTGTTTGTTTATTTTTTAATATACTGTTAAGAATTATTTTTCTTTTTATGTTTTTAATATGTATGTAATTACAAATATAAATATTAAGTAGCTCCAATGAATTAAAATTTTTATTCAAGTTTCAAATAAATATTTTTATTTACATATATTCATATTTGATTTAAGTTGCGATTTAATTATTTTATTCAGTTTCTTCTCATATTATTTTTTATTTCATTTCTAATACTTTTTGCTATATTTAGTAAATTTGTCTCCAAATTACTTTCTGAATTTCTGTAAGGTAAAGATAAAGATGCATCTTCTTCAGTTTCCAGACTGTCACTTTGTATTTTGTACATCAAACAAATATTGTGTAGTGCACAACATACGTTTAGAATTTGGGCTGCCTTTTGTGGGGAGTAATCCAGTTCTCTCGCTGCCAAAAGGCAACGAAATCTTGCCTTCAGTACTCCGAAAGTTCTTTCTATAATTGATCTTCCTCTGGAATGTTGATCATTAAAAAATGCTTCATGGGAACTCTCAATAGCATTTCTGAATGGTGTCAAAATCCATGGTTCCAAGGGATAACCAGAATCACCTGCAAAATTATGTTGACTTGTTTTGTAAGCTATTATTAGAGTTTATATAAATATTTTACCAAGAATTCTAGTACCAGTATCTCCATCTTGAAACTTTCTTTTCAAATATTGCCTTTCTTCTGACAAATTCCAAATGTGAGAATCGTGACAAGCGCCTCCAAAACGTCCATTGATGGCCCTAATATACATTTCATGATCGCAAACCTAATAACAAAATTTACGTTGTATAATAATTTGGCATATATGTACATACATTTATTTTCTTTATTAAACCCTACCGCCATAGCATTTATACTGTGCTTAAGTTTTCGGTTAAAATATAAATGCTCATTGTTATTTGGCCTTATTATTTGTATGTGAGTTCCATCGACTGCTCCAATAACTCCAGGTATTGCACATTTGCTGTAAAAAAATCTTTTTGCCTCCATTTTTTTCTCTTCACTCA
This sequence comes from Germaria angustata, assembly GCA_963681545.1. Lineage (NCBI taxonomy): Eukaryota > Metazoa > Arthropoda > Insecta > Diptera > Tachinidae > Germaria > Germaria angustata. The sequence goes on along the minus strand of OY812999.1, from coordinate 56,282,542 downwards.
TTCCGAAAACAATGTGTTTAGGACAAAGATTTTTTTCTATTGATTCAAATACCTCCGACAAACAAATAGAAATATATGACTGTGACATTCCCAACAGGCGGTCTTGGCCAATCTGATGTTGATAACCACCTTGCCCTAAAAATTTCAATGTGGATGCCAATTTCAACATAGGAGGGATGGCGCTGGATCTTTGCGGTGCTTTTAAGTCATTATTAATGGAGTTTAACACGTACAGAAATGCATCTTTATTAAGGCGAAAATTTTTTATAAATCTAAGAAATATTTTTGCGTTAAATTCAATCATATATACGAATCATTTATGAAAATATATTACTCACGAATTTTCACTGAGATTCATAATGTTTGATGTATCTCTTATAAATTTTCTTTGAATTCTCTCTGGAATACAATCATCTTCATCACTTTCCCACAATAAAACACTATCCATTTTATTAACTTGTGAATTTTTTAGTTTGCAGTTTGAACTTTTTTAAAACAAATTTGACGTTTGTATAAAACAATGCAAAGTGCTGCCAAGTTTTAACATATAGAAACTGCCATTACTTAAAATTTCCCTTAAAATTTGCAAACACAACTCTGCAGGCCTTTCGAACGTACTACATAATACCATTTTCCTTTCGATTCGGAAATTCATTTCGAAAGCCTTTTCGATTCGAATAGAAATACATAATAACCCCCCTGGAGTTTTTCAGCGCCATGTAAATGCGATTTTCAGAGATTTAACTAGAAAAGGTATAGCTTTGCCTTATATAGACGACGTGATTATAACTGCCAAGACTGAAGAAGATGCAATTGAAAATTTGAAAATAGTTCTGAAGCTGTGTGAAGATTATGGATTAGTGATTAATTTTAAAAAATTTAATTTTTTGAAGAGGAAAATTCAATTTTTAGGATATATCATCGAGAATGGGAAAATTTCACCGTCACCTGAGAAAATTACAGCATTATTAAAATATCCGATTCCGAGAAACTTAAAACAGCTCGAAAGTTTTTTAGGTTTAGCAAGTTACTTCCGTAAATTCATACCAAATTTTTCATTGATTGCACGACCTATAACAGACTTAAAAAAGAAAGACGCAAAATTTGAAATGAATAGTGAACATATATCAGCCGTTAATAATTTGAAAACTATCATGAGTCAAAATCCTGTTTTACACATAATCAAAATTTTGAGACCGAATTGCATACCGATGCATCAGTCGAAGGTTATGGAGCTGTCCTTTTACAAAGATCACCGGACGATAACCAGCTTCATCCAGTCTATTTTATGAGTAAGAAAAGCACCGAACAGGAAAGAAAATATTCTAGCTATGAGTTAGAAATACTGGCAGTGATAGAAGCTTTAAAGAAATTTAAAGTCTATCTATTGGGCATACATTTTAAACTGGTGACAGATTGTAACGCTTTTACAAAAACGCTCGAGAAAAAAGATTTGTGTACGCGTGTGGCCCGGTGGATACTAATTTTACAGGAATACAGCTACACTGTAGAACACCGATCTGGAAAACAAATGAAGCATGTCGACGCCCTGTCTCGTTATCCTATTATGTTAATTTCAAACGAAAATTGTTAAGTCGAGAAAATAAAGCTGTCCCAAGATCAAGACGAAGAATTGGCAACCATAAAAGAAATCATGCGCAACACTTTATCTAATAAAGATTATTTTCTTAAAGGCGACATTTTGTATAAACTTATATATGATTGTGAACTGTTGGTCGTTCCTAAAGGCATGCAAAGGGAAGTAATACGGCAAGCGCATGACAAAGGACATTTGGCCTTAAAGAAAACGAAAGATTTAATATGTCGAGATTATTATATATCTAAGATTGAGGAAAAAATCAAACATCACATTTCGAATTGTGTCTCATGTATTGTCGTTAACAGGAAGAAGGGTAAGCAAGAAGTAGAACTCAACCCGTTGCCGAAAGAGGAAATCCCATTTAAAACCTACCATATTGATTTCCTTGGACCGTTGGAGTCAACTAATAAAAACTATAATCAAATTTTCGCTGTCGTTGATTCTTTTTCTAAGTTTTGTTGGCTCTATCCTACAAAATCAACAACTGCAAAAGACGCCATCTCCAAATTAGAGTTACAAAGTACAGTATTTGGCAACCCTACTCAAATAATATCTGACCGTGGTACAGCATTTACATATTTAGAATTCCAAACGTACTGTGAAAGTCAAGACATTCAACATTTAAAAATCACCACTGGTTTGCCGCGTGCTAACGGCCAAATAGAACGAATGAATAGCATTATTGTTCCTGTTTTAGCTAAGTTGAGTATTGAAGATCCGAGTAAATGGTTTAAGTACGTCAGCAAGGTGAAGCAAATTATTAACTGTACTTATAGTAGAAGTGTCAACATGACGCTTTTTGAAGTTCTTATTGGAGTCAAAATGCGCAGCCAAGATGATTTAAAAGTTAAGGAACTATTCGAACAAGAATTAATCACCCTATTTGAGATTAGACATGAAGCCAAAGAAAGTATTCTTAAACTACAGAACGAAAATAAAAACACTTACAATCTTCGACGAAAAAAAGCTACGAAATATAACATCGGCGATCTTGTCGCAATTAAAAGAACCCAGTTAAGAGGAGGTCTAAAGCTTAAGCCGAAATACTTTGGTCCCTATCGCATCATTAAAATCAAGCCGAATGATACTTACGATGTTCTTAAAGTGGGTTATGGCGAGGGTCCAAAGCAAACATCAACTTGTGCAGAGTTTATCAAGCCCTGTAGTGCGATTCAGTAACTTTATTTAAAGACTGTTGAGTTGGTTAAAAATTTTAACAGCAAAATTAAAGGTTTTGCTATTCAGTAACATTTTTAACCACATTCACTGGCGTTATCTTAACGGCAGTAATTTTTGTGTGGTTAACGAAACGATTCAAGTCAGCTGTTCAGTAGAAGCACGTACTCTTTTGCAAAGAGGGCAAGTTGTTATTTTGCAGCAAATACGTAAAATTATAAAAATATTTGGATATACAATGTCATTTATATTATTTTCTTATAGAATTTTACTTTTATTAATCATAATTAAAGTAATTCATGAAAATATATTATTATACACTGCTTGGTCGACACAAATTCTTTTGTTTTTTTTCTGTTCCTCTTTGTGTTTTTCTCTTATTGTAACAGAGATGCCACTTGATATCAAATTATAACAAAGATGTTAAAACGAAGTTAGTGAATCGCACAATGGTTAGTGCAAACCACACTAGTTGTTGTTATATTTAACCACTATTCAGTCTTTAAAAGTTACTGAATCGCACTACTGGTGTGGTAATGCCGAAGATGAAGAGGAATTCGATGCGAATTCTCTGCAGGAAGGCCGATCTGTGGGAACGAGTTGAGAGAAGAACAAGCAGTCGTTACCGTAAATCTGAGCCGTGCGGACGTATAATCATTTAATCATCCAACATTATTAAATTATTATATTATTAAATTCTTTATTATATACATTTTTTTAACTTAAACTTTTTGTATTGAACAAATAAAACAAAATTACTACATATATATATATATATATATATATATATATATATATATATATATATATATATATATATATATATATATATATATATATATATATATATATATATATATATATATATATATATATATTATATATATATATATATATATATATATATATATATATATATATATTATATATATATATATATATATATATATATATATATATATATATATATATATATATATATATATATATATATATATATATATATATATATATTATATATAGATATATATATATATATATATATATATATATATATATATATATATATATATATATATATATATATATTATATATATATATATATATATATATATATATTATATACATATATATATATATATATATATATATATATATATATATATATATTATATATATATACATATATATATATATATATATATACATATATATATATATATATATATATATATATATATATATATATATATATTATATATATAGATATATATATATATATATATATATATATATATATATATTATATATATATATATATATATATATATATATATATATATATATATATATATATATATATTATATACATATATATATACAGGGTTGGGCAGTATTTGAAATACATGTATTTGAAATACGTATTTAAAATACAAATACGTATTTTGTATTTTGTATTTTAAATACATACAGATTTTAAAGTATTTTGTATTTTGTATTTTAAATACATATCCTGAAAGTATTTTGTATTTTGTATTTTAAATACATGATCAGCAAGTATTTTGTATTTTGTATTTTAAATACTGCAAACCATGTATTTTATCCGATCCACTGTTGTAGGAAAATTTAAATTTCTTTAAACCGTTAAGAACAGACAATTCATCTATAAAAGGGATTAAGATAGACTGACTTCCAATATTGGAGCATGGTAGTAGACCAGTGTCTCTAATTTGATCATTGGCCTAAGTAGATGAAAATAAATCTGCAAACAAATTACTTATTTCAGCATCCTCATCTGATTCATTTTCATTTAACTTCATTGTAGGTGGAAAGAAGTAGATTTTCTTTTTAAATTTACAAAATTGTGAAACGATTCTTCTTAAGGTTGTTTTTAATTTTGACGATATAGCTGTTATAGCAATTCTGATTTAATTTGTTATATTCGGCACGAGCAACTGAGTATTTAGCAAAGTCTGATGCTGATCCAGATTTTTTATACTTTTTATAATATCTATTTTTGCTATTTTTAATTTTAGAAAGAGCTTTAGTATTCCATGGCGGTCAATTGGTTCAAGATCAAATATATCCTTAGTAGAAACTCATAATAATATGATCGATGACATCAGCTTTGTTTTCAAAGTTAGAAATTGACAGTAAACTACTCCAGTCAGTATTATAAAGTAGCTCAGCTACCCCGCTATAATTCCCTTTTTTGAAGCATAAGCTATTGACTATCGATTTTTCCGCAGAATGAGATGTATATAATGAAAACCATGAATTTACTAAAATTATAGGATGATAGCGGTCTTCTGGCAAAGTGAATGAATCAGTGCGAAGAACAGAGGTGTCAACATAATCATTTACAAAAACCAGGTCTAAAAATTTAATATTATCGTTATAGATGCCATTCATCTGATAAAGATTCACATCTAGTAAGCAATCAATAAACTCAGTGTATTTCTCATTGGCGCCAGATTTATAGGGCGTGAATTAACCATTATCAGTAGAACGGTTCCAGGAAATAATAGACATATTAAAATCACCAACTGCAATGATAGTATCATTGTGATTAGACATTCGCACAACGGAGGAGATAGCGTCTGAGTGTTTCTGGTAAATTATTTCAGGTGAATTAGAAGGGATATACGAACACGCTACGAAAATTCTCTAATGTTGAATTTTGTCAAAACAGCCATAAATTCAATATCCAGAAAAGACGTAAACGATAAAGCTTCGGAAGTGAGCAGGCTAGAAACTGCTATCAAGACACCACCTTCCTTTATGTTATTGCTACGATCACGTCTATATATAGTATACTTAGCAGCAAAAATTTCCGTGTTCAATATATGTATTATCATTAAGCCATGTTTCAGTAAATGCTATAGCATGATAGTCAAATGAGTAACTTTGATTAAATAACGCAGATAACTTCTTATTAATGCCACGAACATTTTGGTATATAAGAATAAATTTTCAATATATTTGTTTAGTTTTTTTCAATATTTGTTGCCGTTGAAGGCAATTGAACAGAATTCTTTTGTCTTGTTTTAAATATAAATTCGCGAACGTAAATACCATTAGGCCAGAAATTTGGAGAAATAACTATATTAAACAACTCATCCGGTACAGTAATCTTGAATAATGCCACTATTCTTGGTTCAGAGTAAGAAAATTTATACACTGAGATATGTAAGTTGGAACCGTACTTTAAGTTTATATATGAATAAACTTCTTTAACAGTAGTATCTAATGCTAATCGGGAAACGAAGATTGTTTTGTTTGGAGGTATAACTCTAATCGGTCTAATAACCCCTGCAGTATTATTTTTGATTCCAGTTTGAGCAGGACTAGTACATCTATTAGATAGGTTATTAGTAGTTAATATATAAACTAGGATGTGTGCATGTATGTATGCATGTAACGTAATGGCTCCAAAACGGCTGGGCCGATTTTGACGAAATTTTCAGAAAACCTTCAAAATGCTCGGGCGGGTGACACTGTGAAGTCTGATTTTTGAATTTCGGTCTGTGGGCAGAGGGGCGTGGCGAAATCCAATAATTCATAAAATGAGAACGGCTGGGCCGATTTCTGTAAAACTTTTTGTCAGTTGTTCGTATTTTCGAGGAGAAGATTTTTATGGAGGAAAATCCCTCCGGAAAAGTCGGAAAGTTGGAAAAATAGAAAATCGAGTTTTTGTATGAAATTTTGTTTGAAATTATTCCATAATGGCTTTTCACATGAAAAAAATAGATAGTTTGTCTGAAGGCTTAAAATTGGGGCGAGGCGAAGTTCGCCTGGTCCGCTAGTAGTTAATAAAGTATTAACAGGTGTTCTTTCGGCGACTGTAGACAATTGAGTGGGTTGGCTGGTACGTTGAATAGAAGATACGGTACTGTCATTAACAATACATAAATACATAAGTACATGTACATGACGTGAAAGTATTTTGTATTTTGTATTTGAAATACGTGCAATAAATGGAAGTATTTTGTATTTTGTATTTTAAATACATACAGATTTTTAAGTATTTTGTATTTTGTATTTTAAATACATCTCCTGAAAGTATTTTGTATTTCGTATTTTAAATACATGATCAGCAAGTATTTTGTATTTTGTATTTTAAATACCGCAAACCATGTATTTTGCCCAACACTGTATATATATATATATATATATATATATATATATATATATATATTATATATATATATATATATATATATATATATATATATATATACATATATATATATATATATATATATATATATATATATATATATATATATATATATATATATGTTTCGTTTTTTTACTATTCGTTGCATTTATAGGGATGGCTATCAACAGTTGGTGGTGTATAAGGGTTTCTTAAAGATGTGTGTAGTTTCTGACTATTAACAATTATATATATAATATTATGTTATACGTAGTTTTAGTACTACTGTTGGCATTCCATCCCTATTACTCAGGTCAATCATTCAACGGCTTCGTTACAACTATTTCCGGAACTTTGCCCTGAAAGGCTAACGGCTTCCCAAGAATGTTGCTCTACGTACGTATCCTGTCATATTACAATAGACTAACCATGAACTTCCCGGGAGTTTAATGCACGGATAGGGTTACCGTATTATAACTCCTATGAACTTTATGACTCCTGGGCTTGCATAATTTTTTACTACCTCAAACCTACCCTACTATGCAGTCGAAGGTCGTACAGTAGACTTCAGGTCTTCGCCTGAACGGCTACGCTCCTTGGCTAGTAAGCGGTAAATTTTAAATTATTAATCCGGACTATTGGAAATTTTCAACAAGATATGAGTTCCTGTCTAGCTGTTACTACAAGAAAACACTTAAGGTGCCGTTCTAAAACGTTGTAAACGCAAAATACTTCCGTTTGGGCGCCGAATTGTTATGAGACTGACTTAGACATTCCACCACGATGATTCGGACACCGGCCAACTGTCCCACGGAATCTCATTGGGTGTGAATCCTTCCCATCATCGTGGTGCAATGTCTAATTGAGCCACATAACAACTTCCACTTACAACAAAATTTATTGTGTATATCATTAAAATGTATTTTGAAGTTTTTTTTATTTTTCTCTCATAATGAAAATATCACTTAATTATACAATTGAAACAAAATGAAAAATAAATTCATAAAAGTCCACAACAAACAACAATTTATAAATAACAAACCTTTTGGAGTGTAGTAGTAAATATTGTTATTAGTAAATATTATTTTGATTTTTTTTGTTTTGTATTATAAGTACATTCATTGGCGCCCAAGTGGCGTCTAATTGTATACATATTGTAAGACATATAAAAAGACGCAAATTTAATATAAGTTTTTTGTTGTGTTGTTTGTGTAAAAGTTTTTTAAGCCTATTACTAGATTATGATATTTACATTCTCAAATATAAATACGAGTGTATTTTTATAATTCTCATATATTGTTCGAGAGTTTTTATATAAACATATGGTTTTGAACGCTTCTTAAATATAACAGTTGAAGTGTACTTGTAAGTTAGTACCAACGAAATGCATGCAGGTGGAAAGCTAAAACTACAAAAAATAAAAATCTTTTACATGTTTCTTTAACACCATTTAAATATTATTATGAAGAAAGAATTATTAATATTCTATTGTTTGTTGTTTTCTTAGCTAGGTATATGCCTGCATTTCATTGGCGCTAACCAAATCATCAGTACCCTTTAGCCAAATCAAGAATTATTATTAATAAGTAAAGGAAATATAATGGTATCATAATAAGTATATTTACAATAATTCAGGAGTTCTCATTATAAAGTAATAACAAATACAATCTTCAATTTTTAAATTAATTAATTTCTTATTCATTCAATTAAGTATTTAATTCTACTTTCAGTTATAAAAAACCAACTGCACTGCCAGCACCCAAATATATAGAGCTTTTAATGGACTGGATAGAATCTCAAATAAATAATGAGTCTATTTTTCCCGTATCAACAGGTAATTAATTGAAAATATCAGTTTTTAACAATATCGATTTCATATACGTATAATGTTGAATATTACTACGAGTTCGCTAGTACGGAAGACTTATTGCAAATAGATTTTTTTTTGCTAAAAGATAAATAAATTTTTCAACGAATACAATTCCTCATTAACGACACTATTTTCAAATAAAGTTTGAATTGTTGCAACTTGTTTTAACGTTCTTAGAGCAGAAATAAAAAAATACAGTTGTTTATCTGTGAAAATAAATATGTTTAAAATAAAAACTGTGGTCGCTTTCATTTTTAATGGAATAATGCATTTTTCACATAACACCAAGTCGCACAAATATTCGAATATTTATGTAATGCGAAAGCGACTGAACGCTTATGAACCAAAAGTGTATATTTATATATTAACATCAATGAATCTAAAAGAACAAACTGAAATTTATTTCCTCTTGTAAAAATCCGAATTTTCGCTCTGACGGCCTGATTAGCTGTTGCACAATATTTTAATTCACCTGCGCTGAAAACATTTTTTATTTCTCAAGAACTACAGTACCTCTAACTTACCTTTGATAATTTGGGGAAGCTGCGAATTACTAGGAGAGTTCATATAACCGTAACAGCTATTGTACATTTTTTTGTGTTTTTCTTCCGACGGGGTTTGTTTGAATTTGGGACGATTTTCCGTCATCCCACGTCAAATTTGGTTTGTAAACAGACCGGTTTCGGCTTTGTGCCATCTTCAGAATCGTCGGCGAAGTAAAACAATTAATGCGTCTACTTAACACCAGAGTCGCTGCAACTCCGCTACAAAAAAAAAAAAATAATAATAATAATAATAATAATAACCAACGCAGAATAGTTGAGTTATAAAACAGAGATTAAGAAAAACAAACTTAATAATATAAGTCTAAAAAAAAACACAACCACTTTCACTTTTTCGAAATCAAAATCCAACTCTCTTTATTTTTCTTCTGACACTTCTTTTTATACTTAGTTTTACAATTTTTTCTTATAATTAAAATATCGATTATTAATAATATTAATTGTTGAAAAACAATTCCGAGAAATTAATAAAAAAAGGCGAAGGAATGTTTTAATGCAAAACAATTCTTAATAAATTTGTCTGTGTTTGGAGTTGCATTTATTTAGTGTGGATGAACTAAATAAATGCATAAACAGTTCTTGGAATTGCTTTTAAATAAGGTAGGTAAATTAAAATGTGAATGAACTAAATAAATTTTTTAATAATATTAATTGTTGAAAAAATAATTCTGAGGAATAAAGAAAGGTAAAGGAATGTTTATTGCAAAACAATTCCTAATAAATTTGTCTGTATTTAAAGTTGCACTTTATTTAGTGTAACTGAACTAAATAAATGCATAAACAATTCTTGGAATTGGTTTAAAATAAAGTAGGTAAATGTGTGTATTCATTTAAGTATATATATATATATATATATATATATATATATATATATATATATATATATATATATATATATATATATATATTTATATTACATTAACTCGTGTTGAGGGAATAATGGGAGACATTATAACACCCCCACCGTTTGTTTGAGGCTCCGACGAAACATGAAAAATCTGTTTGGGTCTTATACTATACACAATTCCAAGTATTATTACGCATAAAATAATTACAATATTGATACTAATGTTAATAGTTTTTGTTTTTTTATCGTGGTTGTTAACACATATAAGAATTAATTCTTTTCCTTACTGCAAAGGGAAATAATATTACCTTTGTATTTTTGCTTATTTGTAAAAGCAAGTAAGAGTCATTAAACCCTGACTAAATTTTGCATACGCAGTTGGCTTAAAATTTCTTTTAGTTTCAAGGTTTATTTATTATTAATTAAATAAACGGCATTGAACTTAAAATAGTAATTTAATACATCATTTAATTAGCAGCGACAAAAGTCATGGAACTCATAACACTCGCCTTTTGCTGGTTTAAATTATTTTGCATGAATTGCAATTTATTTTTGTTTTTTGTTTGTTTAACTGTAATTAGAGTATTTTTCAATTACACTGTATGTATTTTTTTTTTGTTTATATTTTTAAGTTGTAAATTTTGCAAAATATTATTATATAAGAAAAGGTAAAATACAAAATAAATTAATCTAGTAAAAGATTCACAATTAAAGACACGTATTTAATTATTATCGAATCCTGGTTCAAGTGCCAGCGATTCATTTTCACGTAACCTTTAAAGATAAACAAGAGTCCTGGTTCAAGTGCCGGCGACTCACATTAGTGTTAATTCCAAGCATTAACATTTGGTGACCCCGACGTGATCTTTGATTGTTATCCAACAAGTATCCTACACTGGAAGAACAAGCAGTCCTCCAGGCAGCTAGGAAGATTACAACACAGTCGTCAATCACAGTCTCGACAAATCCTACACTGGAAGAACAAGCAGTCCTCCAGGCAACTAGGAAGATTACAACACAGTCGTCAATCACAGTCTCGACGCGCTATATTCTGCATCGACAAATATAATACACTGGAAGAACAAGCAATCCTCCAGGCAGCTAGAAAGATTTCTGTATCAAAAAAAAGATTCGTCAAAAATAGTATCTACGACCTACACCCTGCATAATGGAGTTTGAAGAACTAGTGCGCAACCAGCACTACTTGGGAGCTCAAATTGAAACGCTCGCAAGGAACTTCTCAAAGGATCCCAGGGATCGAAAAACACCAGCATATTTTGCCAAAAGGCTGGATGCCTTAACAGAATTGGCTACAGAATTCCACAAAAATCATGAGGTAATCATGGCAATGAAAAACAAGCCCAAGGACGATGATTACCTGGTGGAAGATTACCACAACAAAATCACACAAATTGTTGTAAAGCATACAAAACTGTTTGAGCACGGATCAATGGAGCTGTTGAAACTTACGGACGAAGCACATCCGTCAAGCGAACAAAAACGGCAAGTTTCCAATCAGCAGTCAGCTGAAATCCGTAAAATCCTTCGGAATCAACGAGCATTAATGAAGGCGCTCACTCGAAATATTGATGAAATTTTTGCACAAAGGCAACTTGAACATCATTCATCATACTACAACATTAAAGCAAGTATCATCGAAAAATACATGGTCGAATTAGCCAATAATAATGCGGCCTTGTGGGCATCAACTGATGGCGACAACAATGAAGACTACAATATTCAGACGTATTATGAGATGGAAGAAAGGGCAGAAGCAGCCATGATTGAACTGCAGCAACATATGCAACTAAATGCAGAAAGTCCTCTTCGTTGCACAGCAATGCCAGGGGACATCGATATACCTCTCCCAAAAATAACGCTACCTACCTTTGATGGAAACTATCAGCGCTGGATGGAATTTAAGGCCATCTTCGTAGAGCTCATCCACAATACAAACATGAATGATACAAAGAAAATGCATTACTTGACAACATCATTACAAGGAGAACCAAAAAATCTCATCAAGCATCTACCTGCAGTAGGAATCAATTACGCGGCCGCCTGGTCACTTATCAGTAACAGATACGACAATAAAAGGCTTCTGGTATCCACACTACTGAACAAGCTATTATCGCAGTCATCCATCAAAAGGGAATCTGCATCATCATTAAAGTCACTTCACGACATAACACAAGAATGCATTCATGGGCTGAAGGCACAAGGCATACCAGTGCAACATTGGGACGTCATTCTGGTCCATATTGTATTACAGAAATTGGATCAAGATACCCAAACTGCCTTCGAGCAAAGTCTGACCAACAACAGGCGATTGGTCGCTATTGATGAACTATTAAATTTCCTAGAGCGCAGATTTCAATCCTGGGAGACACGGGGAAAATTAGAACGGGTAACATCACGAATTTGCGCCTCGGTGACAGCATCAGAACCAAATAAAACTTGTAAAATATGTAACAGGGAGGCTCATAAAATTTACGCTTGTAGAAAATTCATCAATGCCGAATTAAACCAACGATGGAAATGGGTGAAGGACTTAAATCTCTGTGTTAACTACCTGAAGCCAGGACATCGAGTCAAGGAATGCACTTCACGACATTGTAGTAGATGCACTACAACCCATAACAGCCTACTACACAATCCCAAGGCGAAGATATTAAACAACAAGGCTGCCTCACAAGGCCAATCAATACTCCATCCGCCAGCTGTCAAAAGGGTAGAAGTGGCTCATGACCACACGTCTAATAAGGTTAGCTTATTAACCAATCACTCCAATAAGGATCCCTATTATGTGTTATTAGGAACCGCAGTCATTCAACTATCATCTGTAACTGGACAGTTAATACAATGTCGAGCCATTCTGGATTCCGGTTCTCAAGTAAACCTAATAACGGACCGCCTATGGAAATCCCTAGGCGGTAGATCCAGACAAACATGCGTGAGCGTCGAAGGTATCGGAGTTAACAAAACCAAGATGCGCCATCAGACAAGCATTCAGTTCCAATCAACAATAAATAGTTATGTTGCTGAAGTAGACGCCCACATCCTGCCGAAAATTGTCTCCGATCAGCCGGTTCATCATTTAAACATTGAATCCTGGGGAATCCCGCAGAATATTCAATTAGCTGATCCAGAATTCAATAAGCCAGGTCGAATTGACTGCTTGCTAGGAGCGGAAATCATTTTTGACCTACTCATGGATGGCCAATTCAGATTGGGAGACAATTTTCCAGTACTACAAAATACCGTCCTTGGATGGGTAATATATGGAAGGGTCGAATCAACATCAATCAGTAGCAAGGTCTGCGGAATATGCACAACAAAGGAATTAGAAGAAGCAGTTGCAAAATTTTGGGAGGTTGAGGAACCATCAGATAGTACAACAAAGTTGACCGAAGACGAACTGCATTGTGAATCACACTTTCTTAATTCCACATTTCGAGCGGCAGATGGAAGATTTGTGGTAAAACTTCCATTAAACAATCATCCATCAACGCTGGCAGAGTCAAAAGGAATAGCATACAAAAGATTTAACTCCATCGAAGGGCGCCTCAAAACCAATCCAACACTTAGGGATCAGTATGTGTCATTCATGAGAGAGTACGAATCGTTGGGTCATATAACAAAGGTCAACGCTGAAAAAATTAGCTCTCCTTATTACTTCATACCACACCATTGTGTACTACGACCAGATAGTTCATCAACCAAATTAAGGGTCGTGTTTGACGCTTCAGCACATAAATCCTCGGGGCTATCTCTGAACGACATAATGCATAGTGGTCCTACGGTTCAGAGTGAACTCTTTGCAATCTTGTTACGATTTCGAATGTACAAGTATGTAAAAAAATGTTGAAAAAATGTATCGACAAATATGGATTAACAAGGAAGATAGAAATTTACAGCTAATCCTGTGGCGAGAAAATGAAAATCAGCCAATCAACGTATATCAACTGAACACAGTAACATACGGCACCAGGGCTGCGCCTTACCTAGCAACACGCTGTCTTGTCAAGCTGGCAGATGATTACCAGGAACAATATCCACATGGAGCATTGTCTCTGCGAAGAGATTTTTATGTTGATGATGGTTTAATGGGAGCTGATACAATTCATGAAGCGTTAATAAAACAACAGCAATTGATAACCATTTTGGCCACAGCTGGCATGAAACTCAAGAAGTGGTGTTCAAACCATAAACGATTATTACATGAAATTGCAGCCGAAGATCAAGAAGTTAATCTCAACTTTGAATCAAAAGAAACACAATCAACCAAAACATTAGGACTTTTGTGGCTCCCGAAATCAGATGTATTTTGTATTAAGGTCAATGCTCAACAACACAAAAATACAACAAAACGGACCATGAGCTCCGACTTGGCACACGTATATGATCCCTTAGGCTTGATTGGTCCTGTGGTGGTAACCGGAAAAATTCAACTTCAAAAAACATGGCAAATGAAACTTGAGTGGGATGAGAATCTTCCTACGGCAGTCGAAAAGGAATGGACAACCTATAGGGAAGATCTAATAGAATTGAATAACGTAAGATTTCCAAGGTATATATTTACCAATCAAGCAGACACAAACGTTGAACTACATGCTTTTGCGGACGCACCAGAAAAGGCTTATGGTGCAGCAGTATATATCAGAATAGTACAAAAAGACAAAACAATAAAGGTCAATCTTCTATGCTCAAAATCGCGCGTAGCACCTGTAAAACCACAAACAATACCTCGTCTAGAGTTATGCGCAGCACTTTTGGCAGCTGAACTTACGGCAAGAGTAAAGGCTGATCTGGGCTGGCAGAACAAAAAATCCTTCTGCTGGTCTGACTCCCAGATCGTGCTTGGCTGGCCCATCGCATTGTAAAAATTCTTCGAGTAACGATTCGAGACCAATGGCGACATGTCCCATCTAAACAAAATCCTGCGGACATCTTATCGAGAGGCATCAAACCTCGTGAGTTATCTTCATGTACCATGTGGTTGTACGGGCCATTATTCCTCTACAATCCCAAATCGCTGTGGTCAAGTCCCATCAAACGGGAATCAACAACTGACCTCAACTATACAGCAACTGTTCTAACAACTCAACATTCAGTCCAACAAAATGCTTAGATTTATACAATACCGTCGAAAAATTCTTTTACACATGTACAAAGGGTCATCGCATATATGTTGCGATTCTCTAGAAACACAAGGCGGCCAAAGGAATCTCGAGCAGAACATATTCAGCTTTCTCCAATGGAACTCGATGCAGCGCTCAAGCTAATTGTACGACAAATACAAACATCCGACTTCGATGACCTCAGAAGGACACTTATTAAAGATAAATATGTACCAAAGACGAATCCGCTAAGCTCACTAACTCCATTTTTGGATGAAGAAGGTATAATTAGAGTAGGTGGACGACTGAGCTCCTCAACACAGCAATTGGATGCAATCCATCAAATGATACTACCAAGCCAAGATCCACTTGTGAAACTCCTGATAGAAAAAATACATAAAGAACACTATCATTGTGGCCCTCAAGCCTTGCTAGCACAAGTAAGACAGCGATTTTGGCCCATAAAAGGGAAAAGCTTAACAAGAGCAATTGTTCAACGGTGTGTACGATGCACAAGGACAAGGCCAAGTATGTATAATCAAATAATGGGAAACCTTCCAAATCATCGAGTGCAACCAGCTCGACCTTTCCTGAATTCGGGAGTGGACTATTGCGGCCCATTTTTTGTACATTTCAAAACGAGAGGAAAACGACCTCAAAAGGCGTACCTTGCGGTGTTTTGCTGCTTTGCCACTAAGGCAGTGCACTTAGAATTGGTCACTGACTTGACAACAGAAGCATTTATAGGGGCACTGAAGAGGTTCATAGCGAGAAGAGGCCATTATAAAACACTGTATTGCGACAACGCAACAAATTTTGTTGGTGCCCGAAATCAACTAAGTGAGCTTAATAGCGTCATTCATGCAAAACCAGCACAGGAATCGATCATTGAGGCATGCAGCATAAAGGGAATCGTTTTTTTAGTTCATCCCTCCAAGGTCACCCCATTTTGGAGGACTGTGGGAGGCAGCAGTAAAGTCAGCAAAGCACATGTTAATGAAAAATGTCTCAATGGCATCACTTACATACGAAGAACTAGAAACTGTAGTGATCGAAATTGAAGCCATGCTGAATTCTCGACCTCTCATTCCAAACTCATCAGATGCCAACGATCTAAATGCTATCACTCCAGGGCATTTTCTGATTGGTGAAGAATTAACCTCAAGCGTTGATGTTCGGTCACAATTTCCTAAAGGAAGTTTACAAACCAGATGGCAACTCGTGTCACAAGTCAAACATAATTTTTGGCAACGATGGCCCAAGGAATACCTTAACGAATTACAACAGCGGCATAAATGGAAGAGCGCAATCAGCAAGATTCACCCAAACACGTTGGTAATAATTAGGGAAGATAATATTCCAGTGGTACAATGGCCCCTGGGGCGAATAATAAAGGTATATAAGGGCGATGATGGCTTGGTAAGGGTGTGCGATGTAAAAACTCAAAGAGGAACCTTCAAACGACCTATCTACAGATTGGCTCCACCATTTCCGGAAATTAAAGAAGCACAAGAGCAATCTGAAGAAATAGCACAAGTGGCATCATTGCCCATAATCTGTCCAGCGAAAAAAGTTAAGGCATCAGAGACACTAACCGGCGAAGCACCTCCAACAAAACATTCACGCCTAAACTCAACCTTGCTGCTTACCATATTAACATTGTTGCTTTTTCCTGTAGCCATGGCAAATCAAATAAACATAACCAAGTTCAACAACAAACCTGGCATTTATTTTGAACGGATAAGCACTGTAAGGCTGATGTCCGTGAATTGGAAGATGATTGTGTACTTCGATCTTGAACCATATCAGCATCAGATAAATATTTTGACTGATGGAACAACAATGCTTCAGGATCTATGCAACAATACGCTGAACAAGGTGACATGTAAGAATCTGCTGGACTACTTTGATCATGTAAAAAAAGACTTGCAGACAGAATTCAATTTATTCACTGTCAAAAGAAAGAAAAGAGGGGCAATCGACATAGTTGGAAATATTGCCAATTCACTATTTGGCGTTTTAGACTCTAACTACGGAACACAAATGTCAAAAACAATTAAGGAGCTTGAAAGAAATGATGAATATTTAGACAGGCTACTAAGGAATCAAACCTCACTAGTTAACTCCACCATCAACATTATCAAAAGGTATCAGCTGGACGTACAGGATAAATTTGGCGAAACTAGCAATCAACTCCACAATGTTAAGGTCGAACAACGCATACTCATGCTTTCCGTGCAAATGCTCATTGTCACCAACAATGTACAACGCATACACTCGGCCATCATGGACGTTCTAATTGATAACCATCACGACAAAATTAATCCTTTGTTACTCACTCCTCAACAACTCAATGAAGAAATCAGGAAGATAAAGGCTCATTTACCAGCAAACTTGCAGTTACCAATTCATCAAAACAACTTATTAGAAGTATACAAACTCATCAAGGTCAATGGAATTATCGCAGAGAACCACGTAATATTCACCATCAATCTACCCCTTACTGATCCACAAGAGTACCAGCTCTTACACATTGCTCCAATTGTAGCAACAATAAATAAAACACTTTTAGCTGTAGAAACCTCAACAGAATTTCTCGCTATTAGTTTACATCATGACGAATTCTTTCCGATGTCATAACATGAAATTAACACTTGCTGGAAATTGCGCGACGACGACCTAATCTGTCCAGGCATACCAGCAACATATCAAGCAACTCGTAGCCCAATGATCAACAAATGTGAAATTGATCTACTAAATGATCAAACTGATCCAAGATGCGTCTTCCGTAAGCTGGAAGATACCACAGTATTGCAGCAGCTAAATCGTCCAAATCAATTTGTGTTTTCCACATCAGATACTATCAAGTTGAATGCAGTATGCGGTAATGACATTATACACATTACATTAGAAACCAGCGGGTTAATAACCATGCGCCCTGACTGTGTCATAAAAAATGACCTCATTACCATACAAGGTCGTCAACAAATTGTCACGTCTCTACAAGCTTCACCAACGAACTTTAATCCCGTAATTGGTTGGATAAAACAGTATGACAGTATGAACTTCAGCGCAAAACAAATCAAGCCAACAGTACATGAACTAGAATTAGTTCAGCAAGAGTTATCCCAAATCTCCTTCCAGGGACGTTAATTTCGATTTGGTTCAGAAGATAGGTTGACTCGAGTTTTCCTTGAAATAAGTTTATGAAAAAAACTACATTGTATATAATTCTTCGACTTTTTAACGTTGGAATATTAATAAGTGCTAATCGACTTCTATATGGCGGCAAATGTTCAGCTGTATTCCATTCAAGAGACCTTAGAGCAAACAAAAGGAATTGCTTTTGAACAGATTCGATTTTCTTTACATATAAATTGTACTGCGGGTCCCATACCACGGATCCGTATTCGAGTATCGGTCTTACCAAGGATATGAAAAGAGCTTTGGTTATATACGGATCATTAAATTCTTTTGACCATCTTTTAATGAAAAATAAAACAGAATTAGCTTTATTTACGGCGAACGTTACATGCGTATTGAACGTTAGTTTCTTTTCGAAGTATATTCCAAAATCTAAGCATGAATCGACAGAAATAAGTCGAGCACCATTAATAAAATATGTCGTTGAAAGCGGAGAGTATCTTGTGTATGTCATTAATTTACATTTGCTTATATTAAGATCCATATGGTTAATTTTACACCAATCATAAAAGTTATCTAAATCTGTTTGAAGATTCGTGGAGTCATCTTGTTTTGCAATATTTAAAAACAGTTTAACGTCGTCAGCATAGAGCAGTATATTACTGTATTGTATAACATTAGGAAGATCATTGATAAAGAGCAAAAATAAAATAGGCCCAATGTGACTACCTTGAGGAACACCAGAAGTTACTTCAATATATTGAGATTTTGAGTTGTTAAATATAACACATTGTTTACGACCTTTTAAGTAGGATTCAATCCACTGCAGGAAATTTCCGTTAAATCCAATAGCATACAACTTTTCAATCAATAGCTCATGGTTCACTTTATCAAAAGCCTTACTGAAATAAGTATAAATAACATCTGTTTGTTGGCTGTTATAAAAGCTTGAGTTTACATATGTTGTGTATTCAATCAAATTTGTCAATGTAGATCTACCACTACAAAATCCGTGTTGCGCTGGAGAAATTATCGACGATATTTCGTGTTTAAGGCAGTCAGTTATTATTTTTTCAAACAGTTTAGGAATAGCATTTAATTTTGATATACCTCTGTAATTTGTTACGCTGTTACGGCTGCAAGGTTTATTTATTATTAATTAAATAAACGGCATTGAACTTAAATAGTAATTTAATACATCATTTAATTAGCAGCGACAAAAGTCATGGAACTCATAACACTCGCCTTTTGCTGGTTTAAATTATTTTGCATGAATTGCAATTTATTTTTGTTTTTTGTTTGTTTAACTGTAATTAGAGTATTTTTCAATTACACTGTATGTATTTTTTTTGTTTATATTTTTAAGTTGTAAATTTTGCAAAATATTATTATATAAGAGAAGGTAAAATACAAAATAAATTAATCTAGTAAAAGATTCACAATCAAAGACACGTATTTTAATTATTATCGAATCCTGGTTCAAGTGCCGGCGATTCATCTTCACGTAACCTTTAAAGATAAACAAGAGTCCTGGTTCAAGTGCCGGCGACTCACATTAGTGTTATTTCCAAGCATTAACAGTGGTATAATATGTTATTCAGGTTTTCTTCATATTTTATTTGTTTAAGGTATAAAGTTTCTAGTTTTAGATCGTTTAGACTAATATTTTTATTGCTTTTAATTTTTGTTTCAATATTTGGTAGTATTATTTTGTCTTTAATTTTTAAATTAACATTTGTAAAATTTCTGTTTTTTGTCATAATTTTACAATTTTCAAATTTTATAAGAAAAGTTCCTTTAATATTAATTTCCGCTTTATTGCAGTTGTGTTTAAAATTTTGATAATAATTTTTTAATATGAGTAATCCGGGAAATATTTCTACTATTTCTTCTGTTTCTGAATTTTTCATAGGGCAATTTGCATCTTTATATTCTAAAATATTTTGCATACAATCACTTTTAATTTCAATTAGGTTCTTCTCTAAATTGTCTTGAAGAAATGGTTCATACATTTTCCCGTTGTGATCGGTGAGTATTGTGTGTGAGTTTAATGCTAATGTCATGTTCTTAATATCTGGGATTGGTTCGAAAGTGATTTTGCTAAGAGTGTTTTTGGAATATGAGGGTATCCTGAATATTAGTAGTATGGTTCCATCAGAGGTTTTTATGTTTATGTAACTGTTAAAGTCTGTTATTACATCCATTTCCTTTGGGGTTAAAATATCTGTTGGAATGATTCCCAATTTACTGGAGAAGATTACTTGTCCTCTGTCGTCAATGTGGTTACGTAAGAGCATTATATCATTATTAATCTGATAAATATGTTGCATGAATGTAACTTCATCTTCTAATGTCGCTATTTTATTCTGGAAAGTGTTTTTGAACTGATTTAAATATCCTTCTACTTGTTTTTGTTGTGTGTTAATATGTTTAGTTATGTTATTTATCTGTATTGTTAAGAGAGTGTTGACCTGGGTAAGGTTATGTACTGTATTTGTCAACAGTCCGTTGTTTTCATAGAGTAATTTTAGAGAATTATTAATGTGTTCTGCGTCCTCACTGTCCATTGTCCCTGCTACGATTTTTAATCCTTTGCCTAATATATCAATTAATCCTCGTTTTTGCCTGAATTGTGGGTATAAATTATCTATTTTTGCTTTGAGTATTGCAAAATTCTTTTCAACTGTGTCTAATAGTGTCGTTGTGTCCCTAGTGGTTTGTTTTAATGTTGCTACATTGTCTGAAATTATATCGAGGGTTTCTTTATACATGGTCGTATTAACAATGTGTATTATCTTGGAGTAATTTTCTATAGGCCTGATTTCGTCCAGTTTTATTGGAATATATCCATTATTGTTCGTTAGATCTTGGATATCTATGTATTGTGCACTAGTAGCCATAATGAGAGTATATACCAAAGTCAAAGTCGTCATCTGAAAAGATATTATTTTGTAGATACTACAGTTGGGTTGTCTCTGTCTTGGTATTTCTTTTTAGGTTTCACATGTGTCTTATAATATTTGTGTCCAGTCCTAACTGTCTGCAAATGGTCGTCGTCTATTTTAACTGCATTAATTTTTCTATATTTTTTACCACCTCTTATTTCTTTAATATAATTTGTTCCATTTTCTAGTTCTATATCTTTATTCTATTCTATTCTTTATTCTATATCTATTAATTCATGAATTTCCTTGTATCTGTCTTCGTGTACTTTGCCGTTTACAAAGTCAATTGGTTTAATACCTGTAGTGCTATGTACCGTATTGTTATAAAAGCCTATTATTCTTATCATCTTGTATTCAATAGTTTCGCCCTGGTTTTCCTTATCATGTCTTAGTAGTCTTATGTGTTCGTTAATAGTATTATGTAGTCTTTCAATGTCCGCGTTAGACGTATGGTTACTATTCGAAGTATAGTGAATGTCAATATTTTCCTTTTTTAAGAACTGTTGCATCGGTATGGCTTTGAATCCCAGTTCGTTGTCTACAATGATTTTATTTATTTTTCCATACGTATTAATTATCTGTAATAGTTTTGTTTTGAACTCTGTCCAACTTCTTCCATTTATTTGAAATGCTAAGGCGAATTTTGAAAATTTATCAATTGCTGTCATAAACAAGTTTTTATTCAGAGTATAAAAGACGTCTATGTGTACTACTTCGAGTGGTTTATTTGGAGTCTCTGTGATTTTATAAGGTATCTTTGGAGGTTTCCTGTCGTACTTCTCAAGGTTGCAAACTTCGCAGTTGTTTATAAATTGCGTTATCCTAAGTTTGAGCTTTGGATTGTATATGCGTGTGACTAACTCTCTATATACTGCGTCTATTCCGCGATGGTTTTTATCAAGGTGTTCGCTTTTTATAATTTCGGCTAACCGGTTTTCATCCTCTACATCTACTGTTTGGAGTGTACATCTTATTATCCTAAATTTTTCGTTATTAGCAAACAGTTCTTCATAAGTATTACTAAAAGTTGTATAAAATTCTTCTTCCATTAAAATAGCGTTTAGCTGTGTGGGGTTAAAGTGATTTTTAAGTAGGGTGATAGCAGTTTCCCTGTCCATTTCTTTCATGTAAACAATTTTTCTTTTATTACCAAAAATACATTTATTTTTTATCTTTAGCGATCCGGAGGTGGTTTTTATTATGATGACCTGGTTTTTGGACATATTTATTGGTGATTTTGTCTTTATTATTCTATTGTCGGGTTCTAATATATTTACAGTAACAGGTTCGGTTTCGATCCTGGACAAGGCATCAGCATTAGTGTTCTTAGTTCCCTTCTTGTACTTTATTTCGTAATCAAACTCCGATAGTTTTAGCCTCCACCTTACAAGTTTTGAGTTAGGTTCTTTAATAGAGAAAAGCCATGTTAAAGGCTTGTGATCAGTCTCTATTGTGAACTTACGACCAAAAAGATAAGGTCTAAAATATTTTGTGGCCCATATTATTGCCAATAACTCTTTTTCTATTGTGCTGTAGTTTATTTCATGTGAGTTGAGGGTACGACTGGCATAACATATTGGGTGATTATTTTGGGAAAGTACTGCTCCCAAGGCATAATTGCTGGCATCAGTTGTTAGTGTAAATGTCTTCGTAAAATCTGGATATGTTAATATTGGATCGTGTGTTAATAATGTCTTAAGAGTATTAAAGCTCTTTTGGTATTCTGGGTCATCTATGTTCATCTTGCAATCCTTCTTTAAGTATTTGGTCATGGGTTTAGCTATCAATGAATAGTCCTTAATAAATTTCCTATAATAGCCGGTTAATCCTAGAAATTGTTTAATTTGTTTTGTAGTTTTGGGTATTGGAAAATTAACGACGCATTCTATCTTTTTAGGATTAGGCTTAACTCCTGCCGTAGTAACTATGTGTCCAAGAAATTCAGTTTCTTTTTTTAAAAATTCTGATTTGTCTAATTGAATCTTTAGGTTTGCTTCTCGTAGTCTTTCAAATATGAGTGTAAGTGAATTTATGTGCTCTTGTAAGGATGTCGAAAATATAATTATGTCGTCTAAGTACACTAAGCAAATCTTGTTAATGAAATCATGTAGTATATTATTCATAAGTCTCTGAAATGTTGCCGGGGCTGTCTTCAGTCCGAATGGCATACGCAAAAACTCATAGTGTCCTCCTTCGACACCGAATGCAGTCTTGTGTATGTCCTCCTTTTCTATTTCGATTTGGTGAAAACCCTTCGCTAGATCGAGAGTAGTAAAATATTGGCTTCTTCCCAATTTTTCCAGTATCTCGTCTATATTTGGGATAAGAAATTTGTCGTCGATCGTAGCTTCATTTAGCTTACGATAGTCAACAACTAGTCTCCATTTTTGTTTTCCGCTAGCGTCTGCCTTCTTTGGCACTATCCAAATCGGGGCTGAATATGGTGAACTACTATTTCTAATTATTTTATTCTCCAACATGTCTCTAATTTGGTCTTCTACTTCTTTTTTATGAACGTATGGGTATCTATACGATTTTGAGAATATGGGTGCATTATTGGTTGTTCGTATTCTATGCTTTATAGCGGAGGTGAATGAAAGTTTTTCATTTTCGTGGTAAAAGATGTCACGGTATTTATTTATTACGTGTAATAGTTGTGATCTTTCTTCAGAATTCAAATGTTCTGTTCTAATCTGATCATTTATTGGTTTAGAATTTGATACAAAGTTAAACTCCATACTATTAATTTCTGTGTTCATTATTCCATTCTTGTGTAATTCTTTAATATAGTTATTTTCGTCGTCTAGTTTTTCTTCATCACTTTTAATATAAAGGGGGATTTTATTTTCTCCTAGTCTAATTGTATTGGTTTCGAAGCAGATTTTTGCTTTCATTGCCCTAAGTAAATCATTACCGATAAGACCGTCATAGAATTCGTGAAATTTTATTATGTAAAATTCTATTTTTTCTAGGTTTGTGCCGAATTCTTCAAATGTAGGGATTATGGCTTTTTCGTAAAGGGTTATCCTGTGTTGCAAAGTTTTAATGGTAATTGGTTCGATTTTCTGTATCCATCTAGGATGACATATATTTGGGTTCAAAATGGAATTAGTTGCGCCCGTATCTATGATTAACTTTAGGTGTCCTAATTTTGTTTTAACCTTTATATATGGAAGTTCCCTGAGGCTGAATAATGAAAATTTTCGTCTTCGGTTGGTTTAGTCTGTCTTTCGAACTTATTAACGTCCATAGGTTCTGGTCTTGGAAAATTATTTGTATGTGGTATTTCCTGTTGTCGGAAGGGATTCCAATTGTTTTGTCTTTGGAACGGTTGACCATTGTGGCCAGAATTTTTGTGATTTCCTTGCCAATTATGGGGGTTATTTGGATTATTTCGATGGTGGTTATGGAAATTAGGTTGTTGATACGAGAGGTTCTTTTGTGTATCGCGATTATTTGTTCTTGCTAAATTTTGGTTATTATAAGATCTGTTGTTATGCTTCTGAGTCCGTAGATTTTTGTATTCTTGGTTTGGCGGTCTATGATTGGAAAATGCCGTGTTTGGTGAAGTCACATATGCATAGCCGGATTGGAATAGGATTTCCATTGCTGTTTCTAGGCTGTCAGGATTTCTGCATATTAGAATAGTTCGCATGGGTTCAGGTACTTTTTCTTTAAATATATTTAGGGCGGTCTTCATATTGTTCTTGGCACATTCGTTGGCTGCTGGGCCAGAACCAATTGATAAAACGGTTTTGTTGTTGAGATTTCTGAGTCTCTGTTTAATTTCATTATAAAATTCTACACTATTCGTTTTGAAAGTTGTACTTTTAAGCCTGTCAAAAAGTTCCTCTAAACTGCATCTATCACCGAAATTATTATTTAGTACGTTCTTTATGTCTGTCCATGATTGAGCCTGGC
This sequence comes from Germaria angustata, assembly GCA_963681545.1. NCBI lineage: Eukaryota > Metazoa > Arthropoda > Insecta > Diptera > Tachinidae > Germaria > Germaria angustata. The sequence goes on along the minus strand of OY812999.1, from coordinate 56,257,196 downwards.
AGTTAATTTCTATAACTTCTCTTGCTTTCCCAGTAAGTCTACCCTTAATAATGTCAGAAAATAATAGTTGTGATGGTAGGTCGTACGCTGTTAATAGAGGGTAAACCCTATCTATTAAATTGACGAAAGTCTGTAGATCGCGGTAATCGCCGTTAAATTCTGGGAGTTGATTTAAATATTTCAAAGGGTTAATACTAATAGAGAGTGGTTGGGCTTGTTCGGTCATCTTGTCAATTATGTTTTATCCTTCTAATATTCCTCTGTAAATATATCTTAGTCTTTTTCTGAAATGGCGTGTATTTCTAGTAACTCTTCTATTCCTATCTTGCTCTATGTTAATGTCCGTTAGATACCCGTCGTTCGATTCGATCCCTGAGTCTAAATTATAGTCTGGGTAAGTATCTATATTGTCTTCGATAAAATCTATGTCTGAAGGATAATCAGACAATGTATCAGTATCACTCATTAAACAGACTTTGATCACTTTGGGAATATGAATCTTCTCTTTTTTTTGTTAAAATGCACTTTTTTTTGATAATAACAAACTAACTTATACTTTAAGTATTACTTAAATTACCTTAGGGAATTCGTTGATGGGTTTATTGTTGATTCTAGATTCTTCGCTTGGTTGGTTGTTGGTTCAATGTTGTTTGATGGGTTTGTTGATGGTGTTGGTTCTGGTTGTTGATTTAGTTTTGGTTTCTTCGTTGGGTTGGTTGTTGGTTCAATGTTGTTTAGCTTTTGGTTTCTTCGTTTGGTTGCTTGTTTAGCTTTTGGTTTCTTCGTTTGGTTGGTTGTTGGTTCAATGTTGTTTGATGGGTTTGTTGATTCAGTTTTTGTTGATGGGGTTGGTTCTGGTTGTTAAAAAAAAGGTCTCTCCTTTTTTTTTATTTTAAAAAATTAAAAAAAAAAATTTCGAAAAAAGTTTTTATATCCTTTAATCTTATAAAGGAGTATTAAAAAAAATTTCAAAAAAAGTTTTTATATCCTTTAATCTTATAAAGGAGTATTTTAAAATTTTTATATAAAAAAAAAATTTCGAAAAAAAGTTTTTATCCTTTAATCTTTTAAAGGAGTGTTTAAGGATGTTATTATTATTATTTTTTTTTTTTTGAAAGGACCGCACTAAGAATAAAAATTCACGTTCTACTACTTTTATGTTTGGGTAGGACTTGCGGTATCCTACCGACTGCGCCAAAAACAAACTTAATAATATAAGTCTAAAAAAAAAACACAACCACTTTCACTTTTTCGAAATCAAAATCCAACTCTCTTTATTTTTCTTCTGACACTTCTTTTTATACTTAGTTTTACAATTTTTTCTTATAATTAAAATATCGATTATTAATAATATTAATTGTTGAAAAACAATTCCGAGAAATTAATAAAAAAAGGTGAAGGAATGTTTTAATGCAAAACAATTCTTAATAAATTTGTCTGTGTTTGGAGTTGCATTTATTTAGTGTGGATGAACTAAATAAATGCATAAACAGTTCTTGGAATTGCTTTTAAATAAGGTAGGTAAATTAAAATGTGAATGAACTAAATAAATTTATTAATAATATTAATTGTTGAAAAAATAATTCTGAGGAATAAAGAAAGGTAAAGGAATGTTTTATTGCAAAACAATTCCTAATAAATTTGTCTGTATTTAAAGTTGCACTTTATTTAGTGTAACTGAACTAAATAAATGCATAAACAATTCTTGGAATTGGTTTAAAATAAAGTAGGTAAATGTGTGTATTCATTTAAGTATATATATATATATATATATATATATATATATATATATATATATATATATATATATATATATATATATTTATTTATATTTCATTAACTCGTGTTGAGGGAATAATGGGAGACATTATAACAATTAAGCTCTATATCTCTCTCTGTCTTCCTTCACCGCCTTACAGTGGACCATTTTAAGATAAGGCGGCCAAAACTCATTTTTTATGATCAGCGATTGTAAAATATTAAAGTTCATTAGACACTAGTGTACCTCGGGATCCAACAAAATAAAACTTTTTCAACTATATCACAGTAAACAGGGTAATTCAAAATTGACATTCTCAGTATTTTGCTAAAATGAGACATTTCTTAGTAAGATTTTGATTTTTAAACATCTATAACTTTTTTGTTTTAAAAGATTTTTAAACGAAATCAATTTTGTATAATTGCACAATTAGTTAGCTATTAGTTTTAGAAAAATAAAGTATGTATGGTTTTCAGAAATTTATTAATTTTTAATTTTTTTAATGTCCAAATTTTCCTAAACTCTCCCACTTAATGAGAGCATAACTTCTAAAGTTCAAAAAAGTTCTGAAAACATATTAGTACTCGTTTATAGCCCAAACTCTCCTTTACACCCCTATACCCCTGGCCCGATCCGACACAATTTTTCTGACACAAGATCAAATATTTTTTGCAGAATTTGAGTAAGAGAGTACAAAAGTTTTTTCTGTAATGCTGTTTTTTGAAGTATTTTAGTTTGTTTTATCAAATCGCTTTTAGGAGAGACAGTTTTTAGATGGATATGCGTATTTTTAAAAAAAGAAAATTAAAAATTGTTAGTCTATTGCTAGATCATGTACAGTTGGTCACAAAAATATTTTGCTTACTTAAAAATTAAATTTATATAATTCAGTCACAAAAGTACTTTGCTTTTTAAATTGATTTACCCTGATTATAAAGGTAAAAAATAGTTTTTGCTCGCAATTGTTCAATTGTTTTGCTTTGGACATAACAGATAACAAATCTCAACTAATTATGGTAAAAACCATTGATATTGTTACGAATTTGGTTGTGAACGGTCCTATTGTAGTTGTTCAAGAACATACTCCCCCTTATCGTGTTTGGCGATTTTCGACTGCAAATTCGACAGTTTGTACTACATTAAAGAAAAATGTTGCTCGGTATCTTTCATCTAGTACAAACTGTCGAATTTGTAGTCGAAAATCGCCAAACACGATAAAGGGGACTGAATTATTGTTATTCTTATTTGCTTGTGTTATTCATCATAATTACTCTAGAAGATGCTGAATTGTTGTTATTGTTATGTGATTTTATTATTCATTGTAAATGAGCACATGACAACTATACATACATGCATACATAGATAATTGTTAAGCCACGGTGCACAGTGGCTGAAAAACGTTTTTCATTGGCCAAAATTCTGTAACTTTTGAACCGATCAAAATATTGAAGTATTTTTTTTTAATGGATAGATATTTAGTTCAGCTTGACTCAGTTTTAATTACATTAAAATTGATTGAGTACTTCTTAAGGACTTCTAGGTCAAAGTTGAACTTTTGATTTTTTTTTAACTTTTGGAGTGAAATATGGGTTTATTTCTTTTATTTGCATATTAAAAAATTTTATATTTTGATCTTAATAATAATTATAATTATTTTTTGTGATAATGGAATTTTTTTAATGTTACACTCAAAAAAAATTTTTACACTGAAAAAAAATTTTTACACAAAAAAATTTTTACACTCAAAAAAAATTTTTAAATTAACTGGAAACAAGGTTTAAATCCACTCGTGTTCTTTCAGATGCTGTTTCTGGATCTGAAAAGAATCTTCGTGCGGTATTGCCATTATTTGTAATGCCTGACCCTTATTTTGGCTGATCTATAATCAATCCAATTTTGCGATGAACATGTTGAACATGTTTATTTTTTGAACTTCTTAACTCTTTGTTGGTTTCATTGTTTCTTATGGATCCTGAAGACCCGAAATCCAAATTATAACTGATTTTTAGTATATGTTCCATAAGTCGTATTCTTGCATGTAGTGGTGATAATCCAAATTCATATGCATCTGTATTATCTAATGATTTTGTTGGAACACGGTTTAATTGGGATGATGCTCCTTGGCATATAATGCAGCTGGATGCAGCCTTCGTGTTAGTCAAAGCCTGACCTACATTTCCATTTATCATTGTAAGGACTAATTGGTAGCTTACTTCAATTTGCTGCCCATCTAACTGTAATTGTAATGGCTAATGGTAGTGTTGCAATTTGGGCCTTGATATCACTAATTTCTTTGTTAATGACATCACGAGTTTCTTCTTTGAATTCAAATTTGATTGGCCTGCAGTATTTCGTAGAAGATGGTGTCTCATTTTTCCAAATATCCATTGTTTGCATTGTACTAGTCGAAGGCTCTGAATTTTCCAAAATCTTTTTCAATCGCAATGGTACAATTGATACCATGAACATATCCGAGTCCGAAATATTTTCACATACAACTTGTTTGTATTGGTTATGTCCCGAAGAACCATCACATCCCCACTTGCAAAAAAGAATTAGCTTTGTGTTTCCATATTTCTTTAACGCATTTCCTGGTATTGATTGTAGCAAGCGTTCGGCTGTGTGATCAAGTAGAGATTGTAGTTGTACCTCTGCCGAAATTGGTGTGTTTGGTTAGTATCCTTTGATGGAAAACAGTCCATTTTAGTAGCAGTTATGTGATGATATGCTGGATATTTTTCAATGATATCCACTTTTGTTAATTGGTTCTGTGATCGTAATTGATGTAGGAAAGATTTTTTTGTATTTGTACAACCAATTGCATCGTTAACATCTTTAAGTTTCTGTCTCTTAGATCTATCGCTGCAGTTGTCCAATGATTTGCGTGGTCTTCCAACCTTATCTTGCTTTGCTGTTTCTGCAGCGACAGTAAGTTGCCCTTCTAACCACTTTTCACTTTTTATATAAAACTTTTGTTTACTGTAGCTAACTTCTTTGTAGCGTCTTTTTTAGTACTTTTACAAAATTAGATAATTGCTCTTGTATTTCGGTGCTACACGAATTTAAGTTTAATTTTATTTTAACGTAAGTAAGAACATCTTCCTGTTTTTTATTTCTAAAATACTCTTCGGCCAGTTCTTTATAACCGAAGATCTCCATATTTTTCTGTTATGATTTATCACTTGCAAATATATGTACGTACACGTAAAGGATTAACTTATTATTGAGTAATCTCTTATTGAATCCGTAGTTTTATATATTTTTAGATACATGTTATTCACACATTGATCTTCAATTGCATAGCAGGTAGTACTTAAATTGAACAAAACTGCACTTGTTATCCAGACCTTAATATTAGGTAAAACTAATTAGTATTTCGCTAATATGGGGTTCGTTTTATCTTTAGTGGTTTAATGTCGCGATTATTATTATAAAATTGTTTATGACTTTGGCTGACCCTAACAGTTATATTAAAGAGAAAGAGATCATATGTTTACTGTAGTACCTATTGTGATATTTTTATTACTGATCAAAACAAAGCCATAAAAGCCTTTCGCAGGTATTATATTTAATTATTTTAGTTTTACGTAGTCTAAAGTAAAAAACATAAACCTTTAGGCAAAAAAGTAAAAATTTAATACAATATTGTATACGAGTAATTATAGGGCTGTTTAAATTAGAGTAATATGAATTTTTTGGAGTAATTTCATTAAAATTAAAAAAGTGTTCTACCGGCGGGTCGTGGCGGGTGCAAAAGTATATATGGGGTGAAAGAAGACACCTTCGCCTTTCTTCGGGTGGTATACGTTTCTTGTTCCCTTTTGTTCCCTAGAAGTTCTATTCCACTAAAGTGTAAATTTTAGAAAAATATAGTAGTTTCATAAATATTTCATAACACCTCTAATATTAAACGCTAGAGCGGTAACCACTTACAACAACTAAAGACTATAATCCTACCAACATTATAAAAAAGACCGCAGGCCATTATCGATGATAGCTTGCGAGTAGTGACCATTTATTTTTGACAAAAAACTGATAAAAAACACCTTTTTCTGAAATAACAAAAAACAGTTGAGTTTGACAGCATGCCACGCCCACAATTATCAATAGTTTAACCCAATTTTTTTGGCTACCTTAATATGGATATATTAGCTCCAAAATGGCATAAAAATTTTAAAAATCGGTGACAAAAAAAAAATTTGAATTTGGTCAATGAAAATCGATTTTCAGCCACTGTGCGGTGGAGAGAATGTACACAGACACACAAACACACATGTTAAAAACGTGCGGCTGCTAAGTTTTTTTTTCCCACTAATTTTTATTTTTGTATCTTCAGAACTGAACTAACAAAAAGTGTTCAAATCTTAAATATAGATAGAATAATTAGGCCCAACCAGTGTCGGACATAAACTTAGTGATAATAATTAAAAATACATAAATGTCGTGTTAAGCACAAAATTATTTTCAAAAAGTTTCATCTGCGTTGCGTGTTAAGGCCGTAGTATCCCCCTTTTTTAAGCGGATGTGTCCAGGAAAGTTCAAGATATTTCGGGCAAGCGGATTCGGATGGGACTCGAGTTTTGTTAAATATTTGCCTGCATATTTTGCAATTTCAGCGGTCACAAGTGGCATATTTAAATCACGATGTAAAATAGAATTTTTCATGTACCAAGGAGCCGATGTTATTAACCTTAAAATTTTGTTTTGCATACGTTGTATTCTCTCTACATTGGAAGCTGAAGCAGTGCCCCATAGCTGAATTCCGAAACACCATATGGGTTTCAAAAGCGACTTGTATATTAAAAGTTTACAATCTAGACTGAGGGTAGAATTTCTACCAATCAGCCACTGTATCTGAGTTAATTTAAGCTTCATTTGTGTCAGCTTAGAGTCGATGTGGTGTTTCCATGTAAGCCGTCGGTCAAGGTGTATACCAAGGTATTTCACCTGTGAATGTTGAGGCACAACTTGGTTGTTGATTCGAATGGGGGAACAAGTGTCTCTTCGTAGAGTAAATGTGACATGAACACACTTTTGTTCATTTACTTTTATTCTCCATAAGTTCAACTACAGTTCCAACAGCTTAATATGTTCCTGAAGATAACGGGATGCCTCGTGAGGGTTTTCATGCATACTAAGGCAGGCTGTATCATCAGCAAATGTAGAAGTGAGGATATTACTGCTTAATGGCATATCACAGGTATAGATCAAATACAAAACTGGACCCAGTATACTCCCCTGTGGCACACCGGATGAGATAGTTTCGGGCTCACTCATGAAGTCTTCTTCCACAACAGTGAATTTCCGGGCAAGAATATAACTTTCCAATAGATTTACAATGTTTATTGGCAGATATGTCTTCAATTTTACAATTAGGCCTTCATGCCACACTTTATCAAATGCCTGAGAGACATCAATAAAGAGGGAAGAACAATACTTTTTTTCTTCAAATGCTCTTCTTATGAAATGAACCAATCTATGAGTTTGTTCAATGGTGCTATGCTGACTTCTAAAACCAAATTGATGGTCCGGTATACACCCATTATTAGTTAGAATTGGGGACAATTTTGTCATGAGCAGCTTTTCAAAAAGCTTTGAAATTGTTGACAATAAACTTATTGGCCTATATGACTCAGCCTTGGTTAGATCTTTGGAATCATTTTGATCATGGCAAGTTTCCAGCTGTGTGGATAATACTCCAGTCGTAAAATACCATTAAAAATAAACAACAGGATTCTAATAGCAACACGAAGCAGCTGCATCAGCATCTTGTTACTAACGCCATCAATACCCGGAGCTTTCTTCTGGTTGGTTTCAGCAATTAGTTTTTGTACATCACGCATCTTAAACTTCATGGGTCGAGGGGGTAGAGCAACTACACTCGGCAAATCAACAGCACCAGTACATGAGTTTGGGGTAAATACGTGTTTTAAATGCTCAGCAAATATGTTACATTTTTCAGTATTGGTTCTTGCCCAACCTCCGGTCGAAGTGCGCAGGGGTGGTTTAAACTCAGCGGGTGTTTTAAGTTTTCTAGCTGCGCGCCACAAGGAATAATTAGATGCTGCTGTGACATCGAGACCTTCCAGATAGTTCTTAAGAGAAGCAGATTTTTCATATGCAAGCAATTCATGGAGTCGTTTAGTGCATTCTCTAAGTCTGATTTTATGTTGGGGTGATCTGTGCTGTTGCCATTCCCTTCTAGCTCTTCTTTTTTCACATACGAGACGTTCAATATCCGCAGAATAAATTCTATTAAACCCAATCTGCGGAGAGGAGGTAGTGGCATGTTTAGCAGCCTGTTTAATATTTTCAGTAAGATTGGCAATGTTGAATTCAATATCATCGGAAGTTCTAAGCCTGATGTTTTCCGTACAATGACTACTGAGATATTTTTTGAACCCCAGCCAGTTAACACGATTTATCATCTTCACATATGGGTGAGGTAAGTCACTTCTTAGTGGGCTGCAAATTGTAACGAACGTGGGAGAGTGATCGGAGGAGAGATCATGTGAAGCTTCAACATGAATTAAATCCCTAGGGATATTTTTCATGACGCCAAAATCTATAACATCCGGAATTTTTTGTATGTCAGTAGGCCAGTAAGTGGGCTCCCCGCTAGAAATGACATCCAAACCCATTTTTGAAATTGTGTTGAACAATGCTCGACCTCTAGGTGTAATAAGACGCGATCCCCAGAACGTATGTTTTGCATTGTAGTCCCCAGCTGCTACGAAACAAGGCCCAAGAGTTTTGTAAAACTCCTCATATTGATCCTCAGTTATTGAAAATCTGGGAGGGGAGTAAATTGATGATATCACGAAATTTGTACAAAAATTTTCGATGCAAATATTTGTTGCCTGCAGATGGTCCTCACAAATGTTCTCAAGAATGTAGTGTTTGAGTCTTGACTTTATTAGAATTGCCGATCCTCCGCATGCTCTTCCTCTCGGGTCCTTTGTATCATATAAGGTGTAGCCACTCATTTTAAAAAGGCTTCTCGAAGTCAAATGAGTCTCACATACCAACATTATGTCAATATTTTTTGCCGTGAGGAAGTGCTCAAGTTCATTTTTATGTTGGCGAATGCCGTTTGAGTTCCAGAAACATACTTTTAACATGTTCATGGCTTGTTAACTAATGCTAGAAGTAGTGTGTTCTGCATTTGCAGCATTTCTTGCATCATGCTAGTCATATTTGTTGTAAAGTTGTTTATTGTTTGCACCAAATTGTCAATAGTAGCTTCAAGGCGATTGAAATTAAAGCTTGCATTTGCATTTGTTGTACTAGTTGGTGGTGACACTTTTTGCACTGGAACTGAATTGATCTTCACAGCGTCAGCATACGATACATAGCAGTATTGTGTAATTCACCGCACACAACACAAACACTAGGTAATTTACAGTAAGTTTTCGTATGGCCATATTCTTGGCAATTATGGCACTGAACGGGTCCTGAACGCTTGTGTGGTTCTTCAACTGTGATTTTCCGGTATAATAGATGTACGATGAGGAGCTTTTTCCCCACCGGCAGCAATATAGAGCAATTTGGTTATTTTAAATTGTTATCTATATTGCCACTGAAATGTTCTTCTGGGCAGTGATTTCAGAAAACCTGAGGCAAAGAATTTGCGACCGTGGCTTACGAAATGGAAAAAGACGTTGCTTGATTAATCTCAAGTTAAACAATAATTCTTTATTTAAAAGTTCACTTACTTAAACCTAAAAAGATTGCATATGTACATAAGTATGTATGTATGAATGTAAGTATATAAGGACCACACTGTTGTTGTTGTCATATTTGTTTCTCACTTCCAATGATCCAATTTTAAAATGTTAATGTACCAACAACAATAAGAAAATAACTTGCATTCTTTTTGACAACAACAATTTACATGCAAGAAATTTAAGTGAGGAACAAATATTAAAAATAAAAGCTAACGGTTAATTATCAAAACAAGTACAGTGGGCCTGAAGTGTACAAAATTATGTCTAATTACAATGGGTCTGGTTACGCAAAAATGTGAATAAATTTTAATAGCAATTTAAATGATAAATGAAACGAAAATTAGATGCGAGCAAAATAAAAATTAATTACAAAATAAAATAAGGAATAAAACTCTTGTTATACGGTGACCTAACATGCCGGCCCCATTGAAAGGACACTTTCAAGATGATGGTAGCAATGCCAGTCTGTGGATAGGGCGACGTATAACACCTTTAGTTGTTTTGATGTCAACCACTCTAATTCGATCATCTCTACCATGAATAACATTGATGATTTTACCCATAAGCCATCGCTGCGGAGGTAGATTTTCATCTTTCACAATAACCAAAGAGCCATTTGTAATATTTGGGTTGGAGGCAGTCCATTTGTTTCGAGACTGGAGCTCGTTAATATAGTCGTGAGACCACTTGTGCCAAAATTGTTGTTTGATTGCGCTAATACGAGACCAATATTGAAGGTTGTTGATATCTTTAGTAGGGACATCACGTTCTGGCAAACCACGGAGGGGAGCGCCAATCAGAAAATTGCCTGGAGTAAGGGCTTCGAAGTCACTAGGATCAGAAGAGAGAGGTGAAATCGGTCTTGAGTTTAAGATTGCCTCTATCTCGATCATAGCTGTAGTAAGCTCCTCGAAAGTTAGCCTAGCATTGAAAAGCGTTTTGGTTAAATGACCTTTGGCAGACTTGACGGCCGCCTCCCATAATCCGCCAAAATGTGGTGCCCTAGGGGGAATAAAACGAAAATTAATAAATTGATTCGAGCAGTAATTTATAATATGATTATAGTTGTTGGGATCGAAAAGGAACGATTTTAGCTGGGCCAACTTGGAATTTGCACCGACAAAATTTGTAGCATTATCGCAAAATATATCTGTTGGAAGACCTCTGCGACCAATCAATCGTTTTAGGGCAGCAATAAAGGCAGCTGTAGATAAATCTGACACGACTTCTATGTGGACTGCTTTAGTTGCGAGGCAAACAAATACTGCTACATAAGTTTTATATGGAACTTTCCCCTTAATCCGCAGATAAGTGTTGAATGGGCCACAAAAATCAACAGCACATCTAGCGAAAGGTCTTGCAGGATTGAGACGTTCCACAGGCAAGTTTCCCATCATTTGTTGTAACAACTTTGGACGATAACGAATACATTGTGGGCACAAGTTGACGATACGACGACACAATTTCCTTGAGTTAACGATCCAAAATCTCTGGCGTATGAGTGACATTAGAGCCTTAGGTCCAGCATGGTAATTTTTAATGTGCAGATGACGAACATAACAATCGACAAAATGACCTTTGCTTGGTAAAATCATTGGATGTTTTTGGCCCTCAGAAATTGCAGCGTATTCTAAGCGACCACCAACCTTTAGAAGATTGAAGCCATATGTTGAATCGACGAATGGATTGAGACATTTCATTGCACCTTGAGGGTCCTTTTTCTTAAGAGCTCGATCGATGTCATCTTGAAAATGTTGTTTCTGGATGTTGAAAACTATTCGTAGTAATGAATTTTCTAATTCTTGAGGCTGCAAAGTGTCAGAACTGAAAAGTTTTGGCCTTTGGGTACAGCGCAGCATCCAGGCGACAACACGAATTATTTTGAGGTATGAGCTGTACTTTTCAATAGAATTTAAAATATAATTGGAGTTTTGCTCTGTGTGAAATGATGTTTTCCGTTTTTCCTTGTCAACCTCTACTTTATTTTCTTCAGACAGGATATCGTGTTTAGTAGTAGGCCATTGATCATCATCAAGAGCAAGAAATGATGGTCCGTTGAACCAGATAGATGAGCTAAGCTCTTGAACAGTTGCACCCCGAGAAACGATGTCAGCAGGGTTAAAATGTGTTGGTACATGCCGCCACACACAGCTACTAGTTAGATCTTGAATTTCTGAGACCCTGTTGCCCATGAAAACAGACAGAGTTGAAGAATGTCGCTTGAGCCAGTGTAGAACTATTTGAGAATCTGTCCAAAGAAATACTTGAAGATCTGGAAACGAAAAAAGATTCCTCATTTTTGAGTACAATTTTGACAAAAGTAGAGCACCACAAAGTTCAAGTTTAGGCAAAGATTTTCTTTTTGTAGGAGCAACTCTGGATTTAGCGGTTAGCAATTTGGTTGATACGTTTCCTGAAGAAGACTGCACCCGAAAATAAAAACAGCAACCGTACGCGCGAATTGAAGAGTCACAAAAACCATGTAGTTGAATTTTTGTATATTCAGAAGCGAGACAAAAGCGAGGTATTTGTATAGAAGAAAGCATTTTTAAATCTGAGGCAAAAGCTTCCCAAGCCACATGTAATTCTTGAGGAATAGATTCATCCCAGCCAATTTTGAGAATCCATAGCTCCTGCATTATTAATTTCGATTTTATAATTAGCGGAGCTAAAAGGCCAAGGGGATCGAAAAGAGATGACGAGAGCGACAAAATTGTTCGTTTTGTGATTTTTCCGTCAAATTGAACCTTAGGCGAAAATGAAAAGAGAAAAACGTCCGTTTCCTGATCCCATGCTATTCCCAGAGCGCTGGTTATAGCAGAATCCTCAATATTCAAGCATTTAGTTGTTTTATCGTTTTGGAAATCTTTGTGGTTCGAGTGCCATTTGTCTAATTGAAAGCAACCTCGAGTAAGAATTTCGTTCACATCAGTTTTAATTCGAGCTAACTCTTCGATTGTATTTGCGCCACAAAGAAAATCATCCACGTAGAACGAAGATTTAATAGTCCTTGCACCAAGTTCGAATTGGTCTATGTACTGGTCTGCGAGATAGTGTAAACTTTTTATAGCGAGATAAGGTGCAGTTAACATCCCATGTGTGACGGTATTCAGCTGGTACGTACGAATTTCCTCTTCTTCAGAATTTCTCCACAAAATATATTGAAATTTTCGGTCATGGGGCTCAATTAAAACCTGCCGGTACATTTTTACTATGTCCGCTGTAATAGCAAGGCGATATAGACGAAAGCGAAGCAATATTTTATAAAGTTCATCTTGAATCGTAGGACCAACCATGAGAATATCGTTGAGAGACCTTTGAGAAGAAGTAGGACAGGAAGCGTCAAACACTACTCTTAATTTGTGATTTTTTTATTAAATTTTAATAGGCTAGTTAGTTCAATTGTATTTTATAAGCCAAATTACATGTGATAGTTATCAAAGAACAAATTACACCAAAGACACATGTGTAAATCATTCTGACAAACACTAGCAGAACGGAACAACATGCTGTTTTCGAAAGCCGCTACACTTTCATCATCAGCGTTCTTGTGTTTGGTCCACTTCTGTGGTGTCAGTTGATGTATATTTCAGCTATTTATACAAACTTTTTCACTGTAAATAGAATACGTGAATTTTTTTGATTCATCGTATTACAATTTGTGAAAACTTTTTTTTGTAATGGAAAGCCCAAATTACACCTCACTAACTTACAACAGTGTTGCCATTGTTATTTATTCTTTACCAACTATACACATGTGTTTTAATTTGCTTATTTTGTTTTTAACTTATGACAAACTTGTTTGGTTTGTTACTATAAGTATGTATATTAATTTTTTTGCTATAAGCCATTAGCTTTGTTAATTTATACTTTAGGTTTAAGATTTCTCTTTATTTTCGAACATTTTTATTGTTTGTGATTTTTTTATTAAATTTTAATAGGCTAGTTAGTTCAATTGTATTTTATAAGCCAAATTACATGTGATAGTTATCAAAGAACAAATTACACCAAAGACACATGTGTAAATCATTCTGACAAACACTAGCAGAACGGAACAACATGCTGTTTTCGAAAGCCGCTACACTTTCATCATCAGCGTTCTTGTGTTTGGTCCACTTCTGTGGTGTCAGTTGATGTATATTTCAGCTATTTATACAAACTTTTTCACTGTAAATAGAATACGTGAATTTTTTTGATTCATCGTATTACAATTTGTGAAAACTTTTTTTGTAATGGAAAGCCCAAATTACACCTCACTAACTTACAACAGTGTTGCCATTGTTATTTATTCTTTACCAACTATACACATGTGTTTTAATTTGCTTATTTTGTTTTTAACTTATGACAAACTTGTTTGGTTTGTTACTATAAGTATGTATATTAATTTTTTTGCTATAAGCCATTAGCTTTGTTAATTTATACTTTAGGTTTAAGATTTCTCTTTATTTTCGAACATTTTTATTGTTTGTGATTTTTTTATTAAATTTTAATAGGCTAGTTAGTTCAATTGTATTTTATAAGCCAAATTACATGTGATAGTTATCAAAGAACAAATTACACCAAAGACACATGTGTAAATCATTCTGACAAACACTAGCAGAACGGAACAACATGCTGTTTTCGAAAGCCGCTACACTTTCATCATCAGCGTTCTTGTGTTTGGTCCACTTCTGTGGTGTCAGTTGATGTATATTTCAGCTACTCTTAATTTTGTTGAGGTGCTATTAGGTTTGAAAACGCAATGGTGGGGAATGAAATAATGTGGCTCATTCAAGCGCGGGTTTCGAACTAGGCTAATGTGTCCAAAGTCCTCATACTCTTTCATAAAAGCGACATATTGTGTTTTAAGACTGCTATCACGAGCAAACCGTCTTTCCTGGGTCACAAATCTTTTTAAGGCGATATTTCGAGAAAGGCCTAAGTTGTCAGCAGGTTCTTTAAACGGCAATTTAACGACAATTCTACCAGTAGATTTACGATACACAGTGTCATTGAAAAAAGATTCACAATCAGCTTGCTCTGGGGTTAATATATTGGAACCATTTGCAACTTCTTTGATTTCCCATAAGCGTTGTAGTTTTTTATCAACTTCCTCTTCTATTGAAAGCAGACAAGATGGACTTGATACATGAGGCGAATGTGAAGAATATCGACCTGCAACAATCCATCCGAAAATAGTTTTTTGTTAAGTCGGCAATTTTGAACCAAGTTTAATTTGACCGACAGACAAAAATTAAAAAAATGTTTCAGTGCCAATGAGCAAGTCAATTCGCTTTGATTTGAAAAACTTTTCATCAGCCAGTTGTGTATTTTGAGGCAAGTTCCACGATGAGACATCTAACTCTGCATCAGGTTGGTACGAAATATGAGGTGTGACACAAAACGAAAGCGAGGTTTCAAAATCCGTAAAACGAGATTTAACAAAAGTAGAACATCTATATTTGCTTCTGCTGAAAGTATTTCCAATACTAGCTTTTCTGTCTTTTATTTGTAATTGTGGAGCTGTTGAAATTAATAAGCACGCGTAGTCTTTGTGTTACTTCATATATATTTATCTTTATTTTTCAGCAAGAGAACTTAACAACTAAAAAGACTAGGAACATGAGATTATAAAATGACATTCATATATTTACAGTGTTGCCACACATTTGCATTTGGTCATAACAATCTCCCACGCTTAATTGAGATCATGTTAATTTTAACTAATAATGTATAATTCATTAAAATAGAATTTTGAAAAATTGAAATTGTAATATGATAGATTATTATTATCATTATTCATTTTTTTTTTTTTTTTTATAAGTGATTAAGAAACATAATCACGGAGATATGTTGGAGGGTTGCGAGGTCTTGTAGATCTACGAATAATCTGGTTCTGGCTAGGTTGAGGTTGTATACTCGGAGAATTTATCGGTGCAATTTGACGAGACTGTTCTGCTGGCTGAAGCTGTGGATGTTGTTGATTTTGATGATCTAAAGATTCCAGAATGTATTGGCCATAATCTTGAATTTGTTTCCTTACAGATTTTTCCGAGTTATTTGAGTCGATACTGCCATCACTATTATGTGGTGAAAAATGTACTTTACGTTGTTGAACATTTGTAATTTTAAGTTGGTCTATGTGACGTTTAAGTATATATCCATCATCAAGCTTAATTAAATAATGAAGTACTCCGTACTCTCGGAGTACCGTTCCTATCTTCCAAACCGTTTTGTTATTTCGACTATGTAGAACTTGAACTCTTTCTCCCACGCTTATTTGACGAACACCTGGTATAGGTTTTGTAGATTTGAACTTAATAGTTGGCTTTAAGGCATCTAGTTTAATTCTTATGCGCCTATTAAGATAAAGTTCTGCCGGACTTTTCCCACAGTTGAGTGGTGTTGCTCTATACCTTAGAAGAATTTCATTAATTTTTTCTCGTAGCGAACCTGGTTCCGATGACATAGCCTTTAATTTGCGTTTTAGTGTTTGAACGTTTCGCTCCGCTAGTCCATTTGTACTCGGATGTCCTGGAGCAATTAATTTTTGAAAAATGCCATTTTGACTGCAATACGATTTGAATCGTTCACTGGAGAAAATTGCAGCGTTGTCTGAGACCATCACTGAGGGAAAACCATGGGTGGAAAAAATTTCGTTTAAAAGCTTTATAGTATTTTGTGTTGTAGGCGAATCACGTATGACTCTAAATTCTGACCATTTCGATTTGGCATCAACGACAATTAAAAAGTAATGACCTTCGAAAGGACCTGCGTAGTCGATATGTATTCTTTCCCAATTTTCCTCTGGTTCTTGCCAGTGGTGTAGTGGGGCTTTTGTAGGTTTGTTTTGAACTTCAACACAGGACTCACAAGATCTTACCATTCTTTCAATATCGCGGTCAATTCCTTCCCAATAGCAGTATCTTCTAGAAAGTTGTTTCATTCTTGTTATGCCCGGATGAGTACGATGTAACTCTTGGAGAATTGTAGGCTGGAGGCTCTTTGGAACACAAACTCGTTGACCTTTAAAAATAACACCATTATTGAGAGTGTACTTTTCTAGCTCCCCTTTTCCCTCTAGTAGATTTGACAAAATTTTGGAAAGTACGGGGTCTTTTGATGTTTCGGACGCTAATACTTCAGCATTTATGTGCTCACTTGAAATTTCAAAAATTGATTGAACACATAATTCATTTACCTCTTCGTTGATGATTTTTTCTGTAGATTGCTTTTCAAGCAGTTGTGATGTACGAGATAGACAATCGACATTCAAGTGTTCTGACCCTTTTTTGTAAACGATTTCATAGTCGAAGCTTGATAGGAATTCAGCATATCGTAGTAATCGGGATGCTGTAATTGCTGGCAATTTGTTGTTTTGGTGAAAGATGCGTGTTAACGTACGGTTATCGGTGACAAGTTCGAATTTCCTCCCGTAGAGGTACATAAAAAAAATGATTGATTGCAAATACTATCGCCAATGCTTCACGATCTAACTGGCTATAATTTCTTTCTGCTGTAGTCAATGACCTTGATGCGTATGCAACTGGACGTTCTATCCCGTTGACTTTGTGTGAGATTACCCCTGCTATACCCGTAGGACTGGCATCGCAAGCTACCAGAACTGGAAGATCTGGGTCGAAAGGCATCAATACTTGGTCACTGGCGATAATGTTTTTAAGCTTTATAAATGCAGCTTCACAATTTGAAGACCAATAAAATTGTCTATTTTGTTGGAGTAGTTGACGTAGGGGGTATGTTATTGATGACATACGTGGTATGAATCTAGAGTAATAAGTTACCATACCCAAAAATCTGCGCACATCCTCTACTGTATCAGGGCGAAGCATTTTCGTAATTGCTTCAATTTTTTTTGGTGATTTTGAAATTTTGTTATATTGGACCACGTGTCCCAGATATTCAACCTGTGTTTGGAAAAATGAACATTTTTTTTTTATTTAGGTGTAAATCATGTTGTTTTAGACGCTTGAGGCACTCGATCAAATTTTTTTCACACTCCGCTTCTGTTGTTCCGTGTATTATAATATCATCGAAGTACGACATAGTTTTGCTTAATCCTGATAAAATTTGTTCGATGATTCGATTAAATTCAGATGGAGCCGTTTTTATGCCAAATGAAAGCCGATTTACTTTGTATGTACCCTTATGGGTTGACATTGTTTGAATTTGACTTGATTCTGGACTAACTCGAAGATGTAGGTATGCCTTACATAGGTCAAGACGGCAAAAATATTTTGAGCCTTTTAAACTATTTAAAATTTCATCGATGCGGCGTATAGGGTAATTTGCAGAAACTAGTTGAGGATTAACACCTGGTTTATAATCGACACATAGTCGAACGCCACCCTCTGGTTTCGGAATAATTACTAAGGGTGACCCCCAGTCACTTCTTTCACACTTTGAAATTATACCAGCGGCTTCTAATTCATTTAGCTCTTTCTCAACTCGTTCTCGGAGAGCGTATGGGACTTCTCGTTCCTTGAAGAATCTGGGTTTAGAATTTTTACGGAGTTGAAGAGTAACTTCAACTTTTGGAATACACCCTATTTTCTCCGTAAACACATCTTCGAAAATATTTACAATATCTGAAATTGAGTACAATTTATTTATTTCAACAGCATTAATGTTATTGTAACTCAGGCTGTCCACTTCATCGAGTCTGATTTTCAAATGGCGAATCCATGTTCGACCTAAAAGTGCATCGTATTCGTGAGGAACCACATACAGGTCCTCGTTTGATACCACGTTTTTGTATTTGACTGTGATGTTGACCTTCCCATCAGGAATTACAATATTTTTAGTATATGAGCGAAAAGCAATTGTCGAACGCTGTAGTGGTGCCTTTATTTGTAGCTTATTGTATTCATTTCTTGGTATTAATGTGAACCCAACACCAGTGTCGACTTCAAATTTTTGACGGCGTCCATTTATTTCTACCGTGGCGTAATATTTATTAGAATCATCTCTATTGTTTTGGTTTGAAAACACATCCACAATTTGATTAATACCATAATTATTATGGGTTAATTCATCATGTTCATTATTTTTATAAACTGATTTATTTGAAGTTTTTATCAATGTTTTTATACAAACTTGTTGTACGTGGCCATTTTTACCACACGACTTGCATTTGAGCTTATGCGGGTTAGTACGGCAGTCTTTTGTTTTATGGTTGTCTCTACCACACCTTATACACACATTATCGATTCCTAATTGGCTATAATTTAATCTGGATTTTGAACGATACCGTGGTCCTGATGACAGATTCCTGGAGCGACTTCTCCGGCGACTTGAAGTCCGGGATTGTATTTCGTTGACGTCACTATTGTTAATTTGCCTTGTATTTAGTTCCCGACAGTCTATTTTTGATGCTTCCAGCGACAAAGCCTTTTGTACAATTTTATCAAATTCGACTTCTTCAGACTGTAGTAACTGCTCTCGGATTGTGTTGTCCCTTATGCCACGTATAATTTGTGCTCTTAGAAATATGTCGGAAATGTCTGCCTTGCAATCACATGTTGATATAAACCCACACTCATTGATATCCCGCCGTAATAGTGCTACATATTCAGCTATTGTTTGTTCTTCGCCTTGGTAGGTTGATAAAAATCTATGTTGGCTTACCAAGGTGTTCTTCTTTGGGCACAAATGAGTGTTCAGTTTGGTTATTAGGTCCTCGTATTTGACTTCTTCGATTGTCTTGGGGGCAATCAACCAACAGCTTGAAATGTGTAGCTCCAATGGAATTAATAAACATTTGATGACAAAGCGTTTTATTCGCAAAAACACCTTTCATTATTAAATAATTTTCAAATCGTTGATGGTATAGTCTAAAACTTTCTTTTTTCTCATCAAACTGTTCAAAAGGTGGTAGTAGCACTTGTATTGTCTGTGCACTTTGTTGCTGTTGTGTTTGTAGGTTAGAATTTGCATTTAGCTGCTGTACTAAATCACGTTGTGCCTTACTGAATGCTTCTAGAAGAACTGCAAATTGACTGGCATCCATTTTGAAGAAAAAGTTTCTTTATCTAGAATTTATTTTAATTTGAAAAATTTTATTTAATTGAATTGAATAATTATTAATATTTTCTTCTCTTTTTTTTTCAACTCGTCGCCACTTTTCTGTCTTTTATTTGTAATTGTTGAGCTGTTGAAATTAATAAGCACGCGTAGTCTTTGTGTTACTTCATATATATTTATCTTTATTTTTCAGCAAGAGAACTTAACAACTAAAAAGACTAGGAACATGAGATTATAAAATGACATTCATATATTTACAGTGTTGCCACACATTTGCATTTGGTCATAACACTAGCAACTTCAGTAGTTTGTGAAACGCATGGGAGATGTAGTTTTTTAGAGAATTCATCGGTTATAAAATTCAACTGAGAGCAAGAATCCAACAAAGCGCGTCCCAATTGATAAGAGCAAGAAGCGTCACGAACGAGAACCATGGCAGTAGCAAGCAAAACTTGTTCGGGCGAGGATTTTTCCAAATGTGTATGGACCGAGGCGGGAGATTCATTCAAGGCAGAACGAGACTTGGTTGGTTCAGCAGCCGGAGACGAGGGCCTGGAAGCTGGCTGAGACCGATGAAGCAGACTGTGGTGCAAACGAGAACAAAATTTGCACTTGAATGAGGAGGAACAATTATTTACTTGATGCCCTTTCGACAAGCAATTAAGACAAAGCCCAAGTCGTTTGATGTTTTCGAAACGTTGGCTTTCATTCATGTCCTTAAAGCGAGAACAACGACTTATTGTATGGTCCGGCTTGGAGCAAAGCGCGCAGACGCGTTTAGAAAGCGAAAATGTATGGCCAGATTTAAAATGAGTATTCTTGGACTTACCGGAATGATGATTTTCAGACTTACGAGTTGTGTACTGGGTATGGTTGGTGTCAACCGGTTCCAAAAATTGGCAACGTCTTTCAAGAACCTTGGAGCAATCATCCCACGATGGTAGTTTGGTAAAGTCCAGAGAATCTTTCCACTTTCTTTTGGTATCATTATCAACCTTTTCCATGACAATATGTATTATCATGGAGTTAGCTATGTCTCTTTCAGAACCAAGGGAAAGTAAGGAACTATAAATTGCAGAAACATTATCAACCAGACTGCGTAGTTGTGCGCAGTTATATTTAGACATAGTAGGAAGTTCAATAAGCGTGGCTATATTTTTCATAAAAATTAACGAGCTATTGTCGTAACGTGCCTTCAACCTTTCTAGAGCCTTCGGGTAATTTTCATTTGTAATTTGAAAAGCCTTGACTGTTTCCAGTGCTTGGCCTTGAAGGCAGTTGAGCAAATGATTAAATTTTTCAATATTTGATAGGCCAAATTCACGATCGATCACTTGATTGAACGACGAAATAAAATTTTTGAATTCACTGTACTTACCACTAAATGTGGGCAATTTGAGTTGTGGCAATTTATGGCTAGGAGCTGGGAAACAAATTGTGGAGTCAGACATAGTTGCGTTATGTAAATCTTCACCAAGCTGCGACTGAATATTGAGTTTAGCTGAAATGTACAAATCTTCGATATCGGGCCTTGCATTATCTTCTGGTTCGAGTTTTTCAATTTGAGTTTGATACGAAAGTATTTGCTTGAAATACGACTCCAAAATCCCCAAGCGACATTTGAGTTCCGCTGCAGATAGTGGCTTACCTTCACCTCTTCCATTGGCTTCAATTTGGTTCTTGATGCGAGAAATACTTTTCTTCGTATTCGCTCGTTGTTGCTTGAACTCCTCCAGGGGTGACATTTTATTTAAATTAGAAGAATATTCACAATATTACCAAACGAACAGAGCCAGCAAAAATTTTGCAAAATGTGAATCGGGAACACAAATTTTCTTCACCGCTGTTGACGCAAAGCGTAATTTAAACCGCTATCAGAAATATTTAATAGTCTTTATGTATATATATTTAATTTATATAACGAATTAACGGAACCACAAATAGCGTTTAAAATTTAAAACCCGTTTATCGGACAAATATTTTTGAGCTAAGTTCTTTTTACAAAATCCGCAGCAAGAGACACCCTTTTTTTAAATAATGCAATTTATGAGCCGACAAATGTACCAAAATATTCAATTTCTTTTTATAACAAATGCCACAAAGTTTAAAATATTTTATTTGAAAGGTTTAAATTGCACAACACGCCCTGTTTTATGAACTACACTGTATTTAGTTTTTGGCAGAAATATATAAATGTTTTTTCTTAAAGTTTTTTTTTTTTTTTTTTTTTAATTAAATTGTTCCTTGTAATTGCTTTTAATTTAAAAACCACCACTTCACTCTATAACGACCGTACCGATTTGTTCAAGGTACATCAACGAAAAGTCTTTAGAATTTATACACGGAACGCACGACAAGACGAGAATTAGAAATCACTGCCCCACGTTGGGCGCCAAAATGTACGATGAGGAGCTTTTTCCCCACCGGCAGCAATATAGAGCAATTTGGTTATTTTAAATTGTTATCTATATTGCCACTGAAATGTTCTTCTGGGCAGTGATTTCAGAAAACCTGAGGCAAAGATTTTGCGACCGTGGCTCACGAAATGGAAAAAGACGTTGCTTGATTAATCTCAAGTTAAACAATAATTCTTTATTTAAAAGTTCACTTACTTAAACCTAAAAAGATTGCATATGTACATAAGTATGTATGTATGAATGTAAGTATATAAGGGCCACACTGTTGTTGTTGTCATATTTGTTTCTCACTTCCAATGATCCAATTTTAAAATGTTAATGTACCAACAACAATAAGAAAATAACTTGCATTCTTTTTGACAACAACAATTTACATGCAAGAAATTTAAGTGAGGAACAAATATTAAAAATAAAAGCTAACGGTTAATTATCAAAACAAGTACAGTGGGCCTGAAGTGTACAAAATTATGTCTAATTACAATGGGTCTGGTTACGCAAAAATGTGAATAAATTTTAATAGCAATTTAAATGATAAATGAAACGAAAATTAGATGCGAGCAAAATAAAAATTAATTACAAAATAAAATAAGGAATAAAACTCTTGTTATACGGTGACCTAACAATAGATATTTTAAATTGTAAATGGGATGGGTCTCATTTTTCTTCAGTATTACATCATTTGGCTCCAGTTCAACGCGAAATAGGGGTTGGGGGATCTTCTCCCTGTTTATTATGTTAGAGACATTCTTTACCTTAAATCCCTGGAGGGTGAGAGCATCTTTTATTTCAGCAGGGACAACGTAAGAATCTATGCCCTTCAATACGACCTGTAGGCCCTTGGCGCTCTTAAGCTGGAATGTGTAAAAACTTGTTTTATTTTTTTCTAATTCCTTAACCATTTTCCGGAAATCTTTTTCATTATATATTTGAACTTTTGTTTCGTCAATGTTACCACGTTTTATTGGAACAATGTGAAATGCCTTTTCACCAATGACCGAGATTAGTTTTTTGATAAGTGTGTTAGAATTTTTTTGCCTCAAATAGATGGGTGGTGGTTTGGAGGTTTTTTTCGAGGATGCTTCGGGTTTTTCGTTGTCATTCTGCAATATTTTAAAACGATTTTGACGGTTAACTGGGGCGTCGTCGTTATCCCTGGATATCTTGGGAACCGATGAGATTTTAGACGAATTTGGGCTACGCCCGCGCTTTACTACTGTAATATATCTGTCCATTCCGACAGGCACCTTAGGTTTCTGTATACTCTTGTCTATTGTGATAACTTGGTTGAGTTAAGAACACGAGCCCGGAGCGGATAATGGCGCTGATTTAAATAAAGAAGTACTAGGCAGCGGTAATGTTAGAGAATCACTACTTGGCATCGGAGTAAGCGAATTTGATCGCTCACGTAAAATTGGCTTTGCCGTTAGAAAAAGACTATCATCAATTTTTTTATTTTTATTGTTTGCATTAAGAGCTTCAGAACTCACAGTAAAATAGGCATTTCTGCCGTTAGAACTCACTTCACAATTGTTTGTTTTTGAGGTACTCATGCAGAGTATTCCTCAGTCACTTTGTTTACGGTTGTTTTTTTTTCTTTTTGTTGTTTCAGATTATATGAAAAATTTTATTAGTGCAAATAAAGCAAATTTCACAAAAGCCCGTACTTATTACGAATCAGTACTTATTACGAATATTTTTTTTGTTTGTATTTTTTTTTTGTTTACTATGTAAAAAAAAACTCCGCTAACACGTCTGTTCACTACGAAGGTTCAACAAGACTGGCGGCTGCTAAGTGATTGAAACAGCGAATACGCTCATGATTATTGTTGTTGTCCGTCGGCATTTGTATGTCTGATTGGAGCGTGTGTGTATGTGTGTATGTGCGTGGCTTGTGCTCATGTATAATTTAAGTGTACGATGATGTGCGCAGCTTCTACAAACATTATGATTGTTCTAGAAATGATCATTAAGAGTATAAAAGCTGCGCACATCAACGTTCAGAGGGTTCAGTCAGAGTTCAGTCAGCAGACAGTCAGTGTTGAGTCAATAATTGGTAAGTGACTTTACCGTGATCGTGTAAAGTGTATTAAGTGCTTACTATTGCTTTTGAGCATAGTACAGTGTTATTAAATTTAATAAAGTAGTAGCTGTTAAGTACTGTAAACTGAAGTATTGAGCGTTTAATTTCATTGCAATAAAAGAACCCACGGAAAAAGTTTTTAAAAAGGTAAAAACGTAACAATATGTCTTACAGTAGAAGTACAAAATCGAAAAGGATACTGCAATTATCGAAAAAATTATAGACTTCTGAGTAAGCAAAACACTTTCCTAAGCATATAATTAATGAGTTATCCTAAACTACCAGAAAATATTTGTTGTTTTTTTATGATAATGCCATGAAATAGGGCGTGTTTAATAAATATAGAAACATTTTCTCTTGTGCGTGCAATGTTTTGTAAACCATTAAAAACTAAAATGGAAATTCCTGGAAAAACAATGTATGCAAAATATTTTTGTGATTAACATCATGGGTGCACATCTATTGTTTGTGCTGTGTTTTTCTCACCCTTCCTATGTGTGCATGTGTATGAGTTCGTTTTTTGATTGTGATGTTGCCTATCTACCTGTATTTTTCATGCTAGAATATGTTTTCTGGGGCATATTCTCAAATTAGGTTATGATTTGGATTATGGTCCGTTTGTGAAATAGTGAGAAAATAAGGAAAATGAAGAAAAAAAAAAACAAATTCAAGAAAAATATTTAGAACTAGGTCTAATGATCGAACAGCCAAAGCCCCAGGAGAAGGAAACACAAATCAGGGAAATACTGCAAGGAGAATTTTAAAACTAACTCTATATAATTAGACGTAAAAACTAAACTACTTCTAGAAGATGTAAGTCAAAGCTATTTAGAAGAAATATTTTCCAAAATTGTTTAATTAATAGTAATTATTCGAAACACTAGAGGTACCGTTATTTTATCGTTTTAACATTTTATGTACTTTATTCAATTTTAAATTTACAAATTTATAATAAAAGTTTACACATAATATTTATAACTATATATATATATATATATATATATATATATATATATATATATATATATATATATATATATATATATATATATATATATATATATATATATATATATATATATACATATATATATATATATATATATATACGATTTTATGATCTTGTTTGTTGGGACATACCGTGGCTCTCCGATTTGCTTATAACCCTTTTCCCAACTAACGAACATGACGCCCCGGTATCCAATTTAAAATCGACAAATTTATCATTTATTTGGAGTATGACTTCAATCTTCTTTCCTCCAATATCCGATGCCTGTACTTCCTCAACAACACTGTCGTTTTCGAACGATTCGGTGCTAATAGTGTTTATTTGATTATAGGTTAGGTTAGGTTGATTGGAGGGGTGTGATAGCCCATGTCATGCGACATACACTTAAGCCAGTGTAGGCTTGTTGTGCGCTCCCTTTAAATTATCAGACACAAACTGCCAGAGTTCTCCGGCAGGATTCGAACCTGGGACCTTCGCACTACGAGTCTAGTACACTACCTACTAGTCTACGAAGGTCAGTTTTATTATTTGATTATTCTTTTGCAGATTTTTCTGTTGACAAACTGGAGATATGTGTCCCGGTTTTGAATAAGTATTACATTTAGTTTTCTCTTTGTAGTGAAACCACTCTGTCCTTGCGTGTGATGTACCACACCCCGGTCATGACTTCAGAATACATTCAGCCGTCGGTCGGCTTTTGCTACGCCCGCGCCATTTGCTACTCACTGGATTTATGGATCGCCCTCTTGATGGTGTGGACTTTGCGATCGCATTTAATATTTGAGTTTTTGGCTTCTTTTATTACTGAAGAAGTTTCCACTGTAGATTCGTAAATTCTTGCAATTTGTAGAGTTTCTGGGATGGGTTTTCTGCAAAACAGCTGCTCGTCCTTTTTCGTGAGGCGTGTGGCTAACTATCATATCCCAGATCTTGCTTTCTACATATAATTCTTCGCATCCATCCTTAGAACATTTGAATAAGCAATCCTTAGCCGAACCGCGTAGCTCAGCAACCCAGTCAATGAATGTCTGGTCCGCTTTCATTGTGGTGCGATAGAATATAAAACAAGCCGCGAGCACGTGTTGTTTTTTAATGAAATGTTCGTTGAGTGCGGTTATGATTTCTGTGAATGTTTTTTCTTTCACCTGTCCATCGAAAAGTTTTTTGCAGGAGCTCAAAATTGTCAGCT
Source organism: Germaria angustata (assembly GCA_963681545.1). NCBI lineage: Eukaryota > Metazoa > Arthropoda > Insecta > Diptera > Tachinidae > Germaria > Germaria angustata. The sequence continues at coordinate 56,230,995 of OY812999.1, read as the reverse complement.
CCGATCCAGCTCAGTACAAACGCGCGTTTTGTTTGCTCCTCTGTTACGCCATTTGCTAGAAAATGTTGCTCTAATTGTAGTAGATATGTGCTCCACTTGACGTTCAATTTATTGAAACTGCGAAATGTTGACACCGCCGCACACTGAGGATTTTTTTTATGGAGGTGAGGAAAAAAATATATTTCTCAAAAAATGTAGTGATTTTATCACAAATTTAGTTTTATTTATATAGTAATACACACAAGTAATTAAAATGAAGAAAGTTAGAGAAATGTATATCCTTACCTACAATGTAAAAAGCCCTAAAAAATTTAAATGATTTTTTTAACTTTAATTTATTATTTATTTTAAATCTATTTTTAATTTATTATTCTAAGAGAGCCTTAACTTCGTCGCTTATAACATCATACTTTTTCTGGCTAAATGAATGAGTCAAATGTGAAATCATGGGATCTGATGTTACCATCATTCGGTCCAATAGTTTCTTTCTTTCGTGAGTTCTTTGTATGGTATGAGTATTGTGTACCCTTTATTTTCTAACCAATACATTAGATACTCGTATTTTTCTTTAGTAAGTTCAAGCTTTATAAACATCCCCAAAGTTTTTAATGTACAAATTTTGTGGTTGGTTTTTGAAATACTAGAAATAAACATAGCACGTACTTCATCCCTTTTGTATCTCTTGGCGCGATCACAGCAAATCCTCAAACGATTTACGTGGCCGACCAAGTGGAGAACTGGTAGAACATTCAGGTTCAGTAAACTTAATTGTAAATGTGCGTTCAAGCCAATTTGCATTTTTTTCAAATCGCGACGTCGTACGATTACAATCCTGTCATCTTTGTTTGAAATTAGAGTAAAAGCCTTTATATATTGTATCCAAAATTTCACATGCTCTAGTTTCGTTTAAACCAACGTGCGATTGTTGCATAAACTGTTTTAATTTTATTCTGTCTTTGTCAAACTCCAGAAGCTTCGACAATAAAACCGCATGTGAAATAGATAAACTTTCCATTGTCGTAAAACTCTTGGGCCTTAGTTTCAGTTATAATTAAAAAAAAGGAAAATCGCTTGTACTTTGTTGAATGACAAAATTCGATCAATGAACACCTATAAATACTACGCATTTTTCAATATTTTCCTGACAGGTACTTATGAATGGGAGCATATTTCCAAACATTCCAAAACATGAGCACTCATAAATGTGGGTGCAATTTCTGTAAAAAAATCATACAGGTAACTAACGGAAAACCCCAAATAATTCAAAAAGTGCACTTTCCTTTTTTCCTTGTAATTGTTCACTCACATTTATTAGGGCTTATTACTTTGCTACTGCAATCATAAAAATCAAATAACTTTTTATTTAGGTTTAAGATTTCTCTTTATTTATGAACATTTTCCTTTTGTTTGTGTTTTATTTAAATTTTAAACAGGCTACTTAGTTCAATGGTATTTTATAAGCCAAATTACATGTGATAGTTATCAAAGAACAAATTACAACAAAGACAAATGTGTAAATCATTCTGACAAACACTAGCAGAACGGAACAACATGCTGTTTTCGAAAGCCGCTACACTTTCATCATCAGCGTTCTTTTGTTTGGTCCACTTCTGTAGTGTCAGTTGATGTATATTTCAGCTATTTATACTAATTTTCACTGTAAATGTAATACGAGAATTGTTTTGATTCATCGTATCACAATTTGTGAAAGCTTTTTTTTTTTTTGTAATGAAAAGCTCATGTTTATTACTTTTGCTTTTGTTTATTACTTTTTTTTAATTCTGAGAAACTTAATCAGTGTTTTTTCCAAAGAATTTTGTGCATATCTCGAGCAAATTTTTTAAATTCATACCTTTACTTAATCTATATATATAAAATTGGATGTGTGTATGTATGTAACGTAATGGCTCCAAAACGGTTGGGCCGATTTTGACGAAATTTTCAGGGAACCTTCAGAACACTCGGCCGGGTGACACTGTGACCGATTTTTTATTTTCGGTCTGTGGGCGGAGGGGCGTGGCAAATTCCAATTCAAATAACTTTTTATTTAGGTTTAAGATTTCTCTTTATTTATGAACATTTTCCTTTTCATATTGCACCACCAATGACATATACATATATTTATTTTTTGTGCTTTTTTTATTTTATTTTACTTTTTTTTGGAAAGCCGTTGTCATGTTCTTCAAAACGAGATATCAAACTCTTAAATCGATTATGTAGTTCCGAAGATATTTTGAGCTGACGGTGTCAGCTATATGTACATAAAAATTACGTGTATGTTCGTGATCGCTAAACTCAAAAACTACTGGACCGATTTTGATCAAATTTTATATGCATGCTGTATGGGCCGTGTGTAGTTTGAAGTTCGTCCGACAGATGGCGCAATACTTATTTTTGTGTGTGTGTTTTTGCACCGTAACTCAAGAACTACTGCACCGATTTTGACCAAACTTTATATACATGTTCTATGGGACGTGAGGAGTGTTTCTGTGTACTTTGAAGTTCGTCCGACAGATGGCCCAATATTTTGTTTTTTGTGTTTTGCCCAATAGAGATTAGCGCGATAAGCCTATGCTGCGTTTTGCTGAAGGCGTTGGATCCTTAATCAGCGTGTAGTGGGGTTAATTAGCCCGATACCGGTATTTGAACAATAATTGCTATGTCGATTTAGTGCAAATTTGAAGGCAAAACAACGTTTGCCCGGGTCAGCTAGTTGTGAATAAAAGCGAAACGCGTTCATCGATTTTCATGATTTATGTCTGATTTTGTTTATAGGTTATGCGACTTTACACTTTTTTTACCGTTTTGGATTTTTTAGGAATTAAAAGTAAAAAATTTAAATTTTTTAGGCAAAAAATATTTTTTTCTTCATACATTTATTTATAACTGCGAAACTGTTTTGTTATGTAGCGAAACGTTATATAAACAGATGAAAGTAATTATAATTCTTGACTTTTTTTTATTTTGTTTAAGCAAAATGCGACTAGTGGTTCTTGAGTTATGTTAAACAAAAGAGCTTTATCAGAATCAGTCGCGAATCAATCAGCTGAAAAATTTTGTACTGTGTAATGCCACAAATTGAGAGGTGGTACTTGAAATTGATTAAAAATGTAAAAACAGATATGAGACAATGTATTGGTAATGATTTCCAGCTGTGGGAAAGTATGGCTAAAATTGAAGGTCCAAATTTTTGGAGAAAAAATGGATTTTTGTTATATGTTCATAAAAATAAACAAACAAAAAAACTTAAGTCTCTGCAGAGTTTATTTTTTAAATTTTAGTATACTGCAATATCCTACTTTAAATAAAAAATAAAAAGAAAAGCGTTAGCTCACATAGTAAAATAATGTTCGTTTTGAAATTCTTAGATTTAAATTAAGTTGATTCGGTAAGACATACAAGTACTGAGTTTGAGACGGCTATAAAAAAACTAGAAGTCAGATCGGAGTAAATCCTTTTGATTTGATTGCACCATTTAGTCTAAAATTTCAAAATATCACTGCATATTGCATTAAGAGTATATTGACAATTTGAGTTTTTTCCGCCAAATCCCCAGTGTGCGCCGCACAGAGGAGCATTTGAGCTCCAAAGCCGGACATAATTAATAGCGTCGTTATTTTTGACTCTAGATGTATGAAATTCAGTATCCGGGGGTTTTTGGGGGCGCCAAATCGATTTCTGGCATTATTATACCAATTGAGTCAAGGGGGGCTGGCCCAGAGTGGGCGGGAGGACATATCGTTTTATATGTTTTTAGGTACTCTAATTTCATTTCTGGCATTATTTTACCAAACATGTGAAGGAGGGCTAATTTAGAGTGCAGAGTACGAGGGCTTTAAGGTTGCAAAAGGCGTAATGAGATTCGTTATATGTTTTTTTTTTGGGCGTTTGAATTTCATTTCTGGTATTACTTTACTAATTTTATGTATAAAAAACAATGGGTATCGTTTTGTACGTTGACTCAGTGCAAGTGTACGTTTTCCCAAAAAAATTCTCTTTTACAAGGCTTGACATTCCAAACTTCTTTACCGACTTTATTAATGGCTCTCCAATAAAAAAAGTTTTAACATATATTGTCAAAAACCGCTTGTGATTAAAATTGGGTTAAATGGATTCTGTTTAATTTTTAAGGAATATGTTAACAATCGCAAATTATTTGCTATGGAAAATTTTAAAGAAAAAAATAGCCTCATACGATTTTCTGCCTGTTAATAATATGAACGTATGCATCTTTTTTCTACCTATTTGTTTATTCGTAATTTTAAGTTATAACTTTAGCAATGAGAAATAAATCAGATTATAATTGTGTTTAATACAGGTAGCAAATCCAGTATTATATAATCTAAAACCTGTTTTTGATTTAAAGGGAAACTAATAACATAAACCCGCAACCATAGCGATAACAACTGTATGCATTTTAAATACAAGAAGTCGAAATCACAAAGCTATTGGTTGTTGTTGTTAGGCTCTCTATTCCCTTGTCGCGATTTGATCTTTTGTCTCAAAAACAGGACAAGACTATTTTAAAGTTTTTTTTTCTCGAAAATTAACAAACATGCATGAGCTAATTTAGTTAAAATTGTATTTCATACGAATTAAAAAAAAATAATTAAAAACACATAATATTAATAAGTATATTAAACGAATTGCCTCAGTCCGATTCATCAGATTGATTGATTCCAGCAGGTTCATCTTCAACAGGTAATATGTTGAGATCTCCGGGTTCTAACATTTCTATGGTTTCACTCAGGAACAGTTGGCTTCTACTGGCTGCATAGGTAAGCTCCTCAACAGGTACCTGTTCGCGTACTTCTTTTGTATTTCGTCGTTTACTGCGATCACTTAATTCTTGAAAATGCTTCCTTGGCCGTCCCGTGGACTTCGTGACCCAGTTATGTACTGGTATTGATTTATTAAGCCAATTGTAATTTTTTCTCAAATATCTTCACTATAGCTAGACGATATCCATTTTTATTCAAGGGGGTTACTCTCTATAGCGATGCGTAAGAAAAATGGTACCTAATCTGATAATTGCTAAACTTTATTGAGCTTACGCGCTTTCCTTTCGAATCTAATTTTTTGACTTTCGCAAATCTGGCATCAGTCAATTCTGTAATACAAAAGCGTATATTAAAATCCTTCGTTAAAACTAAATATCTCGCGCTAACAAAATATCAAACGAATCGAACTAGCTTACGCATCGCAATAGAGAGTAACCCCACTGATCACCATTAAAGTGTTTTAAATCTTGCCTTAAGATATGGTATTCGTTTTGAGGACATTTCATTATTTCACGGAGCTTATGTTCCATAAAAGACAACTTATCATTAATAGATCTAGATGGACTTTCTTTAAAAATCACATACAGTGTTTTCCGAAGCACTTCAACAACATTTGATATCACATCTGCACCTATAGAAGAAAATATATATGTGTCTGAGTATAATATAACCAACATTATTGCCAAAAAAAGAAAAATACCCGTGAAATACAGAGCAGTTTCCTTTTTGGGGTGGAAGCATGTGGAAAATGTTATGACTATTATGATACGGTGAATATCTGTAGTTTATTATAAAAAAGAGATGTCATAAAATTTTTAATTAATATATATTAGAATTAAGTACATACCTTGTTTATCAGATTCCATCATAAAGGTTTTTTTTAACATTCACTTTGCAAAATACGAGACACTAAACACAAGTCAAAACATTAACCGATGCATTCATTGCATGCGTACTGAACGATGCTCAGATTGCAATTAACCTTGCGCAGCGCAACGGTGGGGAGGGAATACTTTTTTATAATTTTCTGAAGGCACGTTTGCTCAGGCACACAACAAAAATAATTTCAATAATTTCTTGTACGTTTTATATTTTTCCTTTTTGTCCGGTTTTTAAAATGCTCCTCTGTGCGACGTCGAAATAAAATCCATCCTTATTACATTAAATTTTTATTCCCACAACTTGTCGGCACTGAGTCAACATAAATCGAAGCTGGCAATGAAAGTAAATCCCCTTGGGAGGGACTCAGTAAGAACAGCTTCTAAGAGTCATGAACATTTAGAAATTTTGATGCAAATCACATTTACAAATAACTAACAAAATTTTTTATTTAAATTATAAGGCATCTTCAACAAATTAGGAAGAGTTCATTAGTAATGCTATGTCAAACTACTGAAAATCTAGGTTAGGTTAGGTTAGGTTGATTGGAGGGGTGTGATAGCCCATGTCATACGACATACACTTAAGCCGGTGAAGGCTTGTTGTGCGCTCCGTTTAATTATCAAACACAACTGCCAGAGGTCTGCGGCAGGATTCGAACCTGGGACCTTCGCACTACGAGTCTAGTGCACTACCTACTAGCCTACGAAGGTCAGTTGAAAATCTGAAAATCTAAGTTTGGAAAAATTTAAAACTTGTAATATTGCGAAAGTAATATATATGTAAGTAGTTTCAATTGAAAATTAAAAAAAGTATGTTTTCTGTAAATTAAAAAAAAAATAAGTCGAAAAAATGTACTAGTGGATATTTTGGAAACAATGAAAATGTCATTCAGCTTCCATTTTTACTGGGTATCATTAAAAAACATTTACACGCATATAAAACTGTTAAACGTGTATGTAATGCGGGATTTTTTAAGAGCTTTTGGATTTGATATACAATTTTTTTGAACAAATAAAATCTTCATTTGATGAATTTATGTAGATGTTGACAGCGGCTACGCTGGGTCCAATTTTGGCACACTCTCTTCAACATATCGGCCGGTATCTCACAAATAAATTCTTATTGGCTTCCAGTACGTCTACCGTTGCGGGCTTGTCCCTATATACATGACCGGCTGCAAACGTGTAACGAACTCTTCACCAAACTCGCCTTTCTATTGTTTCGCGTGCTGTGTGGTGGCATGTGTCACCACCTTGTTGAAACCACATGTCGGCCAAGTCTAGGTCTTCTATTTTGGGCAAAAAATTGTAATCATTGCACGGTGGCGCTCTCCATTCACAGTAACGTGCCTGCCTTCGTAGTATTTGAAAAAGTACGGTACGGCCCATAATTTTTTTTTTATTATTATTATTTATTTATTGAATCTTTCCTATGGAAATTTACAATAATTATTCAAATCTTATAATAAATGTTAACTTAAGTTAAATACTACCAATGTAGTAAATTAAATTGTGTTAAAATTTTATGCTACTTTAAAATGTTTTAGGGGAGACGTCTCGCAAGGCTCAGGGTATCGATTCGTCTCAGTCTCTGGTGACCAGCAAACTGCAATAGATTCCGGGCATAGGAGTTAGGATGAGATGTTAATTTAGTTACATATTTGAGTGAGAAGTTGGTTACTTCTTCTTGAACGGTTGGGATATTTAAGTCGCGGAGAATATTCTCATTTCGTATATACCATGGAGCGCAGACGATAAGTCGTAATAACCTGGACTGTCTTCTTTGTAACTTCTGGATGTTAGAAGCGCAAGCAGTGCCCCATAGTTGAATGGCGTATGTCCATATTGGTTTTATAATGGATTTATATAAGAGAACTTTATACTCCAGCGGTAGAGTTGATTTGGGACCCATAATCCAGTACAGTTGAGCAGTTTTGAGTTTGATAGCTGCAATTTTTGCGTCAATATGGTGGGACCATGTTAAACGGCGGTCAAGATGCACACCCAAATATTTCACCTGACTAACCACTGGAACAGCAACATCGCAAATTTTTATTGGTGGACAATTTTGACGTCTAAGCGTGAAAGTTATATGAGCGCACTTAAGTGGGTTAACCTTTATCTTCCATTTGCTCAACCAATCCTCCAGTTCGAGTATATGAGATTGTAACTGCGCTGATGCAATTTTCGGATCATTATTTACACTTATAAATGCGGTGTCATCTGCGAACGTAGACGTATACGTGTTGGGATTTGTTGGCATGTCTGCAGTATAAATTAGGTATAGGAGAGGCCCTAGTATACTGCCTTGTGGGACACCCGCCGATACCCTTCGAATTGAAGAAAATTTATCTTTTAATCTTACCTTAAATTGTCTCTCTGTTAAATAGCTTTTAGGGAGCTTGTGAGTGTTTTCAGGAAGTAATCGAGAGATTTTGATGAGTAACCCATCATGCCAAACTTTATCGAACGCCTGAGAAATATCTATGAATAATGCCGAACAATATTGTTTTTTCTAGTAGGCCATTCTAATAAGTGTTACAATTCTATGAACTTGCTCAATAGTACCATGCTTGACTCGAAATCCAAACTGATGATCCGGAATGATATGTCGCTCGTTAAGGTAAGGTGTTATTTTCAATATGAACATTTTCTCGAATACTTTTGATAAGACAGGAAGCAAGCTAATTGGTCTATATGACGTGACTTGAGTAGTGTCTTTTCCTGGTTTGGGGATCATGACAATTTCAGATATCTTCCAAGCCGGTGGGAAGAAGCCAATTCGTAACATAGCGTTGAATATGAACAGTATTGCTCTAACAGCAGAAGGAGGTAAATTCTTTATCATTGAGCCAGTAATGCGGTCAGGTCCAGCTGATTTTTTCATGTCGATACCTTTAATAGCGAATTCAAGGGTGGGCAACCGAAATTTTAGCGGATAGTGAACGGTGTCGTTGATGACCGGTGTGCAGTGACAGGTAATTGTGTCATTAGGTGTGAATACTTTTTCTAAATGGCTAGCGAAGGCAGCTGCCTTTTCGCCCGAGTTTCTAGCCCAAGTACAATTGTCGAGTCTCAAAGGCGAATCATAATTGACAGGACGTTTCATGTGTTTCACGGCTTTCCATAGGCTGTAGTCTGTATTCTTGTTTGGATCCAAATTGTTTAAATAGCTAGCTAGGTCTGTCTCTTTTTGTTGCTTTAATTTATTATGTAACATCTTTTGACATAATTTTAATTGTGCCTTTAAAACTGGAGACCGACTATTTTGCCATAGTCTTCTTATCCTTCTTTTTTCGCGTACAAGAGTTTCTACAACAGGCGATGCTTTGTAGTTGTAACTACTAATGAACCGTTTAATTGGAGTTGCGAGTATGGCTGCAGAATCCAAAACTTCTGTGAGGTGAACTACTGCGAGTTGAATATCAGCTTCGTTTCTCAGTGGGATGTTTTGAGAGAGATGAGAGCTCACATACATTTTATATTTCATCCAGTTTGTGTTAATGTTGGGATAGCAAATAGGAGATTCGTCTATTGTAGCATGATAGTTGTTAAGGGTTAAAATTGTTGGCGAATGATCAGATGAAAGATCGTAAGAAGAACATACTGATATTTGTCCACGGTTAATGTTTTTTGTTACAGCAAAATCAATCAAATCAGGAATCTTATCAAAGTCAGAAGGCCAGTATGTAGGATTTCCAGCAGAAACGACGTCAAGGTTATTCGCAGTAACTGCGTTGTATAACTGTCTTCCTCTAGGTGTTATAAGCCTGGAGCCCCAAAATGAATGCTTCGCATTATAATCGCCAGCTGCGATAAATTTTTTTCCAAGTGTAGAAAAAAATCTGATAAATTGTTCTTGTTCGATTTTGTGTCTGGGCGGGGAATATACGGATGATATTGTTATTTTTTGGTCTGGAAGATTTATAGAGGTGGCCTGTATAAAATCTTCCTTGAATTCTGGCAACGAGAAGTGGCTCACGTTTTTCTTCACTACAATTGCAGTGCCACCGCAAGCCTTTCCACTTGGGTGTTTGGTGTCGTAGGTTAGAAACCCATTTACCCTAAAACAGTTTTTTAAGGTAAAGTGGGTTTCAGATACTAGGAGAATATCGATTTCTTGCTTACGTAGAAAATTTTCTATTTCTAATTTGTGTTGGGATAGCCCATTTGCGTTCCAGTGACATATTTTTAACTGGGTCATTTTATTTGCGATTTAGCAGGACTTGAAGGATCATGTTCTGATTTCGCATCATTTCTTGAAACATGTTTTGCATATTTAGCATAAAATTGTTCATTGTTTGAATCAGCGTTTCAATTTGACTCGAGTTATTAGCAAAGGAGGCCTGAGTACCATCCTTTAACATGTGTGCATATGAATGCTGTAGGGCGTTGGGTCTGTTAGATTCCTCATTTTGACCGAGCGGTAGAAAACCATTTTTCAATGTCTCGGCGTATGAAGCGCTTGTTTTGGTGTTTTGAGTTTTTGTAGGCTGTATGCTAGCAGCGGCTTCAGCATAAGTCGGGTAGTGCGATGGCTGATTTTTTCCAGCATTAGGTTTTCTAATCACTTTTGAGTTTTTTACGTGGACGTAAACTTTACAGCCTCTATAGACCATAATAAACCAAAAATGTTTTAATACTTCTGGCTGCTCTTCAGCAATTTCACTTGATCACGTATCCATTCAACCAGAAATGAGCATTGTCGCTGAACACAATTTTCTAATAAAAACTGGACGAAGCACTTTCTTTACCGAATAATCTGCAAGAGTTATTCGTTTGTGTCTGGAATCATGGTTAAATTAGAGACCAAAATGGACATGTTTAACAGTGACTAAAAAAAAATCACCCTTTAATAAACATGTAAATTTTTTCAATAAAAAGGAGGTGTAATCTGTTTCTTTGTTCGTAATTGCTGCCATACCTTTCGAAGGCAACATGTTATTCTTGCTGTATAAGAATATGATTGCGCACACAGCGATTGTTGACGCCAATACTTTTTCACACTTATATACATACTACTTACATAGTTGTAAAAACTTAGCAAACGCATAGATTAACCGTATAATTCATAAACGCAAAATAACAGCTTTATAAGATATTAATAAGAGAAATTTGAAAAAAGAGTATTCATAAACGTTTAATAATCTATTAAATGCTTCATAACACTGTTTGAAATTAGGAATTTTTATTGTAGCCATTACCCTACTTTAACAGTTCAATAGAGACTTAGAGCAATTAAAAACTTTCCTGGCGTTACTGGTGTCATTGATGGGACTCACGTTCGCATCAAAAAAACCAGGGGGGTTATTCTGTATTGCGATGCGTAAGGTAGTTCGATGCGTTTGATATTTTGTTAGCGCAAGATATTTAGTTTTAACGAACGATTTTAACATACGCTTTCGTATTACAGAGTACACTGATCCCAGTTTTGCGAGAGTGAAAAAATTAGATGCGAAAGGACGCAATAAAGGGTACCAATTATCCGATTAGGTACCATTTTTCTTACGCATCGCAATACAGAATAACCCCCCATAGGTGACTTATCCCAATATTATATTAACAGGAAGGGCTACTATTCCTTAAACGTTCAGGTATTAGTAATTCGCATACAAAATTAAATAAAAAAACATTAGCCACTAACGTCTCCTATAGGTTATTTGCGATGCGAAAGATCACAGATGTATGTAGTTGCAAGGTGGAGAGGAAGCACTCACGACTGTCATATTTTTAACGAATCAATAATCAAACAAAGGTTTGAGAACGGAGAGTTCAAGGATCGATTTCTAGGAGATAGTGGATACAAGCTGCATCCCTATTTATTTACCCTACTTTTAAACTCACAGAATGAAAAAGAAAGGAAATACAATGTATAGGTACTAGAAATATCATAGAGCGTTGCTTCGGCGTTTGGAAACAACGATTTCGTTCCCTACTAGATGGTTTGACAGTCAGTTTATCAAATGGAAAAGATTGATTGCAGTATTAGCCGTATTACACAATATTGTTATTATTACACAATATTTTCTATTTAATTAAACACAAAAATTATGGAAACATTATAGTGATGCACAAACAAATACAATCAGGTGTGTACCTAAATAATCTTTCAACGATGAAAAAAACTAACGTGTTTAGGTACATTTTTTATAAGATATTTGTACTTTTCAATTTCGTTTGTAGAAAATTATTTCTAAAACTTTGTTTTTTAGCTTAATATATGTAATTACAATCGATTCCAAATATTTTTTGTTAATTTTTGTTGCATTTGAACCAAATACTCATATAACCCATTTAAATTATTTGTATCACTTAACATAAAATGAGAGACGATTTTGTACAAGGTTGCCAACAGCATAGATAAATCTGATAAGAGAGTTTAATTGCTAACGCAGCGTTACTAATCGTTTATGAATATAAAATTTTATTGCATGTTAATAAATAGAAATCTGTTTAATAACTATTCTACAGTTTAAAGCTAAATAAAGAATTTTTATGAATTAGACTGTAAGTGTTTTTCAAAGCATGAGTTAAATAATGAAATGAATGTCTTTGGATAAATTAAAAAACCCATTTGCATTCTATTAGGGTGTCCTTCTACTGCATCTTCTTCTTTATTTACCCATCGGTTATTCGGATATTAGTGATCGTACAATTTTATGTTTACAAATATAAGTGTGCACTTTATAGTTTGATCTTATGCTAAAATGACCAGCTCTCGGTTATTAGCCCCATGTAGGAGGGTATTTTCATCGGTATACCATATCCAGTCCTAAATATTTCTCTTCTTCCTCTACTACGTCTGCCATAAATTTTTCCTTTAAGTATTCGTTGTAAAATCATTTATTTATTGTTTCTTAATATGTGTCCTAAGTATGAAGTTTTCCGTTTTTTGTTTTGTTAATATTAGTTGTCAGTTGATATCATTCTTAATACTTCATCTTTGGAGACTTTGGCAATCCATGATATTTTCAGAACTCGGTTTTATATCCACATTTCAAACGATTCCCCGGGGCTTTAACTGTCCAAACTTCTTAACCAAAAACCTTAACGTCAAGTTTTTTGTCCAACTTAATTTGACATTTCTTTGTTTCAGTTTTTGAAAAATTTCACCATGGTACACAATTGAGGAGCGTGTTAAGATTGTTGAAGCCTTTTACGAAAATGGGCGTTCAAATCAAAATGCATTTCGTGCACTTCGTTATTTTTTGGTCAGTATAATCGACCAAATGTGTCCACAATCGGAAGGATTGTGCGCAAATTTCTGTAAACTGGGTCTGCAGGTAATGTGAAAACACCTGCGCATGCTCGCCCATTTCGTTCTCCGGAAATCAATTCTATTGTTCGCGATAGTGTGGCAGAAGAGCCGTCAGCGTCGACTCGTCGTCGGGCCGAACAATTAAACATCACATGAACATCACTGATGCGAATTTTGAACAAATATTTGCATTTATACGCTTACAAGGATCAATTGACTTAAGAGCTGAAGCCTAGCGACCATTTCAAGCGTCGTCAATACGCCGAATGGTTGGTTGAACAGACAAAAGTGAATGGTGACTATACAAAGAAAATCATCTTCAGCGACGAGGCACACTTTGACCTCAATGGATTCGTTAATAAGGAGGAATTGCCGCAATTGGGCAAATGAGAATAGACGAGTGATTGTTGAAAAGCCGATGCACAGAGAGTGACTGTTTGGTGCGGTTGTACTTCTTCGAAAATTTGGTCGGCCCAGCAGTTACCGTTAATGGTGTTCGCTATCGCGAGATGATAACGGACTTTTTGTGGCCGAAAAGTGAGGATATGTACCTTGACGATATGTGGTTCCAACAGGATGGTGCCACTTGCCCCACAGCCAACGAAACAATGGCTCTTTTGCACGAGAACTTCAATGGCCGTGTTATCTCATGTCGTGGCGATGTTAATTGGCCATCACAATCATGTGATTTGACACCGTTGGACTTCTTTTTCAGAGTTATTGAAAATATGGACCATCAGATAGAGATATTCCATCGAATCCGTGGCGAGCATTTTGCCGATATCTTGTTTCACATATAATTGTCATAGATCCTTCTATCATATAATAAAATAATATAATTTTCTGAAAACTTTTTGTTTTATTTACCATTGGCATAGTGCATTTTTTTGTACTACCCTTTAGTAGCACAGTCTAAATATAGTATTTTAGGAAGCGCACTTTTGTTGCTACGTTGATATCGTGACTGATCAACACTTTGTTGTATTTAGAAAAGGGAGCTCTCGCCATCTCTACGTGGCATTTAATTTTCCTTGATGGATCCCACTGGTCATTTATTAAGACTCAGATTTTTAAATCTCCGTACTCGTTCGATTTCTATATTTTATATCTTCAACGTTGCGTTGAAATGGGAATTTTTTTACTAATAACCATATATTTCGTCTTTTTCATATTGATTTTGAATCCATACATCTCACTGATACGTGCAACTTTTTCCATCAGCTTCTCTAGAACAGATATACTACCAGCTATTAGTGTGATATCATCAGCATATCTTATATTATTGATGTATTTCCCATTTACTTTTATTCCTATATTTTCTATTTCAAATATTTCTTGGAATATTTTTTCGGAATATATGTATATTGACTAGTAAGGGATGTAGTATGCATCCCTGTCTGGCTGTTCTCGAAATGGCAATTTCGTCAGTTTCTGGCCCACAGACATCACTTCGTGCCATCTGATTCCAATATAAGTTTTTAATGCAGCGTAGTTCTTTCTCATGTACATATTCCAATAGAGGTTAGAATTTTCTATATATTTTGTCATGTTTGACCGTATCGAAAGCTTTCTCAGTTTCTTAGGTGATGAAATCCATCTAAGAAAGAAACTTATAATGCATATCGTCACCTGAAATGCAAAAGGGCCAATCTATGTATTATAATTTTACAGGAAACGTAAATAACTTAATAAAATTTAAAATATAGCGATTGCAAACATGATTTCGTCACCACATCATCCAAATATAATAATAAATTAATTTTTTAACACCAAAGTAATTTTTTAAATTTGCTTCTAGAAGTCGTGTGGGATATGCCCTTTTGAACTCTAGTTTTTAGTAACCAAAAGGGCCTAACAGCAAGTATTTTTTTAAAATGTATTGTATCCCTAACACTTACACGACTTTGGCAATAGTGCAATCACACTATAGATAAAGGTATAATGTTAATAATCCCTTTTGTTGTTTTTTAATTTCAGTTAAATAAGTTTTTTGTTTATTATTAAAAAATAAGTACAAACCAGAAAATAATAATATTTATATCCAAAACTTCATAGCAGGACTAAAATACTTTTAATTTCATACTTTTAATCTTCAAAACGAATATTGTCATAAAATTTATGACAGTCTGCTGGTATTAATGCTTTTAAATCTTTGAGACTTTGCATTTTTTATTTAAGATATTTGTTCTTCCCATGTGTAATTGCGAAAGCTGAACAAACGAAAATTTCTTATCAATTCTCTATGGAAGTAGCTGATAACCACATTCTATGCCAGTTTTAAAATAAATTACCCAATTCGTATCATATGCTAAGGCACGGATCATATTCACGGTGGGATCTCCATCTTTTTTGCCTATTAATTGTACAGAATCTTAAAATCAAGTTTAAATAAGTAAAATTTTTCTATTAAGTATTAATTTACCTGGGCGCAAATTACGGCATTCGATATCGATGGAAATTTCAATACAATTCAAGAAAATTTTGTTGTATTGAGAGGTGACGCTTTGAAATACACTCATAATAGCGAAAAAAGGTGAGATTTAAACGGAGAACTTTTAGTGGAAAAGGACTTTTTCGCGCACTTTTTTATCAAGTCCACAAGCTGCGACAGCCAATTTAAGTATAAGTACTTGTGTTCAATTGTGTTGAATAAAACGATGTTCCGATTTTGCAAGAAACAACCATTTGAATATATAATTATATGGTTAAATCCAAAGTGGTTAATAATGCATGTTGTGAAAGTAGGTGCCGTTAAATTCCCAAACATAGTTAACTGATTCGTGTATAATAACATTACAAATTGTAAAATTGTGAATCGTAAGCTTAATTTTATAGTTCGAAGCGTTAGCGTTCGTCTGAGGAACTAATTTAACTGCTTGCATATTTATACAGAACGGATTTGGCGTTGTCGTTATTGTTTTTTTTTCATTTCTCATTTTTTCTATCTCTTGTCTGCGGTCCATACGAATCTTGTGATATGTTTTTCGATTTAAACGAAACGCATAAATCGCACTCATCATTTCTTGGTTTAACCCTTCTGCACTCCTTGGGTCAATTTACCCCAACTTTGATTTTCAGACGCAAAATTTTTCCCTTTCACTATAAGATATGAACGTTAAACTTGAATTTATCCATTATAGGGACGAAAATTATGCTTATAAAAGAAAATAATAAAATTTAGTTTTTTCCTTCCCCCTGCACATTTCACACGATTTACAAACACTTGATATCCTTTGGGTCAATATGACCCAACAAGAGATATTGCAAGTTTAATTCCTCTTTACACCATTTTTTTTTCTATTGAATATAATTGAACTGATTTCATATTCATTTAGAATCATCGATCAATCACTTTTTCAGTAAAATAATGAATAAAATCGCTTTTATTGAATACTTTTATATTCAAAATTTTATTATTCTCAAACTGTGAGTGGGATTTGGAGAATCCCGTAAATGTATCTCTTGAAATTTATCTTATGATGATGTGATAACGCATTGACACTTGTAAACAAAAAGAGTTCATTCAAATTGCAATTTGGTGATTCCCCGTCTTCTATATGAAAAAAAAACTGTGATAACAAAAACTGTGATCATAAATGCGTATTTTTCCATAATGGCACAAAGAAGAAAAGTAAGTATTGTAAAATAAAGTTTAGATTCTTACTGATCTTCAGTTGCAATAAATAATGAATGACGAAGATGATGATTTTTTTGATGAAAGTGATGCAGACGAATTTTTTTCACCCGACATCGATGCAGGAGTCGAATCATATTCATCATCAAATAATAGCATTGAAAGTGTGTAGGTGGAAGATGCAGTACAAATAGATCACAGCATTTCAGCTACATATTTATCTAAGCACAAAAGTGTAGTTTGGAAAGAGCAGCCACCACTTCCAACAGGCAGATTGCCAAAAAATCAAATTTTATTGAATAAGCCTGGACCTATCAAAATAAAACATCCATGGTTACAGACATAAAGTCTTCGTTCGATTTGTTTATATCGCTAAATATAAAAAATATTCTTATTCAAATGACAAATCAGAAAGGTGTCGAATTATTTGAAAATTATTGGCAGAACATTGATATGATAGAGCTTGATGCATACCTTGGATTACAAGTAATGGCAGGAGTTTATAAATCTCATGTAGAATATCTCATAAGCCTATTTTTCGAGCAACAATGAGTCTCAAGCGCTTTGCGAGCATATCTAGATGCCTACGGTTTGACTGCTCTGAAGATAGAGAAAAAAGAAGACTTTGTGATAAACTAACACCGATAGGAAACGTTTGGGACAAGTGGAGAAATCAGCTCAACGTTTTTTACAATCCACATGAAAATGTTACTGTAGATGAACAATTGGTTTCATTTCGAGGTCGGTGCAGTTTCAGGCAATACATTCCATCAAAGCCCGCCAGATATGGCACAAGAATTTCAACACTGCGATTCCACAACTAAATATTCCTGGAATATACATGTGTACACAGGCAGAGCAAGAAATACACAGCCAGAAAAAATTCAAGGTGAGACTTCGTATTATATTTGTTATATTTCCATAATTTCAATTTAGGTGAGAGAGTGGTGCTAACATTACACAGTGCAACACGAAAAAAATAACCATATACGGACACCACTACGTGATAAAAGACTAAAAAAAAGACCCGTGTCTCCCAATTTTTCCCAAAGTCATGCACTATTTTTATGGGCCGCCAAAGATTTGGGGCCTCGGTATCATTTTCGCAAAAAAGTGATAATTTTCTCGGGCTCATATCTTGCAAACCGTTCCGAATTTCGATTTACTCTCTGAGGCAAACTTGTAGCTCTTGTCATAAAGAACAAAAATTGCGAACATATAAAAACAAAAAACTTACCTTCCAGATAAAAATCGCAAAAAACTTAAAAAAATTCGATTTTTTTTACCTTTTTCTCTTGTTCAGGTCCATAGGTAGCAAACCGTTCAAAATTCAAGGAAACAATCAACTACAAAAATTTACCTAAGATCTCAATAAACAAATTTCTACAACATATAAACTTCCTGGGAATAATTCTGAACACCGTTTTTTAATTTCATTTGTTTTTTTATTTACTTCAACATTGAGATACTATGCTATCAATTACAAAAATATTAAAAAAAAAGTATTCGTATTAGGTTTATAATGTTGATGGCCCTGGACTTGCAAATCGCGCTCTCTTAAGTTGTGGATCCAAATCGTCGTCCGAATCGTCCGAATCTGACTCTTTCTTCTTCAAATACTTCATTAACACCATACAGGGTGATCTTGTGACTCCTCCAACATACCTCTGCAAGCAATGCGTCGAGGTTTTTGCCTTTGTACTGTTTTTCCATAGGCATTGTGGTTTGGTGAAACCGTTCTCCTTGCTCATCGGATTCGGTAGGAAGTTGTTTGATAAAATCGTCAAAATGAAAATGAAGAAAATGCAGCTTTAATGTCATCGATTCGCCGATTATCTCAAAATAATGCAGCATTTCTTTCACCCATTCTCTTGCTTCCGGTTCCGCGTCTCGATCCCCTCCCAAGACTGGTGCATACACGCTGAAGGTAAATCCATGCCATTGAATGATTTTCATCAAGCGATGAATCGAAGTTGCTCTTGAATAGCTTTCTAATGTCAGGGCCATTAAGTACGCCTGTTAAATGAAAACAAAAAATAAAGACAGAAAAGAAAACATTAACATAGAGTAAATAGTACAATTAGGTGAACAAAAAATCGTTTTAAATTTACTACAATACCTTTTTTAATTTTGTCATCGCTACGCTTTGGGGAAACGCTTTTCAAATAGTCGAATGCGTTTGGACAATTTACAACGGCCACTTCGATGAATTTTTTTAACAATTCCCAATTTTATGTGGAGCGGTGGCAGCAAGATATCTTGAGTATTGTCAATTAAAGGTGCATTCTTCAGTCTATGTTGTTGTATTTGTTCATACACACTTCCTCTTGGCCTCCACGAATTACATTGGAATTGATTCAGAGGTGAGCGTGAATCCCAATTACAAAGAAAACAAAAGAATTTTGGGAAGCCGCCCTTATCGATGATCCCTTGCAAAATGTTGATGACCTTCAAATCACAGCAAATCTTCCATTTATTTTCGTAATATTTGATTTTTTCCATTATATCTTTCAATGTTTCATAGCTTTCTTTCATGTTGATAACCATTGCTAGCGGAATGGAAGGTTTTCGTTTCGACACATGCAACAACACTGCTTTCAAGCTTGAAACACAACCATCAATAAATAATCTCCACTCACTAGCGATATAGTTCATTCCCATTTTTACCACCAAAGCTTTTATATCGCTGCAGTAAGCGACCGAATTGTCATCATTTAGAGTGTAGAGCATCTGAAACTCAGCTTGTCGTTTGCGGTACGCCGTAGACTTAACATTAGCATGTGTGAGATTTCTTTGCTTTAAAAAAGCTGTCAGAAATATTGCAAGTCGCTGCGATAATCCCAATATGGCCACAATGAAATCCATTTCCATTTGTGTTATTAGTTGTGGTCCATCTCTTCCCTGTGGGGGCTCATAATCGGTATCAAATGGATCTTCATAAGTAACGCCACTTGCTGTACTCATTGCTGTAAATTCTGTAGTACGATCTAGAGTTGGCGGCCTTGGTGATACAAAATTTTCAGGTACAAGCACTGGTAGTGTGGCTGTTGCAGTTGCTTTATAAATTTTGTTCTTCTCAGCATGTCGATTTAGACGACATGTGTAATTTACGCATGCATAGCAACTGGTTGCATCATGATCACCTGGGCGATTAATCCAATTTACCGGCTTACAATACTTCATAGTACCTCTGCCTCCACTCAACCATGCCATGAGATTGTTATAACATTGGCGAAACACTGTATTAGGTGTGTAATTTTCACCGGTCAAGTCCACTTCGTCGAAAAACAATGTATATGCTCTTTTGAATTCACTAGTTAAAAGATTCTTTTCCTTTTGAAATCTTGTAGATGTTTTTTTTTCTGGTTTGATGACCGCAAACGTAGCAAAATAAATCAATTTTTTCACACTGCATACTGAATCTGTCAGTTGACACTGTTGTGTATGTTGTAGCACTTTATATAACTTTCACCGCGTCACTTTTTTCACTTTTGCGGCTACCTAAGCGCTACCTAAACGGTGTTCAGAATTATTCCCAGGAAGTTTATATGTTGTAGAAATTTGTTTATTGAGATCTTAGGTAAATTTTTGTAGTTGTTTGTTTCCTTGAATTTTGAACGGTTTGCTAACTATGGACCTGAACAAGAGAAAAAGGTAAAAAAATCGAATTTTTTTAAGTTTTTTGCGATTTTTATCTGGAAGGTGAAGTTTTTTGATTGTATATGTTCGCAATTTTTGTTCTTTTTGACAAGAGCTACAAGTTTGCCTCAGAGAGTAAATCGAAATTCGGAACGGTTTGCAAGATATGAGCCCGAGAAAATTATCACTTTTTTGCGAAAATGATACCGAGGCCCCAAATCTTTGGCGGCCCATAAAAAAAGTGCATGACTTTGGGAAAAATTGGGAGACACGGGTCTTTTTTTTAGTCTTTTATCACGTAGTGGTGTCCGTATATGGTTATTTTGCCACGACTTAAAAAATTACACACAGTGTTATCAGACACTCTGCCAAAGGGTTAAATATACTATAATTACCTTTTTTAGCACACCCATAAATAATAGTTCAGAAATTTCATTTTCTTTCTCTGCATTGCATGCTAATGTGTAAATATCATATACGTATTTGTCCATACAATTTAAATTCTGCCTCAAAGTATAATTTTTGGGAATATTTTCGACGATAGTGAGACCCCAGTTTTGGAATATTGTCTAATCATTTCTTTAGAAAGCTCAAACATTGTTCGTATTGTAGTCTTCAACCACTCGCTTTATCCATCTGCCTTTCCTGCATCAATGGTGTACGACATAATCCACTTGAAGTTTTTTACAGTCTTACAATTTTTGGCATTATTCCCAAGGTTGAAAGAAACATTTCCTTGCAGACTTGCATAGGCTTGGTATTGAGATTTAAGAAATAAAAATTTGGGCTTAAGCGTCTAGAATTTTCATTGTAAGCGCGTTTTCTTTCAGAAGGCTTACAACAACTTACATTTTCTTTTGTTGTTTTGACTTGGCTAAAAACGGATTATTGTCATAACAAACTTTTTAACAAAACTTGTCCCACTTGTCTGACCATTTTTTCAATTACATTATTTCCAGATATTCCACAGTATTTCTTCCCATACTTATGATCTATTTTAATTTCAA
This sequence comes from Germaria angustata, assembly GCA_963681545.1. NCBI lineage: Eukaryota > Metazoa > Arthropoda > Insecta > Diptera > Tachinidae > Germaria > Germaria angustata. The sequence goes on along the minus strand of OY812999.1, from coordinate 56,209,795 downwards.
CACGCACGTTTTTGCATGTTTCTTTAATATTTTGAGCAATTAAAATTTTTAAATTTAATAAATAACATGCCGTTTTTATTTGCGCAATAGTGACAAAAACATTGCAATTGAAAACTTAGCCAAACCTACTTTGTTTGGTGTGGCTTAAAAAGTTTGTTACGCCTTTTTGACTTATGAAAAAATTATTTCTTTTAAATCTTTTTTAATAAAGTCGTTATTTTTGAAAATTGAAGGCTTAAAATTTTTAACAAAAACTTTGATCTTTAGATAATATCTAAATAGTCGGAGACTTTAACAGCAGGAACTCAATAAGGGATTTATTAATGATAATCTTAGAGCAAACAAATTATATGTGTAAATCAATCTACCTATGACATTTTCGATGATGGCACACCAATACATTTTAGCACCCATAACTCAATTTATCACATAGATCTTTCTTTTGGATAACTGCCGGAAAGCTCAATCTTTTTGGAGAATTTAAGGTGGACTTCATACAAGCGAACACTTTCTAATCACAATCAGCTCTTTACTACACTAAATTCTGCGGTTTCCACACCCAGACCTAAATTTATTTTCGATAAAGCCAACTGAGAAAAATTTCGGAAACTGTCCATGAAACTTAGCAGTGAACGACTACCCAGTGAAATACTATTGGTGGAATAAGTAACTGGAAGAATTGGAAATTAAATTACAGTTTTAATTACTAAGTATGCTGATTCAATAATGCGGGTATTGTAACCGTCTATTCCACACTACCCGCATACTAATTGACTGTCTTATTTTGTTACAAAAAATTTTGGGTAATGCTAAACATAAAATGGGGTACAGAAAACTCGAATCTAGCTTGTCTTTATGTAATTTTTTTTTTGTTCGTTGTAATATGATACAGTATTCCACATTACCCACCTGCACCTGCCTTACAACTTCAAAAATTACTCTTTTTGAGGTGCTTTCGATTTTTCATATAAAATAAAATAGGGGTTCCTTAATACCCGAAGATACTCTATTAATAAAGAAATAAATTTATTATATATGTTCTAGTTTTTTTACCGTTTTATTTTAATTAATAAGTTTAATTTATTTTCTGAAGCTCAAGGTCTCTTCTTTTTTAATTTTAATAATCGATACTTCGGTACTCATTGAGTACCATTTTCAGTATATTTGTTTCGTGAATAAAATATTTTTTTTTAATATAAACTCAATAACTTACTACTAATTAAATAAATGAATAAATAAAATTAGTGAAAGTAGAGAGAGAGAAATAATAAAGAAGTAATTGGAACTCAGCAAATACTCTCCCACTCTTGTACCGTTTGATAATTAATATTATACAAATTATTAAATTAGATATTGTTCCAACTCATTTAGTATATTGCTTGATTAAGATTTCCATGCAAAATGTCTGTTGAGCAGTTTAGCATAATGTAATTAAACTTAGATTTAAAAGACATGAGAAATCAAATAAACTCTACTAATGTAAAGACGAGATTAAGGCCATATGAACTCATTCGATTCGTCGCATATAACTTTCCGTTATATGTTCATTACTATGCACATAAAGAACACATACTAAGTACAGCAGAAAAACTGTTGCACTTATCACACAGGACCAACAGCAAAAGCAATTGTCACCTTTGCCACAAACGGTATAACACACTCTTCATGAAGAACTTTTTGTGATACAAGTGCTCGGTCCTAATTAAATTCATATTTTGCTCACATGTTTTTTCAATTGGGCAATTAAACGTGTACAATTCTTGTGTTTTTAGGAGAGCTTGGTGAGGATTGTATAAAGGAGTACAGACTTGCCCCTACGACGAAAAATCGTTTTGTTGTCTTATTCGTAATGATGTACCCGAAGTTAGCTTCGCATTCAGCGTTGCCAATTGGGTGGTCTTAGACCTTTAGTAGTGTTTTCTAAAATTTTAGATGCGAATATTTTCGAGTTAGTGCTCTTTTGTTGTATTTTTTATATAGAGTGTTTTTATTTTATTTTATGTATTTACTATGGGGTGATTTTTTAAGAGCTTTCGCTTTTGATTTAAAAAATTAAATTTAGATTTAATGTATGAAATCTTTATTTTAGTCGTTAGAACGATCGATATAATTCAATGTTTGAAGATGATTTCATGTAAATGTTGACCGCAGCTACACCTCAATTGGTTCAACATACGGTCGGCATCTCATGAATAAATTCTTCAATATTGGCATCTACTGCGTCCACAGTCATATATGGGCTTGTACCTATAGACACAAAATAAAATGTTTACCGAACTCACCTCCCAATCGGGCCATTGTTTCGCGTGCCGTGTGGCATTTGGCACCATTTTGTTTAAACCACATGTTAGCCAAGTCCAGCTCTTCTATTTTGGGCAAAAAAAAATGTAAACATCGCACTATAATTTAGCTTGTTCTTGTATCTATTCAACCAGAAATTACCTACTTATGTCGCTAAACACAATTTTCTCAACTGAGCATGAAAATTTAATAATCTGGAAGCGTTGTTCGTTTGTGGATTCATGGTTAAATTATAAACCAAACTGAACATGTTTAACAATAACATGTTACACGAAAACAGCTGAGCTTCCAAACAGAAAGTTGCTCAAAAAAATCACCCTTTATTCGAATTTTAATTATATTCAGGCATGCTCTGCAAATCACAAGATTTCAAAATTACTTGTGATTTTAAAATCACAAATGTAATTTTGTGGTGTTCTGCAAATCACAAGAATACGCACCGAAGTTGCCACTGTTTGTAATAAATAATTATTGTTGCCATTTGCTACTACTTTATGCGTAATTATTTTTAAAATTAGGCAGACAATTGCTAGTTAATAAATATTTCAAATAAAACTTAACAAAAATAATTAAGTTTTATTGGAAATAGATTGTTTAGTAAAAAAAAAATTAAATATATTTCTCGTCGAAAGAAATATTTATCTACTCTGGCAAGCATCGGTGTATTTTCGAAGAACAAAAACAGCTGACAACTAAAAAGTAAATGCAAATCGCAAAAAGAAAATGTCCAATCACAAAAGCAAATAACTGCATTTGTTACAATAGAAAGTGTTTGCAATTTTTTTATATTTTAGCCAATTTTTTGGTACATCAGTTTTACTCTTAAAATAAATAAAAAACAAATAAATGTGTTCAATTAATGAGTTTTTATTGAGTTAAATATAAAAAGCCGTCCAAAATTAAGAAAGTGATTTCAGATCGCCAGCCACATAGCTGACCGGTGACTTGTGATTTAAAATCACTTACACAAAAAGTGATTTGCAGAACATGCCTGATTATTTTTATTTTTTAATATCATCAAGTAAAATCTTCAAAAGTTTGTATGCAATAAATATATTTTGTTTTTATAAAATAACAAATTATTATTTTTATAAAGAAAACAACAAAACTTTTTAATGCAGCATAATAACTCTTAATTACGAATCCCTGGATAATGTGAACAAAAAAATACACAAAACGTTGGGAAATATGATATAAAAAACTGCATTTTTATTGTCATAAAAACACGTTAAGCAAAATTAGCTAAACAAAATAAATAACTAACATAATTAAGCTTAAACCTGCCCAACAACAGAAACAACATGACATAAAGTAATGTAAAAGCAGTGATAAAGCACAACGTAAAATATACATATTCATTTATAATCTTAAATTTGATATTATCGAAAACCGCAGGACACTTAACGTTTTTCACACTGTGTACTCAGGTTTAATCTACTTTAGTGCTATCCATGCCTAACCTGCACATTTTTAAGGATAATATTTGAATGTCAAACCCACCAGAGTAGAGAAGGGAGTCTCTAACAATCTTACCAATGAAGTTTAATGAACAATGATTTATTTTAATCACTACTAAGTGGGCTTTTCAAATATATATAAAAAAAATTTGGGTTTATTCAAAGTGCCGCTACATTCTGTTAATTTAAGTTGATATAAAATATTTTTATAACAACAATGTCATGAAAAATTCATACAATTTTATTCCGAGAGGAACACAGAAGAGACAATAATTACGAATATCAAAATTTTGAAATCGATGAAATAATTAACTACAAATGTTATTTGGTCCTTGAAAATTTTAATATTATTTTATCGATATCGACAGATTTTGAGAGTGTATTATATTATTAAAAACTTATCTACTCAACTAGGTCATTGTAAAAGGAAATTTTTACTATCGCACTATGTTTTAATCTCTTAAGTCTGTATAATTATTATTGATGTTATTCTAATTTGGTGTTTAAGACTAGTACTGTTGAGTTCCTTATGGTGAGGGTGGCAGTAGCTCGACCACGAATCTTGTCGTATGTGGCACAAATATTTCTTGATTAAATTATAAATATCTGTCTTCTCTGGTCTGTTTTTAATTGTTATAAGAGCCATCCTAGCAAAATTTGGGGCTTTATTCGCACTGACGTTACCATTTAACGATTTAATATATTGACCATAAATTACTCTCAGTTGGCACAACCACCTACAAACGCTAAGATTTTAAAGCCTAATTCATCCATGACATAAAAATCTTTTACCACCCAATTTTCATATGCTAAAGTCGAACCAGACTACAGCGCAAAAAGTGCAGATTGTAAATGGCTTTAAAACAAAATGTCCAGATGTTTCCAAAATGTTTTAAATAAGCCATGAACTTAAAAATAAGTTTCTGAAACACAAATGATATCTTTCAACACAAAAATTAACTAATATTTCACGACTAATAAAAAATTTATGTAATGCTGAGACTCATCTCACTTATAGAAGTTTCTTTAAAATCAACGGATATACTTTATATGACACATCACTCACGGCCAATTTGGCGATGACAAACACGCGTATTAACTGGTTAAAATACTAAAATATCTCATTGCTTATTGTACGGAGAACATGATGTTAAGAATTACAGCGAATATAGATGATTTCGTGAAAAAGTTGAAAGCAAACCTTAAGCAGGCTGCTCAGCATACTTCTTCCACACATCGAGTATACCTAACCTGATAAACAAATCTATTCAGTGAAAAAAGAATATCAAGGAGAGTGGCAACGATGTAGATCACCTCAATTGAAACCGAGGATAAACGAATGTACTCAACAGCTCAAAAAAACGTCTACAATATAAAAAACTGAATCCCTAGACGCAACTTCAGAAACAGATTATTCTCTATGACGAGCTATCAGAAGGCTTAAAAGACTCACGATAAGTAAGCCTCCTCTGCGTTGTATGAAAGGAGGCTGGGCAAGGCTTGACATCGAAAAATGATTTATAATAAACATCTAAGAAGAGTATTCACCAAACATAGCCGCTGATGTATTCGTGCTATTAAGCTGCTGTTCCATTTAGATTTGAAGTTCTTGAGATCGAAAATGCTATTGCTGGCCTAAGCTTGAGAAAACCCCCAGGTGTTGATAAAATTATTAGCAATATGCTCGTAGAATTGCCTAATATAGCCGAAAAATAGCTTTCTAATCTTAAATACTATCTTGCGTCTTCAACATAATTCAGCAGACTGGAAGGTTTAGCTGATCACTATCATCCCTGAGCCCAGTAACGAACACAAGCTTGTGGAATCTTGCAGGCCTATAAGTCTGTTATCTAGCATGTCAAAGCTGTTTGAGAAATTACTTACGAGCAAGCTGATCACAATACTTAACAACACTGTGCATTTCGGATTATCAATTTGGTTTCATGAAGAAACTTAGCACCATCGAACAAACACACAGATTTGTAAATGTAGTTAGAACTGTGTTTGAAAAAAAAGTACTGTTCAGCTCTCATTATTGTCGTTTCCCACGCCTTTGATATATTATAGCATGAAGGACTTATTAATAAATTGTTCGCAAATTTATTATCAGAGAAGGTAACTTTTTAAGCACACCTCAGTCAATAGAAGCACTATATTAATATTTTATCGGGTATGTTCCAGGTTTCGACTCGGATTGAAAACGAAAAATTTTTTGAATCCCCATAATTTATAAAATGGTGTTCTGAATTCAGCATGTTTTTCCACATTCGAAGTTTATGTTCGAAAAAAAAATCTAAATGTCAACGGCCACAGGTACGCAAAAATCGACGGCGGTCGGCAAAAAAGTTGCAAAAAATTAACAAATTACAAAAGTAACACCAAATTTTCACGATGATTTTTTTACTTATCTTTAAGACATGTCTTTTTTGTTTGTAGGCATATTAGGTAGATAAGAAAGAGGGGTAGCAAAAGAAACGTGGTTTCTATTTTCGTGATTTTTTTACAACAACAATGAAGAAAAATCAATCTCTTCCTTTTAGCTGTCATTCGCAATTTTACTATTATATTTTATTTGCATTCGTCTGTGGTTATATCTCTGTGTTCTTCTTTATTTTTCTTGTTTTAAACCGACAAGTGCTTGTTTTTTGTTTTGTGTGTATATAAATAAAATAAATATAAATAAAAAGTTCAAATAAATATAAACCATGTGGAAAAACGAAATTGTGGAGCTTTTAATATCTAAATATTAGGAACACGAAAACTTGTATGATGTACGTAATCCTACATATATGGACCGTGTCAAGCGATCTAGCTCTTTGTTCACAATCTGCCAAGAGCTAATGATATATACTTTTTAAAGTTATATATTAATAAAAGACGAATTTATTCCAATTAATGTACTTATAATAATTTAACTTGTTTTATTTTAATTTCAAAATAATAAACCAAAGTATTACATTCTATGAATAGGCACAATAAAATAAGTTATTTTCCATATACATATGTACCTACTCAAAAACCTTTAAATATTCATTTTTAAAGTGTTTCCAAATTGCCTGGCATAATTCCAAAACTGCACGACAAAGAAAGGTTTCCCATAGTCTCGTCTGATAATTTGTGCTTTTGATGGACTCTCCAGCAGCGACGTATTGGAGTGTGGCTGCCAGTTTCTCTGCTGGAGTTATCGCTTCTCTCAAGATGGTATCTTGTTTTACTATATCACCTTCGATTTTTGCTAGTATCAAATTAAATGTCTCTCGGCTCATTCTGATAGAGTTCAGAAAAGACGACTTATCTCCCAAGAAGTCGTTCATAAGAAACTAAAATGTACCTCGCTCCACTCAGCATTTCCGCCATTGCTTCACCCACTCACTAGTTTTAGTCCACTAGTTTTACCTCCATTGCTTTCTTCGAGGTTTTTCTGTATAGCACCCAATTTTGATTTTTTTAAGAAAATTTACTTTTTTAAACACTTTACTTCTCAAGTTATTAAATTCCGTTTTTGGCGCCCAAATTATAGAAATAAAAGGAATTAAAGATAAAGTAAAAAAAAAACCAACTCTGGCTGTCAAATAAGAGTTTTTTTTTTACAACAACAGTGAAGAAATAGACATGTTTTAAAAATCATCATGAAAATGTGACATGATTTTGGGAGCAACTTTAAAAGAAAATAAAAAAAGACGTTTAAAAAAATCATCGTGAAAATTGGATGTAAAACAATTTACAGAGTATGAAAAAGACATTCAAATTTTTCATTTAATTTTCAACGCGAATTAAAACAAAATTAATATTCTTAAAGAAACAATGAAAATAAAATTATTCAATACTCTCAAAAAAGACAACGAACGAAATCGTATATAGACGCTAAGTTGATGGAAATAAAATTAATGGCTGCTAAGATTAATTGGCTTTTGGGAAGAAATTCAACACAAAGCCTAGATTGCAAACTGCTTTTTTACAACGTGATTCTAAACAAATTCGCGCACTTATCAATATCTACACGTTCTTTTGGCTAAAATGATAGTTTCAATACACATGAGAGCATACGTGAAGAAACTAGAGTACCATCCAAATTCACTAGCGCGCAACATTCTGCATTACAGAAGTCACACTCGGTTAAGAAGGAAGGGCACTCCTGCTCATTGCCGACCACGAGACACGTAAAGACAACACAAGAGGAAGCGTAGAAACGAGTATTTTTTGTCTGGCAATGTGCGGACATTAATGAATTATAATTTATATTTAAGATTTGAATACTTATTGTTAGTTCAATAAAATTGGAGATCTAATAAATAAACAGTTGCAAAAAATCTGGTGTGGTGGTCGTGGTTGCTTTTGTATTTTCTTATTTGACATATTTTTTTAAAGGTTCCTTGCTATATTTTTTTTTTTGTGATTTAGAGTATGATTGTTGGTTTTATTTTTGTTGAGATATTGTTGTGGTATTAGCTTCATATTCTCATTGGGGGTACCTTAAGAGTATTTGTTTATGGTTTTAATTTCTATTATTTCTTTTTGTTAAATATATCTACGCAGTTTCTCATTGCAAATGTCACACTGTTGTCTCGAGCAGTCAATCGGAGAATGGGGTGGGAGGTTGCAAAATATATATGATTCTGGATTCTTGTATTTTTTTGATGTGTCCAACCAGTTTATACTCTTACATTATACGATGGCACTTCAATGATCTTAGGTAGGCTATAAAAAATAAATGTTAGAACAATAAGGCCAGAATAATCCATGTGTTCTTTCGCGTTGTCTCTATTATTTACGGTATACATATTTGTAGACGGAAACAACTCCTTGGGGACGTAGTTGTCTAACTTTTTCTTCATCTCAAACATCTATAAGGAAAGGGGCATATATAAAAGTTTCGTTTAATTTAACAGAGATTGGACAGAGTTTTAGCTTTGAGAAATTTTTCAGCAAAAACCTGGTTTTGTATCAGAAGCTGGAGGTTGCCGTCTCTTAGGTGACTGAATGAATCATTAAAGTGAAGATTGCATGTAAGCGTTTATAAATAATAATAGGACTTAATTTTTTTTTTTTTTTTTACACAAAGAACACAACTTCCACACTAGATTTATAAACCTAACTGAAATGGCAGTCAATGATGAAGAAGCTCAGTTACTGAAAAAGGGGCTAAAGCACAATAGTTGAGAAAATAATAAAAGGAGGGAAATAGAGCAAACCATTGTGGACACAGAGGTGGCAATATCGATGCTACCAAACGAGGAGCAGGATCAAGCCAGATATACCTGCAAACGCATAATAGAAAAGGAGATCAAATCTGAAAGGAGTCAAAACAGGGAATGCGAAGCTGTTAGAAATTTAAGACAAAAACTGAAATCTAATAATGTCGTAACAACAAAAGCAGATAAAGGAAACATAACGGTATTAATCAGCAAAAATGATTACATTACCAAAACGGAGCAGTTGATAGAGAACACTAAATGTCGGAAAATTAGGAAAGATCCTACAGACGAATACCAGGCGAAAGTCAGGGAAATAATCAAAAAGGCAACCAAAATAATAACACCAAACATATCGTACTCGTTAACACTCATGAACCCATGCGCTCCATCCATGATTGCTCTACCGAAAATACATAAGCCGAATACACCAATGAGACCCATAATTAATTACAAATCGGCCCCGAGCTACAAACTATCGAAATACCTAAAAACAATACTGAAAGACAACTTGGACCTAGAAAACAAACACACAATAGCCAACACCACGGAATTAGTTAATAGGCTACAGAGCGTGGATATAACAGAAAACACTAGGCTAGTCTCATTTGATATAAAAGACTTGTATCCATCAATTCCAACAACAGAGACAATAAACATTGTACATAAAACACTGCGCAACAAAACAAAAGACGTAGAGTTTTCAATGCAACTCGCAAATACGCTAAAAGCCACATTGGAGCAAAATTATTTCAAATTCAACAATAACATATATAGACAAACCAATGGACTAGGAATGGGTAATCCAACATCAGCAATCCTAATGGAAATATTTATGCAAAATTTAGAAGAGAAATATGTCGAGAACCTAAAAACCAATTTCGGGGTTACATTCTATGCGAGATACGTAGATGATATTATATGTATACTGGAAGGAAATAAAGAAGAACAAATTCTGGATCTACTGAACAAACAACACAAAAACAAAAAATTCACAATGGAAGTGGAAGAAGGCAATAGCATAAATTATCTAGACTTAACAATTCAGGCAAACAAGAGCTTAAATAGGATCGAATACGAAATATACAGGAAACCAACTGCTACAGACACAATAATACACAATTCATCAAACCATCCTCAACAACACAAAAAACGCGGCAATTAGACAATTAGTAACGAGACTTGAACGAATACCACTAACGCGGGAGGCATATAGAAAGGAGTTGAAAATAATCTATAGCATAGCGGAAAACAACGGGTATAGGAAAAAATTGGTAGACAAAATCAGAAGAGATATCAAAACAAGTGGGGAACGGAACAAAGAACAGGAGCAGGAGAAGAAAGCTTGGGCTACTTTAACATATATGGGCACATCAACATACAAACTTGCTAAATTTTTTAGAAAGCACAACATTAACACAGCATTTCGAACAAATAACAATTTGGGTAGAATACTCCAAGACAGCACAAACGAGACAGACTGCCTGGATAAACAAGGAGTATACAAATTAACTTGCACATGCCAACACAGTTACATCGGACAAACGGGACGAAAGATAAAAACCAGATTTCGGGAACATATGAGAGACTACAACAAAAAAATGAAAGAACCAGGAACAACACCAGAATCGAATTTTGCGAACCACATATTCAACAAAAAATGTACACCAGCGCATATTAGAAAAACGGTTAAACTGTTACACATACAGCATAAAGGACGGCGGTTGAACGTATTAGAAAACATGGAAATATACAAACAGAAAACTTTTGACGGGAGAATAATAAATGAACAAATAAACACTGCCTCGGACATAATATTTGAACCATTAAAATATTTTTACACAAAAGAGAACAATAATTTAACGGAACCCAACAATATAACAACAGATGTACAAGACAAAAGGCCAATCCAAAAACGCACAATCATAGATTACTACCTGCATACAGATAATACACCTATTAAATAATCGCCGCGCTATAAAGACAGGGAGCACAGACATGGTATATAGAAAAATGAGAGGACCAGGTAGCAGGTAGAGAGAGAGAGAGAATGAGAGACACATAGACATACAAGGACGAGAGAGAGAAACACAAAGGGGCAAAGAAAGAAAAAACGAACCATACAAAAGACAACGTACAGCGAGAAAAACGATTTAGTATTCGAGAACACTGAAGATGGCACAAAGCCGAAACCGGTCTGTTCATAAACCAAATTTGACGTGGGATGACGGAAAATCGTTCCAAATTCAAACAAACCCCGTCGGAAGAATATCACAAAAATCGACTTCATTTTATTATTTCATTATTTTCTGCTTATATAAGTATGTTTTCGGTTGTGAAATAGTAGGAAAGTGTTATTGAAATGAATCATGAATAAAGTCAACTAAAAATGCAAACTTATAAGTATTTATTTATTCATGTCTATGGATAAATCATCCTTACAGACAGAAGTTTTAAATTTACAATTATGAAATTTGACACAAACATACATACAAAATTGAAAACATTAAAAACGTAGACATTATAAAGCATTTAAAAATGTAATAATTTGAAATTTAATTGAATTTAGATTTAAAGAAAAATCAATAATTCTGTAGCATTTGTTAAATTGGCTGCATATTCTCCGAAATGGATCAGCATTTGCATAGTTAGTCCTAAAGTATTTGATAGAAAGCAACTCATAGTGTCTTGAAGGTCGGTAAGGTACATTCAATGCAATATTGTTGAGTAGGAAAATGAAGAAATATCACCATTAATCAGTTTTAAAATAAAAGATACATTTAACATAGTCCTCCGGCAGTTTAATGAGTGCTAGACGACTGGTATATGGTGGAAGGTCTAGTGGATTCCAGTGAAGAGTACGTAGACAGAATAACAAAAATTGTTTTTGCACAGACTCAATTGAGTTAATATGTGACGTATACACTGGGTCTCATACAACGGATGCATATTCAAGGACAGGCCTCACTAAGGAAATGTACAACTGTTTCGTAACATATGGGTCCTTAAACTCCTTAGCCCATCTTTTTATAAAACCCAGAACTCCACGGGCTTTATTCACAGTCAAAGAAATATGATTAATAAAGTTAAGCTTAGAGTCCAACAGAACACCAAGGTCCATGATTGAAACTACTCTCTCCAAATGATGGTTTCCCAAATTGTAGTTTGCGTTAATGTAGGAACCTCTGTAGAAAGTTATATATCTACATTTGCTAAAATTAAGCTGCATCAAATTTTTATTGCACCATATGTTAAAGCAATCCAAGTCCTTTTGTAGGAGAGTGTGATCGAAATACTTATCAAAGCTTAGGAAAATTTTAACGTCGTCAGCATACATCAAGATATTCGAGAATTTAATTACTTTTGGCAAATCATTTATAAATAAGGTAAAGAGAAGTGGTCCAAGATGGCTACCTTGAGGCACTCCCGAAGTTACGTCAATTAATTTTGAGAAAACATTTTTGAAACGAACACATTGCTTCCTATTTGTTAAATAAGACTCAATCCATTTTAAATATCTGTTTGAAAATCCCATTAAGTCAAGTTTTCTTAAGAGCAACTTGTGATTGACTTTATCAAAAGCTTTACTAAAATCAGTGTACACGACGTCTGTTTGCTTGCGCTGAACGAAGCCTTGGTTAACAACAGTTGTTAGTTGTAGTAAGTTTGTTGTCGTAGAGCATCCTTTACGAAACCCATGCTGGACAGAACTGAATAGAGATGATGCATGATGAGAAATATATTCCGTCACTAATATTTCAAATAACTTCGGAATAACACTCAGCTTAGCAATACCTCTATAATTTACAACATCCGATTTTGCACCACTTTTATACAGAGGTATTAGAAAGATTTTTTCCAAAAACTGGGAAACTCACACTTAATTAATGACATATTAAAGATTCTAGTCAATGGTTCAGCAAGAGCATCAGCACAATTAATTAGTATACAGCTGGGAACATTGTCAGGACCACTGCTATATGAGAACTTTAATTTTTTCAAATTTTTTGAGATTTCAGATGTATTGAAAAGTGGAATAATAATATTTTGACTGGATTTAGTGTAAATAGGGAAAGTATTTTCATTATAAACTGCATCAGAGTAGGTTGTGGAAAAAAATTCAGCAAACATATTACTTATATTAAGGTCTTCTCCGGACTCAGAACTCTGGAACTTCATAACAGCAGGAAAAGTATTAGATCTTCTCTTGGAGTTCACAAAATTATAAAAGGATTTAGGATTATTTTTGAAGTTATTCCTCATACGAGATAAATAGACTGCATAACACGATCTGTTTAGCGTGTTGTATTCTTCTCGAGAAATTACATATTTTCGATAATCACGTAGGAGATTGGTTTTTTTGTAATTTTTATAAAGTTTATTTTTCTTATTTTTTGCTTTAGATAAACGATTTGTACTCCATGGAGGTCCGCTTTTCCTGCGTAAAGGTTGCGTTGGAATGCATAGCTCAAACAATGAAAATATTTTGGCATAAAAACGATTAATAATTTCCTCAAGCGTAATATTTGATGGTGAAAATAATTGATTCCAATTTGTGTGTTTTAATAAATGATTGAGCAATCGATAGTTCGTTTTATTAAAACTAAATACATTGTTCATATCAGCGGGTTTCTCAAAAGACTCAGGCGAAATAGGGAGGTTAACCTCAATTGTAGGATGATATAGATCTTCCGGCATGACAATAGGTGAAGAACGTTCAACAACAATGTCCATAAACTCATTTATGAACATTAAGTCTAATAATCTGTTCTGATGATTAAATATTCCGGTCATCTGGTATAAATCCAAATTCAAAAAGGTCTTAAGAAATTGTTCATATATTCCGTTATTAGTTGACAAAGCAGGTATCCAGATACCATTCTCGGTTGAAAAGTTCCATTTAACAGAAGGCATATTGAAATCACCAACGGAGACACATAAATCATTTTGTTTTCTACTGCTAACTATAAAATTGATAGCCTTAGCGTGTTCAACATAGGTTAGAAGAGGTGATGACGGAGGAATGTAAGAACAAGTAATGACGATGTTTCTGTTATTTAATTTTATAACCACGGCAATAAATTCAATATTAGATGAGGATTCATAAGTGAATGGTTCTGCTTGGAGAATATTTGAAACGGCAATCAATACACCCCCCGATTTTTTACCATTACCACGGTCTCTTCTAAAAATCTGAAATTTGTCACACATAATCTCAGAATTAATTATGGTATCAACAAGCCAGGTTTCAGTAAGGGCAACAATATGATGTTCAATGTTAAAACTGTCAACAAAAAGCGAAGACAGCTTAGTATTTAGTCCACGTACGTTTTGGTAAACAAAAGAAATTTTATCCACTGTGTTTTTTGAATTGATTATATTTCTCACCGGAAGACGAGCAGTAGAACTATGAGTTTGCCTAACCGTAAATTCACGCACAAACGTATTAATAGGCCAGAATGTTGAATCAAGCAGAGTATTGAAGAACTGATCAGGAACAATAACTTTAAAAGATGCTATCTCGCGAGGCTCAGAATAGTTAAATTTATAAGTGGAAATTTCAACATTCAATCCAATTTTAGACTTTATATAGAAATTAACATCATCAGATGAAGTTTCATTCGCTAGCCGTGATATAAAAATAGCCCTTTTAGGCGGAATGGCTCTAGGCGGGTTATGACTAATTGTTGACACCGACTGTATTGAAGGACTATTACAGCTGAACATTTAGAGAATTAGTATTGGATGCACAGTTTTCACTAATTATTAATGGAGCTTGAATTTGTTCTGGCGTATTAAAATTAAGTGTAGAGATCACGTTTAACGGCATATTATTAACGGTCGTAGCACTAAGAGAGCTCGAAGAACTGGCAACAAGCGACGGTTTAGCAATAGGCGTTGCACTATCAATTTGTAGACAATGGAATTAGCGCTTCTTTATTAGAAGTAACAGCAGTTAGGTTTTTTGACGAAGAGGTCTCGGGCTGGGTTTTTTTCCTCTTAGGAGACATGGATTGATTTAGGCTTATTGAAAGTTTTTCTAAATTGGGATAATTTGAGAATAGATTTGTGAATTCATCAAGTTTCTTCTGAAGTTCACCGAATTCATTCTTAATTTTATTAAATTTTTCTCTAGAATTTTTAAACATATTGTAGAAATCCATTTTTACACTTTTACAATTATTACATGTCCAGTGCAATGATTTGGAGGAATCAGATAAGGCATCAGCATCACGCGGTTTTAAGCCACAGCATTTTAAATCATAAAAATTTTCACACAACCAACAAGATACCATGCGCTCGTTACCAGTTAATATGCATTTTAAATTGGAACACTCCATTGTGCTGGAGAAATTTTAAAGCAGATTTGATGGATATAATTACAACAGCTACCAGGATCAGAAAGATAAAAACGTAAACTGGTCACACCGTTTTCAGTTAATACGGACACCTTCCACTTTAGACAATTTTTTAGATCCAGTATAAAAACTTGGCAGTACTTATTAATAAAAAGATATCGCAGACAGTATGTATGTATATCTGATGGCCTAGGGGCCATTTTTATTTTATGTTTAAGTCTTAACAACAACAACAAATTCAAAAAAGAGCAAATTCAAGAAAAATGTAAAACATTATACACGTGTCAGAGAGCAAGCGATCGCAACAGGTGCTAGTGGATGACCGGACGTCTAATTTCTTATTTCTCTAAGTTGGTTGTGTAGGACACTATGTGCCCGTTTTAGAATAAAACAGATTTTTTAGAGACTATGTCCCAATTTTATTGCTTTTTTATTTAAGCGCTATGCGCTCTTGTCTTCACAAAGGTGAGAATCAGACTCTATTTCTAATTCTTATCCTACCCTATTTTATACTAATTCCTAGCCACGATCTGTTTGGCAAAGCGGCTGACTGATTGTGAGAAGATGATTAATTGGTTAAAGTTTTGAAGCTGCTGATTGGCGCTGGTGTGGTTCCACGAACTGCAACTGCTTCTTGCTGTGAGAAGAATTATGAGAACATAAATATTTCCAGGCGGCCAGCTAATGTTGTGAAGCTGCTGATTGGCGCATTTGTGGTTCCGCGAACTGCAACTGCTTCTTACTGTGAGAAGAATTATGAGAACATAAATATTCCCAGGCGGTCAGCTAATGTTGTGAAACGGTAGATTGGCGCACGTGTGGTTTCGCGAATTCCGACTGCTTGTTATTGTGGGAAAAATTATGAAAACAGGAATATTCCCAGACGGTCAGCTAATGTTGTGAAGCTGAAGATTGGTGCAGGTTTGGTTCTGCGAATTGCGACTGCTTGTAACAATGGTGTCGTGATCATACTATGTTTTGTTCATACACCATTTCAGTGTTGTGTAATTCAGGTGCTAACTGCCCCCCTGTAAGTCAAGGCCGTCCGCGGCCGTCTTAATGATTTTGGCAATCACTTTGGCTGCCTTGGTTCTATGTCTGCTTGCTTTTAGTCTTCTGTATAATATGATGATGCAAAAGGTAATTGAAATGATTAGTAATAGTACTCCTCCTTGTATAGAACGAGTTTGAATGGCGCTGTGTAGTTCTTGAATGTGGCCAACATTTTTAGATTAATTTGGTGTAGGTACGGCAGGTTTAGAATTTCCAGATGATCCGTGGAATTGACAAATTGAGTTGAAGGTATTCCAGGCTGGAGCGTAGCCATTTTCCTATCGTTGACAAAAGTTGTGCCATTTATTTTAATTTCCTTTTCTAAAGTTATTAAGAAGGTGCCACCTATATTAACTGATGAATTGTCTGTTTCTTGAACTTCGACTGTGTTGTCATTTATGATAATTATTCCGCTGCCGACTTCATTTACAGAATCAAGTTTATTGAATATTGTTTTACAGTTTGCTTTATGATTATTGAATAGCTGTTTTATGCATGAGGCCTCTACCTGTATTTTACAAAAGTTTGCCGTGATTGCTGCTGTGCAGTTTGTAACAGGAATTACTATTTCTCCACAGTTTGCAACCGTATTGGTTTCCAAAAATATCGTTTTTTCGCCGTGTGCCACTGGAAAGACCCTAACCAAACTACAAAGTTTCTGTATCCTAAGAAACTTAATTATAAAGTATATTAATTCCGTTTCTTGTAAGATTTTTACCTTAGAATTACTTATAACATCACTTATACTAATGTTTGAACTGTGTTCAGTGATCAGTATGTTAGAAATTTTTTCTGCGTCAAGAATAACAGGATTTACTGTATTCAATTTAGCCAAAATTATGGAATAAATAATGTTATCTAAATCCGTTATGATTGCAGTATTTCTAGCCATTAGCAATTCATATAGATATCCTGTATCGATTTCTGATTTCTTTGTAATGTTCAAGATTTTGTTCACCGTTTCGGTAAGTCTATTAATTTGTTGTTGTATTTGTGTATTTATGGAAAATTGTTGGTCGTTAGCTTCAATAAGTGCTTGTTCCTTATTTCTAAGTTCATTGGAATCGTCAAAGTCGGGCTTTTCTGCAATATATTTAAATGCTGTACCGATGATATTAATACTTCTAGTATGTCTGTGATGAATTCGTAGGGTGTCGATCAGTCGAAAAATCTGATCAATGCTTGATTGGAGAATTTGTTTGATATGTGATTGAGAGAAAAGGTGAAGTATATCTTTGGATTCTTTCAAAACGATCAGGTAATTCGTTAAGTTAGTGCAATGTGTTACTTAGTCGTACTTTTCCCAAACTGCTACGTTCCCGTCAGTTATTGGTATGTAATTTGATTTTGAAAAGTCAGTTATTTTGCTGTCCATTCCGCCGATCCCCAATATTATTACTAATATTCTGCAAAAGAGAGAAAAAAAATCTATTTATTACCTTAGGTTGCTTTTATGAATCTTCCTATTATCTATTAGAACGGTGGACCCTAAATCCGTTTGTACCGTTTGTTCTATAAAAACTTTAGTAAACTTATTACCTATTCTTTTATTAGTCTTAACATAGACTTTGTCCCCTAGACTAAATTTTCGAGTACTTTTGCCTTTGTTGTTCCTTTCCAATGCTTTTTCTTGGGCTTTTAATAGTTTTGCTTTTATCTCCGTTTTTAGGTCTGTGGGCATGCAGATGCGTACCACAGGGTTCTACACTTGGGCCACTATTGTATTCTATATACGCTAATGATCTGCCTTTACAAGTGAAACACTGCAAAATTCAAATGTATGCTGATGACGTGCAGCTCTATATAAGCTGTAGGATATCAGATGCCGCAAACTGCATACAACTTATAAATGAAGATATGCATCGTATTAACCTTTGGGCATCTGCAAATGGCCTATGCTTAAACCCAAAAAAAAAATCAGTTGCTATGATTATTGGACCATCAAAAGATATACCTACGTGTCTTCCACCAATAGTGTTTAATAATATGGCAATTAATTATGTTGACACTGCAAAAAATCTTGGTGTAGTTTTTAATAAACAACTTAATTGGTCTGACCATGTTAAAATAAACTGTGGGAAAACCTTTTCTATGTTAAGAAACCTATGGATGTCACAACATTATACACCGATGGATATCCGAATACTACTAGCGAAAACCTATTTATTACCTACGCTAATGTATGGTTGCGAGTTATTTTCTAGTTGCGATGCTGTAAGTAGGCGACGGCTCAACGTAACGTACAATAACATTGCTAGATATGTATTTGGCATAAAAAGGAACAGGAGCATCTCAGAATATGCAAAGCAACTATATAACGTTACCTTTGATAATTTATTAAAGTGCCGAACACTATTGTTTTTGCATAAGATAATATATGGTCAACAACCTTCATACCTATACCATAGAATAATATTCTCTAGGTCGAATAGAGGAAACAAGATTAACAGCATTAAATATAACAAAGCAATCTCTGAGCAACACTTTTTCATTAATTCCATTCGACTCTGGAGCCAACTACCCCCTCAAATTCAAATAATGAGCAATGCAAGTCATTTCAATTCTGCCATATTTGAGTACTTTAGTTAAAACTATTAAGGCCTAACTATAATGTGCTTAATGCAACTTAAGCAAATGTGCGAATACACACAATCAAATGTATACAACTATAATGTACTTAAGTAACTTTTCGTCAAGTTTCGTCAAGTGTCATTTGCTTAAGGAAAGTGCGTTCAATTTCGCTCTTGCTTAAGCAAATGACTCATCAAGACAACATTGTTTTTTCTGTCTCTATTTATTTCCTGTACTGAGCAGGAGCGTTTTCTTTTCTTCATCGTCTCTCTTATTTCTTGAAGAACACATATTCCATCAAATGCACAATTCATTAACTTCACTGTCTTCAGAAATTTCAGTTTTCTATCCATTTTTAAAAATTTTCCAATAAATAAATAAATAATAATTTTCCAATAATATAATAAATAATTGTTTACAATTAAAAGATGCAACCACTCTTGCTTTTTTTAGTACTTTTTTTATTTTAGTTTTCGTTTACTTTATAAATAAATAAAAGATAAACATGGATTTACTTGCTTATGGTAATATATTTATAACTTTTACAAATTTAATGAGATTTCGTCAAAAATATTACATTTTAAAGAAATAAAAACGAAAATAGTTTTCTAAAAGTACAAATGTTTGCAACTAAGTGTAAAAAGTTTTTAAGTTTAATAAGTACAATATAGCCACCTAAAAGTCTTCAGTAATTTACTTAAGCATTTGACATGCTTTTCGTTGAATTTTGACACTAGCTTAAGTTTGGTTAAGCACATTATAGTTGGGCCTTTACACTATTTACATATCTGTGCAAAAAAAAATATATATTTGTAATTTTATTTCCTTGTTTTTTTTTTACAATATTGATTAAATTTAAACTTAGCTGTCAAATTACTACCCAATACTGTAATATAAGACTTGTTCTTGTTGTATTGTTTTAATCAAATAAATAAATAAATAAAATAAATAAGAAAATAAATAAAATAAATATTAATTCAATAGGTTTCCACCCGGTTACTGAATGGATGGATCTATTGTATTATATAGGGTACTATGGAATCTTTCTATCTGTCCGTTTGTTATGCTATAAAAAGGAGGAGTTGTAAATACGTCTGCACCGAAATGGTCTTTCAGAAGGGACTTAAGCCCGTTGGCATCAACGATGGCTCTTGATTTAATAGGAACAACAACGGCAAATTTCGAGAATTTGTCTATGCTTGTTAGAAATTGATGTTTGTCAGTGGAATATATATCTGTATGCAACATTTTCCCAGGTTAAGATGGTACCGGAGTTCCTCCTAGTTCTGGATTATGTGGACGCCGTTGGTATTTGGCATCAATACAGATTTTACAATTCAATAAAGTTTCTTTTAACTTCTTACGCATATTTGGGAAATAATAATCATTCATAACTTTTATGTTTTCACGGATAGAGCGATGTGCTCTCCTGTGCTCCACTGCCAGTATTTCATCTTGGTCATCATTATTGAAGACATCAATTACCTGTTTCGTTGTATGACGAAATTTTACTGATGGAAATTTCTCCACAATTTCATTTTGTATTTTCCCCAATATTGGTAAATCGCAAAGGATACCATTGACAACGTCGGGATTCACGCATTCCCCAATTACTTCCAAAAGGTCGTGTAATGTTTTAAATGTAACCAGGTGCCTAATTCTTGATTTAGAAATTACTTTTGTCACCTTAGACAGGGTGTTTCCTCCTTCCAGTATTATTTGATTTCGGAATGAATTTACCGGGTTGGAATGATTTCTGATGAGGATTCTTCGCTATGCATCGTGACGGATGACGAATCCTCTGCATGTTCTACGGCATTAATGTGCTGTCGAGACAATGCATCGGCGACAACGTTATCTTTCCCGGGTTTGTAAAAAAAAAATTTGGCGAAAATTCCTCGACAAACGATCTCCAGCGTTTTATTTTTGTATTGGGATGTTTTTCCGAGATTGCAAAGGTCAAAGGTTGATGGTCAGTGAAAATATTTAATTGTCTAACTCCATATAAGTAATTTCGGAGCTTTTGGAGTGCCTATACAATTGCCAACAGTTCCCTTTCATTGGTGGCATAGTTTTCTTCTGCTGATGATAATATTCTTGATATCATGATTATTGGTCTACCTCCCTGCGTCAACACGGCACCTACGGCATGCGCTGATGCATCAGTTGTTAAGTCAAAGGGTTTTGTGTGGTCAGGGTACAAAAGGAGCACATCATCGGATGTCAAGATTTGCTTTACCTTTTCAAAGGCTAATAATGCGTCATTATCCAATTAAGTTTTTACATTCTTTGATACATTGGCCCCTATGTGGCCATTTTCCCCTCTCAGGTATTTCGTAAGTGGCTTCACTATTTCGGCATAGTCCTTAATGAACCTTCTATAGTAGCCTGATAACCCGAGAAATGATCGGAGCCCTCGAAGAGTGACAGGTGTTTTATAATTAATTATGTCATTAACTTTATCGGGACAAATCTTTATTCCGTCTCTGGATACTATAAACCCCAGAAACTCAACTTCATCCCTAAAAAATTTAGACTTTTCCAGTGAGACGCGCATATTCGCTTCGTAAAGTCTTGTTAAAACTTTCTCGATATCTTTGTAATGCTGCTCTTCGTTATTTGAGAAAATAATTACATCATCGATATAAACGTGGCAGCATTTCCCTATTTCATCCCTCAAGACATCGTCAATTGCTCCTCTGAAAGATTCCAGGAGCCTTCTTTAGACCGAATGGAAGTCTACAAAATTCATACTTCCCATTGTTTACCGTGAATGCCGTCTTTTCTCTATCTTTTTCCGCCAACTTGATCTGGTGAAATCCAGACTTCAAATCAAGAGTAGTAAAAAATTCTGATTTCCCCATATTTGGTAAAATTACAGATGTATCAGGAATGGAATATTTGTCAGGGATTGTTTTGTCATTTAATTTCCTAAAATCGATTACCATACGCATCGTTTTTTTGTTTTCATCCACTCCTTTCTTATCGACTACCCATATAGGATTGTTGTATGGTGAATGAAACTGGCGAATGATACCATCACGCAGCAAGTCTGAAATTTCTTTATTAATAAAATCTGAAGGTGCTATTGGATAAGGATATGCTTTAGAATAGACTGGTTCGTTATTTATAGTCCTTTTTGTAGCCACTACATTTGTATTAAATGGCAATGCCTCATTTAGGCTTGCGAAAACCTTAGAATGTTCTTACAGAATGTTCGCAATATTTTTGCTTTTATTTGTCCCATTAGTACGATTTTCATGTGGTATCACACTATTTACCTTTTTACATTCATAATATTTTAAATGTTCTTTACCGCCGTTATAGTATAGGATTCCGGTTTTTAAATCTAGTTTTGCACCGATTTCCTCCAAAAAATCAAAACTGATAATGCCATCAAATGTTTTTAATTCGGAAAGAAAAAAGAAAGGTGCATTTTTACCGAAGATATTTACTAAACACCTTTCTCTTATTTCGGCAGTACCATGAATAGATTGAACCTTAAATACCTTTTCGATTTTTTTTCTCCCTTTCAATTTCTCGTCGTATTTTATATAGTTTTTTCCCGCTCCCGTATCGTTCCCTACTCACATATGGCAGGAGCGATTTTCTAAAAAATTAATTTCTTCAAAAATCTCACTCTGAGTTTCATCAATATAAAAATTCTCTGTAGCATCGTCATGATTTAAGTGATTTAATCTTTGAAATTTGGGAATTGGTTGCCTATCGCTCTCGCGTTGTCTTTTAGCTGGTTCCCTTTGAGAGAACTGCTGGTTATTTTGGTTAAAATGTTGTGTTCGGTGAATGAATCCTGTTTGGCCCTCCAATTTGGATTAAAATTTGTTCGTTCTTTAAAATTTGCAGTGGAGGGATCAACTTCTATAGGAATTGGTGCATTTCGAGGTTGCCTGCTGATCGGCTTATAATGAGGCGAGTGATGCGGTGTAAAGAACCCGCCTCCTTCATTATGATTGAAGGAATTTGCAAAGGAATATCGAGCATTATTTGCCCCCAATTCCTGAGCGAGTGCTAGAGCACTCGCTCGCACTCGCTTAAAGATTTTATTTAGTCACTGTTGCATTCGTGCAACATAATGGTCTTACAGACGCAGGGTCGACATTTCTTGCTCTATGAGATATATAGGCCTTTTATCCGCATAAGTGAATTCTAAAGGCGCTATTATAGCCTTAAAATTTAAAACCGTGTTGAACGATGATAAAATTTGATCGGCAGAACCGACAATCTTGTTCCTCAATATTGCTACCGCTTGGTAGTGTTATGAACTACCTTCATGCCCTTCAAAGAGTTTGTAGGCGGAAAACGCAGCCTGTCGCCATGAAACGTAACGAATTTCCCCACCGCCAAACTCTGGTAATGATTTTATTAAATCAAGCGGTTCATTACATTCCCTACCTGGACGGATTTCTACCGGCTTGTACTCCTCTACTGGAGCTTCTAATGCCCTAAGTCTTTCAGTTAAGTCATCTACTGTCCTCTCGAAGGTTATACTTGTTCTTTCTGTCGCTGCAGCTACTGCTGCGTTTTATAGTATTCTCAATTGTTCTCGTTCCTGTTGAAAGTTTTTTTTTTATTAAAAAAAATGTATTACTTTACTTATTACACCCTTCCTTCTGATCACTGGACACAATTATTCATCTAATACAATGTTTTTTACACTATACTTATTACTACTCACAATTTATACATTGTTACTGCTTATATTATGTGTTGGTGACACTAGTGCTAATATTACAAGTTGCTGTCCTTATCCAGTATATATTTGCTTCCACGCTATACCTTATGTGAATGTTGCTGTGATCGGTCAGTTCCCACAGGATTTCCGCTGTCTTAAGTAACCTCCTATATTTTTTTCTTTCCAACCCTCTTGAGTATAATTCTATTCTGTTTTCAAGGAGATTAATATATTCTTCCTTCTCGTTATTTTCATTCTTTGAGCACTGTTGAAGTTTTTTTTTTCTTTTTTTATGGTGACCGATCACCTTAAGTTGGGTTTCTTTTAAAGTACACACTAATATATTTTTTCAAGTTTCACTTGTGAAAGTCACAGTTTGTTACAATAAATTTTTTTTTTTCGTTTTTGGTCCACTATGTTAACTTGTTATTTTCTTTTATTTTTTAAAGTTTTTCTTTAGTTCACAATTTTATTTATATTCTTCAACGTATTTTCACTAGGATTCGTCAGTTTATCACTTCTTTATTAATTTTATTGACTTTCGCGGTGGGTTTCGGGTTTAGTTGGGCGCCAGTTAGTTGTGTAGGACACTATGTGCCCGTTTTAGAATAAAACACTGATTTTTTAGAGACTATGTCCCAATTTTATTGCTTTTTTATTTAAGCGCTATGAGCTCTTGTCTTTACAAAGGTGAGTATCAGACTCTAATTCTAATTCTTATCCTACCCTATTTTATACTGATTGTGAGAAGATGATTGGTTAAACTAAATCGGCAGATTGGCGCACGTGTTGTTCCGCGAATTGCGACTGCTTGTTATTATGGGAAAAATTATGAAAACAGGAATATTCCCAGACGGTCAGTTAATGTTGTGAAGCTGCAGATTGGTGCAGGTTTGATTCTGCGAATTGGGACTGCTTGTGACAATGGTGTCGTGATCATACTATTTTTTTTCACACACCATTTCAGTGTTGTGGGATTAAGGTGCTAACTTATACACTAAGAAATAAAATGTTATAAATTAAAAAAATATATAACATAAATGAAATTAAAATAAAATTTATTATTTTAAAATACAAGCTTTTTAGTGCCTTTTAAAATTTCAAAGTTAACTCGCTGCTTTTTGTATAAAAACATAAACAATGATAAGAACGTCTATATATAAAAATATAAAAAAGCGAAACTTTATCAAGAAAAATTGCTTAATCGAAACATGAAAGCAGTTTTAAAAGAATATAAAAAAGCGGTGTCATTTAAAACAAACTAGTTCAATAAAGGCACAGTCCACTGGTAATGGATCCAACAGTCTAAGTTCTTAATTCTTTGCCCATTCAAAAAGTGGGATCAGCTAATATACATGTTTTGCGAATTAATCTGAAGCCTCTTATTTCCCAAAGGCTCTCTAGTTGTCTGTTCTTGCCCAGAAACAAGTTAAGTTTGTATATCTGACAGCCTAGTTAGAATAGGTGATATTTTTACACAACGAACAATTGCTAGGCCAATTACAAGACTTGTGTCACTATTAGGAGCAATAATTTAGTTATTTTAAGAAGCTTATCTACAGAACATTTGTTTCAGGTAACATTTCCAAAAACTTATTCCAAAAATATCTAACTCGTGTCATCGTCCCAAACATACCATTCATCCGGATACTTATGAGGTCAATTTGTCCCATAACCGCATATGTAAAAAATTAAAAAATAATGCATTCGTACAGCTACTGTCACAACCGTTTATCCCACGAACATTTGTCATGCTTTGCTGCATTTGAAATCAAGATTGCAAAATGGTATGCTTTCATCTCCTTCGCCAAACAATGGTAATTGACCATGCTACCCATTATTTTTAAAAGCGCTGAGCAAATTGTGATTGGGTGGTAATTTTCGGGGAAAGTAGCATCTCCCTTCCTGGGGATTAACATTACATTAGCAACCTTCCAGCAATCTGGAAACTCAATAGCATGGTTAAGAGTACTGAAATGGTGGGCTAATAGACGAGTCAGCGATGAAGGGCAATGCCCCACGATCAGTGCTATAATTCTATCTGGGCCAGGAGACTTATTTGTGTTGATATTAATATTTCGTTAAACATTGCTATTTTCCATTGACTTATCTATGAAACAATGCGCTTTGTGATAATTAAACTTAAAAAACGTTTTTTTATTATTTATTAAATATAAAAATCAAATCCTAATATCGTTAGATTCTTTTGATTCATATATGTAAAAACTTATTAATTATTATTAATTATTCCAATATTATTAATTATTCCAATATTATTAATTATTCCAATATTATTAATTATTCCAATATTATTAATTATTCCATTATTATTAATTTTTAATTATTCCAAGAGAATAAATTAGAACTCCCTAATTTATGGACAGTTTCTGCAGAAGTTTTATTATCTACTAATTTGTAAAAAAAGAATAAGTACAATGCAAAAAAAAAAATTACTTCAAAATTAATTAGTATAATAAACTCACTATAACAAAGAGAGAGTAAAAAGGTTGATTTGAGTAACATAACCGTCAAAAGTTATAGCATAACTTACATATGCTGGTCATAGTCGGTCGACTATATTTTTTATAATATGACTCTTTCGTAATTATAACTTCTCCCATAAATGTAAAAGTTTAACAAGAACGTCTTGGAAAATGCAACGCCAAATTTCCTGGTCTTTATAACACATCATGCTTATAATTACATTAACAACTTTCAATAAGATCCTTTAGAACTCCTCATAATTATTTTCTTCTTATTTTAGATGTACCATTTCCAAAAACTTTTCCAAGTCTATGCAGAAAAATATTGACTCGGTTATTCAGAGTGTTCGTGCATGTATATATTCATCATTTTGATCGTATTGTCAGCATTGGCGCAGTAAGTACAAACAATAATTGGCTAGTCCTAGTCGTAAGTTACTTTAAGGATTGTTCCAAAATTGTCAAAAAGTTTTTAATATATAAAATAATTCATCTGACAAGTGATACTCGTGGAGAATTTGCATAAATGTTGGTTAATTTCCTTGGTGCAACGTTAAATCTTGTAATGCACGGCAGAATACGGGAATGTTGACAGTAAAGGTGGTTTCACCCATTCGTTAGAACGAAATTTTTGTGCGGAACGCTTTTTTATATGTAGTTTGACGTCTCTATTTTCTCGACAGAGAAAGAGAGTAAATTTTGTGTGGAACAATTTTAGCTTTAATTGGCTTAATTTTCGTTCGGAACGAATTGAACTGTGCTACCAGCTACATACATTTTATATGCAAAATTGAACTGAGCTGTCACATCATATTATGTGTACGTATGTATGTATAATAATATACAAGTATATTTGTAATTAGCAGGCACATACCGAGCTAAGCCAACAACAAACAATTAAATATTAAAATAGTTATTTTTGAGAATATCTCGAATAACAAATTTGAGAAATATAAGTTTAAATAGTTATAAATTATTTTTTCTTATGTGGAAGTAATAGTTGAAAGAATGTAAAGTTTTCATTCTATATATAAGTAGGCAAACGGAAAACTTTGGGATCCTTTTCTTTTCTGTTTGTCATTCTTTTACCTATTAGTAGGTACTGTTAAGCCTTAAAGCATATCTAAATCAGATTAAAATCGTCTTAGTATTTAAGGAATAAATGGTTCCTTACCTTGCAACTACTACACATGCAAAAAATGCACATACATATATGTATGTAGGTAAGTTAACACGAGCCGCACAAGAACCTGCTGATGCCGCAGTTTCCCACAAAATTATTTTTACTGATTTCTTAATTTATATCAAATTTAGTTATTGTGCAATTTTGCTTATTTAAGTATTTTAAATATTATTTTAAATTTTAATATTGGTATTGTATTATCAAATTACTTTGCACGCGCAGCCAGCTTGCATTTTCTTTAAATTTATATTTTTGTTTGTTAATTATTTTTAGCAGCTTAACTGCAGGTTAAGACATTTTTAACTTTGAAAAAGTTAGTTCTAAGTTGTGGGGCTGATAATCAAGACTTACTTCAATTGTTCGTTCAATTAAATAAGATAACGTTTAAAATCTTTTATTTTTTATTTCTTGAACCCAATCCTCGTATGCACTTAACTGGCGCCCGAGCAGGGACCGCAAAACAAATTTTTTTCCTTTCCTTTTTTGCGGTATCCCTACGACTTATCCCGCACAACGCGAACTCCGCGGGGTTTGCACAAGTGTGAAAAATCGGTTATCCTTTAATTGAAATAAAAGGCGTTTAAATAAAAATAAAAATAAAAAACTTTCAAGGATAAAATATATAACAAAAAATTCTAAACGATATCCTGGTGCAAGGGAAAATATTTAAATAGAAAATCATTTCAAAGAAAAAACACAAATATCTAAGTGAAATAGACAATATTTAGATAAAAAAGGCTAAGAAAAAATCTCTTGAATAAAATCCTAAGAAGAAATTTTTGTTTCCAATATCCTTATAAAACAAATAATTACAAAATTGGAAAAGTTATTTTATAAAAGTTAAGAAAAATTATAAAAAATCAGTTACTTAAGAGAAATCTTAACAGTAAAAATCTAAAGTAAAACTAATTAAAGTAAAAATAAAAAACTGCAAAACGCTTAAGTTGTAATATTAAAAGTTCGCCAAAGGATTCTTGAGAGTTCGCGTCTTGCGCGTTTTATGGCTAGCAACCGTTCACGTTGCTAGCACTCTTTATTCTCTGCTGTTCTGTTTATCACTCACTGTACAATTAAATCTTATATTCTAAAGACCTAAAAGTACACTAATACTAATACAATTGAATACTTATAAATACGATACTTATAAAATAAACATTAGGATGGGAATGAACTAGTCAGCACATTTATAGTATGTATAAATGAGCCACTCAGCATATTCCCAGTGTATGCGGACAATGTTGCTTCAACAAAGTGTGAAGCTCGTGTTACATACAGAAGGTATGGTAACTACGACTTGTCAAACACACTACAAAGTTTACAGAAAGTAATTTTATACAAAATTGAAACCTTTTTTTTTCATAAAGGTTAAGGAAAATTACGATAAAACGGAAGCTTGTTAAAAAATATATACCTGTGTTTTAAGAGGTTTTGCGTCAATGTTGGAAGGCATACTTATTGTACTGTAAGTCATTTTTCTTTTTAATTTATTTAATTTGTTTTCCTGTGCCTGTGTGTTGTCTTACCTTATATTTCCACCCGCTGCATAGTTTTTTGAATTCTCACATATAATAAGGTAAAAATGGAAGTTTTAGAAAGGAAGATAACTTAACTGACAGGCGCAATTAATATGCTTGTCTCTAGGGGCAGAACAACAATTTACAACAATTGGTACTCGTAGTCAGGCAATCCATAGTATAACAACGAGAGGAGACCCTACTACTGTTTTAGTCGCCCCACGAAATGAAGAGGACTTAAAATCCATCTATAAGCTACCGGATACCGTGAAAGAGCTGCAGGTTTTTGATGGGGAACCTTCGCATTATGTATCCTGGATACATAGTGTGGAAACAATTCTAACAGACTACGACATCGTGAAGAATAAACCGATTTATAGGCCTATAGTACAAAGTATTAGAGAAAGGTACGGGGAAAAGCAGATGCTGCTCTTATTTCGTATAATATATTTGATAACGACTGGAATTCTATTAAATATTGTCTTTCTTTACACTACGCCGATAAAAGAGATTTACAGACCCAGGAACATCAACTAGGGCAACTCACACAGAAGGGTATGAAGATCATGCATTCTATGCAACTGTTAACCATCAGTTCTCGCTGATCATTAATAAAATTAAGACTGAATCCTACTCTGCCGAAACGATGGATGCTTTAATGACCACATATAGGAACAGGGCATTGGACGTTTTCATTCGTGGTTTGGATGGCGACCTGTCGCATTTGCTCACTGTGCATAGACCAAAAACGCTTCCAGAGGCCTATTCAATTTGCTTAGACATTCAAAATTTAAACTACCGCCAGCATGCGATTCATGGACCCTCTACAAATAATCGTATAGCAGTTCCCAATAACCAAATTCTTAATCCCATACCGACATTTAGGCCACAGCCACCTCCTGTGCTCATTAGAGGCCCTCAGCCCCCGGTTCCCGAATCAAATTTAACAGTCCTTCAACAGATCAAATAACTTTCAGAGACGGTTGCCTCAACTTCCTCCAAAGCCGATGGAAAGAATGGAAGTAGACCCTTCAAACCAAACACAAAGGGTAAATTACATGAATCGCCCTCAAGGCAATAATAGTCCGTTCAAACGGAAGTCTAATACGGTAAACATTTCACAAAGGGGTTATTAACAGCCCAACAAACAACAGCGACTCTATCGTTTAGATTTTCCAGAGGAAATTTATGACGTAAATGATTTACAGCAAGATGCAAAAATGGAACCAACTCATGAAACCTTCAACCATAACGATCTCTCTGGAAATTTTATGAAAGGAGTCTCTGGCGTTCCATATTTAAAATATACAACAGCTAAAGGACAAAAACTAAAATTTCTGGTGGACACTGGGGCCAGGGCTTAAAGACTTTGACGGTATAATAGGAGACGATACACTTAGGGAAATCCATTCAATTGTAGATCGAAGGAATAATGTATTAATTTTAGGAAATAATATCACACTTCCTTTAGAAATGAATTCATCGGAAACAGTAAATTTTACAATAAATGGAAAGCATTCAAAGTCACAGCGAGTTAAAATTAGTAGAATAATATCAAAATTCGAGCCATTCGAGCTACAAGTTGAACGGTTTCACTCTACCTTACTCGAAATATATCGCTGTCTTAAAATGCAACATAAGTACCTCACATTAAAGGAACTTTTGTATGTGGCGGTTGACCGCTACAATAATAGTATTCATTCTGTAACCAAAAAGAAGCCAAGTAAAATATTTTTTAATAGGGTAAAAAGAACTAGCTTCCGAGAACTGTTGGAATCTAAGAATAAAATTAATAACGATTTACGCTTCGAGATAAAATGCGTGCAGGCACTGCGTAACAAAAATTATAACTTAAAAGGAAATCCGCCTCGGATATATAAAAGAGGTGATATAATTTTTGTACTCGATAAACAAATTAAGGGAAAGCAAAAGCCCTTGTACAGAAAGGAAATTGTCCAACATGACAATAAAGTCACCGTAACCACCATGAGTGGTAAAAGAGTTCATAAAACTCATATTAAAAATCTTACCTAGAAAAAACAAAATATTAAAAAAAAATTTTTTTTGATAAAATATAAGATTAAAAATATGAAAATGGGCCCAAAATTACAGTGAAAACCGCGTAATTGGGGGGTTCAATTCCCCATGGGTGCCATAAGAAAAAAGAAATTGTATTTAAATTAAACTACATCAAAATATAATAAAGCTAAATATTAAATAAATTATTTTACTAACTTGCGCAATTAACAAGAGCCGGCCTGTAAGTGGGATAGATCGTACTTTAGTAGGTTGTGGGCATGCCTACTTGCTACTAAAACGGATTCTTGCGATTCTCCCATGGCAAGTTCGAGAAAAGCGCCAATTTCAAAAGAAAATTACAAAAAAAGTATGCATAAAAAAGAATATTACATAAAGTGCTAATAACATGCTAAATTTTTTTGTAAGGTCATTTGATGATATTGCGCTGGAACAATTTGCGTAAATGACCAAGTAAACGACCAACTAAAATGCACGTCATAATATAAAATGAAGGAAAAAAAGTAAAATTTCAAGAATACTAACCATATAAAGTTAAGTAAAAATTCATAAAACAGTACTAACAAAATAAATTAAGAAAAAGTATAGGTCACAATCATTTTTACCATAATTATATCACTTAAGCACTTATTCACATTTAATCATTTATCACTACAACATTTCATTGCATCGCAAGAACCATCTCCTTTTGGTTCTTTTCCCTTATCTCTTCAAAATAGATCTCTTGGGCTGCTGTTCGCTGTTCATGGATTTAGTTTATTTCGTTATGAGGCACCGCTTCTATCTCTTCAGGATGGAAAGGGTTGGATACTTGACGGTTAATTTAAGCTGGTGCATACCATTAATCTTACTCAGCTTGAATACCTGGTAGATGGCGTTTGGTCTTTAACGGATGATTTTCCTAATGGCTATTATAAAGAACTAATCAATTATCATCTGAACATCACTTCAGAAAGAATAAACATGCTCAAGGGTAGAAATAACCGAAAATCCCGCGCCATTAACTGGATTGGTAGCGCATGGAAATGGATCGCTAGCAATCCAGATGCAACAGATTGGGACGATATTCTGCGCAGTACCAATGATATAATTGAAAACAATAATCACCAATATAAAATCAATCAACAGCTTTTTACCGCAACAACTGAAGTTTTGAAAAAATACAATAGTCTGGTAGATATGTCTAAGAACACGTTGGTCGAACGGAGTATTGAGAGGAAATAGTTAGAGCTGTTCAAATGATCAGAAATGGAATAACAAACACGAACCTGTTAGCTAAAGGTACCAACAGACGACATGTTTTTTACATGTGTTTTTTAAGCTTTCGATTCGTATGTTTTTCTTTATGTCTGTCAATATTGGTTAATTTACATAAGGTTTATAATTTTTGGTCACAAACGTACATGTAGTATCACACATGACATCGGTCATGTTTATTGAGAACAGCTGATTACATAAATATCCACGTAGTTTGTTTGATAAATGGCTTGCAGCCATCGAAATATATTTGGTTCCGTCGCTGAAGTACTGGCGACGCAAATGTGTTTTTTTTTTAATTTTTTCTTTTTTAAACAAGACATTGAGGTTGTATCTAAAAATCTATACATTTTTGGACTCATTTTAATAAAACGACAACGTTAAATTAAAAAATATATATGTATATATAGTTTATTGTCTTGCAAATTCTTCATTCAGACGGCTAATGATAGTGTACATAATCAACCGCCGACGAATTTGTTCGCATAACATAGACATTTAGAGCTGTATGTTTAACATGAGAACATAGAGCACGCTCTATTTTAAATAATGACGTTTGTCATGTTTTTTACACAAGCAATGTTTTAAAGGTAACACACGACATGTTTCCGTTTACATATGTAAATTTTGTCACATACAATGTGAAAAAACATGTCGTGTGTTGGTACCTTAAGGAAGAAATATCTCGTTTGCTACTGGAAATAAATTCATTACCTTACACAAATGAGGTGGAAGCAATTGAGTTTGGCACACCGTCAATTTACTGCAGTGGCTCAACATTGTTATACGTTCTGTCGATGCCTAAGGTAGGCCGTATGCAATACAATGCTGCTATTTACAGCAACAGACAAGTCGATATTGAGCACAACAGGGTGCTGATTAATCACAAGGCGATCTATGGGATAGCTGCAGACTGCTTTAAAATTGGAAATTCCACCATATGTAAAAATACTTAAGTGACTCAACTTGATGAGAGCAGTTGTATGGCAGTACTTTTGAGGGGAGGAGAAGTAACTTGTACCTACAGAACTAATGCGAAACCAAGCTTTGAAGGCCGATATAATCTTTGTAACCAATTTCAATGGAACACTAGTGCAGAGGAATGAACGCACAGCTCTATCAGACACCTACATCATTCGACTAATTGGTGAAACTATCAGCATCAGCGACCGAACCTATACTTCAAAAGTGAGTTCACAAGCGATGGTACTGCTACCAGTGCTAACAAATATCACCAATAGCATAGAGAAGATAGACATTGGTTATCTACACGATTGCCCTAGCCAAGAAGAATGCGATATCCTTTATAATCAACGCTGCTACTTTTGCTTCACTCTTATTCATATGCTATTGGGGTTGGCGAAGGATGAACAGGAAGGTGAACTTTTCAGCCTTGATCATAAATCCCGAAGCCTCAACTACGACGACAGCTTGAGCAATCTGCGGGACGCAGATCTTTAGAGGGGGAAGAGTTAACACGAGCCGCACAATTGTGCAATTTTGCTTATTTAAGTATTTTAAATATTATTTTAAATTTTAATATTGGTATTGTATTATCAAATTACTTTGCACGCGCAGCCAGCTTGCATTTTCTATAAATTTATATTTTTTTGTTTGTTAATTATTTTTAGCAGCTTAACTGCAGGTTAAGAAATTTTTAACTTTGAAAAAGTTAGTTCTAAGTTGTTCAATTGCACTTCAAATGCACTTCAATTGTTCGTTCAATTAAATAAGATAAAGTTTAAAATCTAATGCCCTGTTTGCCGATGTCGAAAGTAAACTCATGCGAAAGAAAGCTAGTCACATTCGAATCAATTTGAGTTTGTCTATGTCACTCACTTTCGTTCGCAGCTACTTACGTCAGTCAATTTTTGTATCTTACATGTTAATAAAGCAAAGTAGTACCACCTTATAAGTATAATTGTTTTACAGCAATTTTCTCTAAAAATACAAAAAATACTACTAAATTGTTTGAAGTCTTTTGAAATTAATCAGCTGTCAAAATAAAAAAAAAATGTAACCAAAACAAACTAAAAGTTTTCAAAATAAAAAAATATAACTACAACCGCCTGTTTCCTGCATACTTTTTTGTTGTCAGCTATTTTTTTTTTGGTTCTAGATTTCAAATCAGATTTCAAATCTGCAAACAATATGTGTCATTTTTGCAAGTAGCAAATACAAAATAAGTACCTATGTATGTATGTATGTATGTACATATATGTATATGTACATGTAGGCAATAACCCACCCCAAATGTACATACATATGTATGAATGTATGTATGTACTCACAACTAAAAAACTTTTTGTTAATTAAAAATTTTTTTCATAAAATATTTGTTTATTTATAAATATATATTTTCAAAAAATTATTGTCATTCCAACACAAAATGACTGGTGCCTTATTTTGAAATTTGTGTTCGCAAAGTTGACAACAACTTCGAAATAGACAAACGCATTTTTGTATGAAAACACTTACATACGTTTTCATTCGAGTTGTCGTTCGAGTCATCGTTCGCATAGAACCAATTTAGGTAAACCCAAATCAGGTTTCTTTCGCTTAGATTGCGAAAGAAATTTTTCTTTCGACATCGGCAAACAGGCCGTAAGTCTTTTATTTTTTTATTTCTTGAACCCAATCCTCGTAAGGACTTAACTTGTATGTGTTAGCCACCAAATAAAAACATAAACAAATAAATTTATGTGTTCGTATGAAATTTCAAAAGTTGATAAATAGACTTACTGGGCTTTTGCAAAAGTACATTTAAATTCAAATACATTTACTTTTTTTTAAAGATTCTCAGTTCAAAGCTAAACACAAAAGAGAATCAAAGCAAACAAATAAAGAGAGATACAAATGTAAAAACAATCTTTATTATCTTTATACGCTCAGAGCACTTATATTTACTCATTCTTGCTCACTATAAGTAAGTCAAAATAAAACAACTTTTTGCTGATATGATGTAAGTGTATATGTATTTGTATATGTATATGTATTTATTTTACCATAGGAGTATTTTAAGCATTGAAATCAAGCAATAGTTATGACTTTTTAATGTGTTTTATTTTCTAACCACGCAAAAATAGGATATTTTATACCCATCCCATAATTGAATTTTTGAGTTATTAAATTTTGGTTTAATAAAATTTTATTTTTTATTTGTTTTTTTTTTGCACGCTTATATTTATTTATTGTATCTTCACATCTGAACTAACAATAAGTATTCAAATCTTAAATATATAAATAATTATTAGGCCCAACCAGTGTCAGACATAAACTTAGTGATAATAATTAATAATACATTAGAATCGTATTTAGCATAAATATATTTTAAAAAAGTTTCATCTGGAGTGTTGCGTACTAAAGACGTAGTATCCCTTTTTTTTAAGCGGATGTGTCCAGGAAAGTTCAAGATGTTACGAGCAAGGGGATTAGGATGGGACTCTAGTTTCGTTAAATATTTGCCTGCATATTTTGTAATTTCAGCGGTCACAAGTGGCATATTTAAATCACGATGTAAAATTTAATTTTTCATGTACCATGGAGCTGATGTAATTAACCTTAAAATTTTGTTTTGCCTTCGTTGGATTCTCTCTATATTGGAAGATGAAGCAGTGCCCCATAGCTGAATTCCGTAACACAATATGGGTTTCAAAAGCGACTTGTATATTAAAAGTTTACAATCTAGACTGAGGGTAGAATTTCTACCAATCAGCCAATGTATCTGGGTCAATTTAAGCTTCATTTGCGATAGCTTAGAGTCAGTGTGGTGTTTCCAAGGTATTTCATCTATGAATGTTGAGGAACAACTTGATTGTTGATTCGAATGGGGGATCAAGTGTCTCTTCGTAGGGTAAATGTGACATGAACGCATTTTTGTTCATTTACTTTTATTCTCCATAAGTTCAACCACAGCTCCAACAGGTTAATATGTTCCTGAAGATATCGGGATGCCTCGTGAGGGTCTTCATGCATACTAAGGCAGGCTGTATTATCGGCAAATGTAGAAGTGAAGATATTACTGCTGAGGCATATCACAGGTATAAATCAAATACAAAACTGGCCCCAATATACTCCCCTGTGGCACCCCAGATGAGATAGTTTCGGGCACACTCATGAAGTCTCCTTCCACAACAGTGAACTTCCGGGCAAGACTGTAACTTTCCAATAGACTCACAATGTTCATTGGTAGATATATCCTCAATTTCAAAATCAGGCCCTCATGCCACACTTTATCAAATACCTGAGAAACATCAATAAAGAGGGAAGAACAATACTTTTTTTTCAAATGTTCTTCTTATGAAATGAACCAATCTATGACATTGTTCAACGATACTATGCTGACTTCTTAAACCAAATTGATGGTCCGGTATGCATCCATTATCAGCTAGAATTGGGGACAATTTTGTAATTTTTGTTTTTTTATTTTTATTCCGGCTCTAGGTCATATATTAAATAAAACTTCTTTTTTTTTGTTTTATTTAAATTTTATTTTTTATTCCATATTTCGATCACCATCGGTTCTCTTCTTCAGGAATTTAAGTAAAGCAAACTTTATCATATTTTATAAGGCAAATTACATGTGATAGTTATCAAAGAACAAATTACAACAAAGACAAATGTGTAAATCACTCTGACAAACACTAGCAGAACGGAACAACATGCTGTTTTCGAAAGCCGCTACACTTTCATCATCAGCGTTCTTGTGTTTGGTCCACTTCTGTGGTGTCAGTTGATGTATATTTCAGCTATTCATACAAACCTTCACTGTAAATGCAATACGAGAATTGTTTTTGATTCATCGTATCACAATTTGTGAAAAGTTTTTTTTTTTTTTTTTTTTTTTTTTTTTTTTTTTTTTGTAATGAAGAGCTCAAATTACACCTCACTAACTTACAACAGTCTTACCATTGTTATTTATTCTTTACCAACCATACACATGCTTATTTTTTAATTTGCTTATTTTATTTTTTACTTATGACAAACTTGTTTGGTTTGTTACTATAAGTATGTATATTTTATTAATTTCATATTGATGTTCTTCGGCGTGCCTTCCGTTAGTTAACAACATGACAATTTTGTCATGAGCAGTTTTTTCGAAGAGTTTTGAAATTGTTGACAGCAAACTTATTGGCCTATATGACTCAGCCTTGGTAAGATCTTTGCCGGCCTTTGGAATCATTTTGACCATGGCAAGTTTCC
Organism: Germaria angustata; assembly: GCA_963681545.1. Classification (NCBI taxonomy): domain Eukaryota; kingdom Metazoa; phylum Arthropoda; class Insecta; order Diptera; family Tachinidae; genus Germaria; species Germaria angustata. Next base: position 56,172,493 of record OY812999.1, on the reverse strand, counting down.
AGATGTGCGGATAATACTCCAGCCGTAAAATGCCATTAAAAATAAGTAACAAGATTCTAATAGCAACACGAGGCAACTTCATCAGCATCTTGTTACTAATTCCATCAATACCCGGAGCTTTCTTTGGATTGGTTTCAGCAATTAGTTTTTGTACATCAAGCATCTTAAACTTTATGGGTCGAGGGGGTAGAGCAACTACGCTCGGCAAATCAACAGCACCAGTACATGTGTTTGGGGTAAATACGTTTTTTAAATGACCAGCTAATATGTTACCTTTTTCAGTATTAGTTCTTGCCCAGCCTCCGGTAGAAGTGCGCAGGGGTGGTTTAGACTCAGCGGGTGTTTTAAGTTTTTTAGCAGCGCGCCACAAGGAGTAATTAGATGCTGCTGTGACATCGAGACCTTCCAGATAGTTCTTAAGAGAAGCAGATTTTTCAGATGCAAGCAACTCTTGGAGTCGTTTAGTGCATTGTCTAAGTCTGATTTTATGTTGGGGCGATCTGTGCTGTTGCCATTCCCTTCTAGCTCTTCTTTTTTCACATACGAGACGTTCAATATCCGCAGAATAAATTCTATTAAACCCTGTCTGCGGATGGGAGGTAGTGGCATGTTTAGCAGCCTGTTAATATTCTCGGTAAGATTGGCAATGTTAAGTTCAATATCATCGGGAGTTCTAAGCCTGATGTTTTCTGTACAATGACTACTGAGATATTTTTTGAACCCCAGCCAGTTAACACGATTTATCATCTTCACGTATGGGTGAGGTAAGTCACTTCTTAGTGGGCTACAAATTGTAACGATCGTGGGAGAGTGATCGGAGGAGAGATCATGTGAAGCTTCAACATGAATTAAATCCCTAGGGATATTTTTCATGACCCCAAAATCTATAACATCCGGAATTTTTTGTAAGTCAGTAGGCCAGTAAGTGGGCTCCCCGCTAGAAATGACATCCAAACCCATTTTTGAAATTGTGTTGAACAATTCTCGACCTCTAGGTGTAATAAGACGCGATCCCCAGAACGTATGTTTTGCATTATAGTCTCCAGCTGCTACGAAACAAGGGCCAAGAGTTTTGTAAAAATCCTCGTATTGATCCTCACTGATTGAAAATCTGGGAGGGGAGTAAACTGATGATATCACAAGATTTGTTGCTTGTAGATGGTCTTCACAAGTGTTCTCAAGAATAAAGTGCTTGAGTCTTGACTTTATTAGAATTGCTGATTCTCCGCATGCTCTTCCTCTCGGGTCCTTTGTATCATATAAGGTGTAGCCACTCATTTTAAAAAGGCTTCTCGAAGTCAAATGAGTCTCAGATACCAACATTATATCAATATTCTTCACCGTGAGGACGTGCTCTAGTTCGTTTCTATGTTGGCGAATGCCGTTTGCGTTCCAGAAACATAACTTTAACGTGTTCATGGCTTGTTAACTAATGCTTGAAGCAGTGTGTTCTGCATTCGCAGCATTTCTTGCATCATGCTAGTCATATTTGTTGTAAAGTTGTTTATAGTTTGCACCAGATTATCAATAGTAGCTTCAAGGCGATTGAAATTAAAGCTTGCATTTGCATTTGTTGTGTTGTTTGGTGGTGACACTTTTTGAACGGGAATAGAGTTGATCTTCACAGCGTCAGCATACGATACATGTGAAGTGATTGGTTGGGCCATTAGGGGATGAGTAGCGGAGTACGTATTTCCTGCTTGAGCTGGAGTTACTTTAGGCTTTTGGCTCATAGCTTGTTTAACAAAAGAGAATACAGGACATCCTCTGTAGTTAGCAGTGTGATTACCTCCACAATTACTGCACTTTTTTTCCTTTTGATCCTTTGACTTATTGCAAATAGAAGTGTTGTGCAATTCACCGCACACAACGCAAAAAGTAGGTAATTTACAATATGTTTTCGTATGGCCATATTCTTGACAATTATGGCACTGTACGGGTCCTGAGCGCTTGTGTGGTTCTTCGACTGTAATTTTCCTGTATAACAGATATTTTAAATTATAAATTGGATGGGTCTCATTTTTCTTCAATTTTATATCATTTGGCTCCAGTTCAGCACGAAATAAAGGTTGGGGGATCTTCTCCCTGTTTATTATATTAGAGACATTTTTCACCTTAAATCCTTGGAGGGTGAGAGCATCTTTTATTTCCTCAGGAACAACATAAGAATCTATGCCCTTCAATACGATCTGTAGGCCTTTAGCACTCTTAAGCTGAAAAGTGTAGAAACTTGTTTTATTTTTCTCAAATTCAGTAACCATTTTGCGGAAGTCTTTTTCATCGTATATTTGAACTTTTGTTTCATCAATGTTACCACGTTTTATTGGAACAATGTGAAATGCCTTTTCACCAATGACCGCGATTAGTTTTTTGATAAGTGTGTTTGAGTTCTTTTGCCTCAGATAGATTGGTGGTGGTTTTGAAGTTTTTTCGAAGATTCTTCGGGTTTATCGCTGTCATCTTGCAATATTTTAAACCGGTTTTGACGATTAGCTGAGGCGACGGCGTTGTCCCTGGATATTTTCGGAACAGATGAGATCTTGGATGAATTTGGGCTTCGCCCACGCTTTACCACCGTTACATATCTGTCCATTCCGACAGGCACTTTAGGTTTTTGAATATTATCGTCCATTGTGATAACTGGGTTAAGTGATGAACACGATCCCGGAGCGGATAATGGCGCTGACTTAACTAAAGAAAAACTAGGCAACGGTACTCAACATTACAAACATACATACAAAAACAAAAAAAACACAAATGTTTCCTCTTTATATTATTAGTTAAGATTATCATATTAAATAATATTGAAAATAATGTTATAATATAATTTAGTAGTATAGCGATGGCCATATTCATTTTGTTTGCAGTGCACCATTTTATTCACATGTCATCATACACACATTTAGACATATGTATGTATATATTCTGTTAACACTTACATGTAGAAAGACTTTATGTATTCCAGAACGACTGTTTTTATTCAGTTCTTCTTCTGGAATATTCAGTACACATACATATTTGTATATCTGCCCTTCTTCTTCCTATTTAATATTAATCTACGTTAAAACATTATAAATTAGATAATAAACTTGATTGTATACACATGCATACAAAGTATGCATATTTTGTTCGATACAGAAAATGTGATGCTGATGATTTTTAAATTCGTTATGTCTTTTGAATGGACTATCCGATTTTAATAACTTAAAAAGTATTTGCCAGGTATTGAAACGGTCTTTATTGAAATATTTTTAATAGGATAATTATTAATAAAAAAATATTAATAAAAAGGTATGAATAATATGTAATATGCAAACAAAAAGTACTGTGCAAGCTTGCTTTTAAATTCAATTGGGCCAGCTAATTTTGGTACTGTTACAGCGCTTGCAGCACCTAAGAACCCTAACGAACTCACCTACGAAGACCTGATAAAACTTCTGCAACAATATTTATCTCCCCAACAGAACGCACTGGTTGCCCAACATCACTTCCTGTCAAAATACCAGGAAAACTCATCTATTGCAGAATACGTGGCAAGTTTAAGAAAAGATATTGGTGACTGTGAATTTTATTGCGAATGCAAGAAATCGGTGGCAGATATTTTCCTGCGCGCACAGTTTATTCGGGGAATAAAAGATAATGGTATACGTGAGCAGTTATTGCAGAACAAAATGTGCGACTTTTCTGAAATTATAGCGAAGGCCTTAGCTCTAGAGGCCGCAAGAAATGACTCAAAACAACTTGAACATATTAACTCTAGTCAAGCGATAGCAGAAATTAAAAAAAATTTCCGGAATAAAGAAATACCAACAAAATCGAAAACCGAACAAATTCAAATCAAAAAAAGATAAGGGTAACGTAGATCTCAAATCACTGGGTATTGATGGGTTATGTCTAAGATGTGGTAAAAGCAACCACTACGTCAAGGATTGTCTTAGCAACAAGCATAACCTTAAATGTGGTGAGTGTGGGAAAATAGGTCATGTGGCAAAAGTGTGCATAAAAACCCGTATGAAAAAAGGTAACACAAATCAAGAATCTACAAACAAAATCGAAGAATTGCATAGCTATGGGGTTTTAAATGTGATTGATATACATCATAACAGTTGTGCAGATACCGATAAAATTTTTACGACAGTGAGTGTGGATGGAAACCCGGTCAAATTTGAAATTGACACGGGCTCAAAATATACGTTCCTACCTAGACACCAATTTATCCAACTTAACCTAAAAAATCCTCTTCGTTCAACTACCAAGACTTTTAAGTCATACACTTCTGACGCTTTTACAACTGATGGGAAAGTTCAAGTCAAAATTAGCCACAATGGTTTTTCAACAACTGATGAAATGTATATTGTCCCAGAAGACTTTACGGAAATTTTGGGTCGTGACTGGTGTCGTAGATTGAAAATAAAAATCAAGTTAGATGGTGTCAACTCAATTCAACAAGTAAGTGCTAAAGGCATAAACTCAATTAGTGGGGAATTCAAAGAAATTTTTCAACAAACAATTGGCTGTGTTAAAGAATATGCAGTATCTCTTAAACTACGTAAGGGGGTAAAGCCAATTTTTAACAAAGAATGCGAAATACCGTACGCATTAATCGAAACCGTCGATCAGGAACTAGTCCAATTGGAAAAAGATGGAATAATTACAAAAACTGAATCGAGTGATTGGGGGTCTCCGTTGGTCGTCATACCAAAAGCTGACGGAGGAGTAAGGCTATGTGTCGATTACAAGGTCGGGGTAATCGAGCGACTGGTGGATGCTCATAGCCCGATTCGGAAAATTCAAGACATTTTTAATTGTTTACGTAACTCTAGGTATTTTTGCAAGCTTGGTCTTGACAGAGCTTATCTACACATATGTACCAGTAGATGAAGATTCAAGTAAAATACAAACCATATCGACGCACCGTGGCACGTATAGAGTTAACCGGCTCTCATTTGGCATCAAAACAGCCCCATCCGAATTTAATCGAATAATAAATCAAATTTTGCAAGATGTTCCGAAAACGGAAGCATATTTCGATGATATAATAGTTCACAGTGAAACAATCTCTGAGTGTAGAGAGAATTTAATAAAATGTTTGAAGCAACTGCATCGATATGATTTACATTTAAATAAAGAAAAATGTAAATTTTTCCAGGAAGAAATTGAGTTTCTGGGCCACACGATTAAGCATAATATTATTTCAAAATCAAAAAGCAAAATAGCAGCAATTATAGATCTTCCCAGACCGGTAGAAGACGTGAGACGATTCTTGGGAATGATCACATACTATGCTCGATTTATTCCTAATTGTTCAACAATCACAGCCCCATTACGGAATTTAACTAAGAAAAAAGTAACATTCAACTGGAATACTCATTGTGAAAAGGCTTTTAAAAATATTAAAGAAGAAGTAGTCAGTGATCGCGTACTTGTACCCTTCGACCCCAAATATCCATTAGTATTGGCATGTGATGCTAGTCCAAGTGGCATTGCGGGAGTGCTGTCCCACGTTATAGATGGGCAAGAGCGACCAATTTCATTTGCCTCAAGATCACTTACTGACGCTGAAAAAAACTATTCGCAAATCGACCGAGAAGCGTTGGCTAATCAACTACTGGTTCGCATTTTTCATCAGAATGCAAAGTTACCACAGATGACCTTTGCACGATTACAGCGGTATGCAGCTTTCCTTTCCGGATTTGATTATAAAGTTATTTACAAGAAAGGCATAGAAAATGTTAATACTGATTGTTTGTCAAGAGCCCCAATAAAATCTGCAAGTTTGACAGATTCTGCGATTAACGACGAAGTTAGCAACATCTGTGAATCATCAATACAGCACATTTCAACATTAAATTTAAATTTTCTTCAAGTAGAAACGGCCAGAGACCCACATCTGTCAACAGTTTTACAAAATCTCAAAAACAACCGAGTTGAAGATACCATGTTTTTCATAAATAATGGCATCGTCTTTAGAGGGCAACGCGTAGTGATACTGTCAAGCTTACAACAAGCAGTTTTAGCAGAACTTCACCAGACTCATATTGGGATATCAAAGATGAAGCAGTTAGCTCGTAAATACGTTTACTGGAAATCTATTGACACGGATATCGAATATGTCGTGAAACAATGTTTATCCTGCGCTTCCGTAAAATCAAGTCCACCACAAGCCAAACTACATACGTGGGAAGAACGCGACCAAAACTGGCAAAGGATTCACATTGATTATGCGGGTATTTTTCAAGGTCACTATTATTTAGTAGTAATTGATGCAAAATCGAAGTGGGCCGAAATTGGCATCACACCGTATGCTCCTTCTTCCAGTTCAACAATTGAAATGTTACTGGATTTATTTGCTCGCCATGGCTATCCGCAAGTCATTGTATCAGATAATGCCTCTATATTTACCAGCAGTGAATTTGCGTCATTTTGTGCACAACGAGGCATTTACCACAAGTTTATTGCGCCGGGACATCCAGCCACTAACGGCTTAGCTGAACGTAATGTCCAAACGTTAAAACGTCGTCTCGAATCAATGCTAAACGGTAATCGTTCCGTACGTGAGAAAATAAGAGATATACTTTTTCGATATCGAGCTACTCCACTTATAAATGGGAAAACGCCATCAGAGCAGTACCTTAACCGTCAGATTCACATTCAACTTGATGCGCTCAAGCCCCCCACCTCAACACAAAATACCCATAGACTTGTGCAAGGCCCGTCAGTTATGAGAGGGCGATCGAGTTCAGGCTCGATATTATTCAAATAATAAACAGTTGTGGAAGTTAGGTACAATCATCAAGAAATTGGGTCATCTGCATTACCTGGTCAAATTAGATGAAGGCTATGTTTTAAAACGCCATGTAAATCAACTTCACGCAACTATGGTGAAGCATCAAAAAACGCATAATTTCAACAACCAGTACAGTCAAACATCGAACCGATAATTGCTGGTTTTGTATTTGCAAGATCGTCTCGAAATACAACCCAATGCTCACGATGTTGAAGATGCGATTCCCCCACACAATACAACCGTAGCAGATCAGCAATCTGAGCACCCAGAACAGCAACTTAATCGAAGAGCCGCTCGTCCACGTCGGCGTCCAGCATACTTGGATGATTATGTGTCTGAAGCATGAACTCTGTCACTAAGCAGGGGAGAACTATTGTAACTTATCGCTATGGCAACACTGTAACCAGTAACAAACTAGATTACAAGTTACTAGTTATTTATACATGGTTGTGTCACTATTGAATATACACATTTTTTTTTCTTTTCTGCTTCCATTTTTGTAATTGATAAGAACACACCACTTTCTTTTTTTATAATCATTAAATGAATTAATATGAATTAAATTATTTTGAAGTATCGACGTGTGTTTTATTAAAAATTCGAGTTAATCTACAATAAAGTGTTTATTCCAACCACCTATGCTTATACAATGGTGCTGCGACGAGTCATCATTGAATCGACCGCTTATATACGACTTAATATTAGAGAGATTTAGAACACTATTCTTGCCTCTATTTCGAAGAAAGCCCCAGTCGCTGACAAAATCAGCAATAAGATGTTGTTGGAGCTACAACGTATAAGTAAAAGCATATTTATTTTAATTTTCAATGCTATTGATAATGTGTATGCACGTATGTATGTATATCTATGTATGTATATCTATGTATGTATGTGTATGTATGCATGTAAATATGTATGTATGTGTAGGTTTGTATGTATGTGTGTGTATGTATGTATATGTATGTATGTATGTATGTGTATGCATTTATGTGTATGTGTGTGTATGTATGTATGTATGTACGTGTATGTATGTATGTGTATGTGTATGTATGCATGCATGTGTATTTATGTACGCCCTGAAAAAATGTCATAATTTCAAACAAATTTCTTGATGTGCCACAATATTACTGAATTTCGAAGATTTACCACCAAAATCACACATACTTATTTTCCCGTTTTTCGTTTTCTTAATTATTTTTTTTTTCTTTTTTATTTATTGAGGTCTATAAAGTATTAATCCTTACAGACTAAATGAATAATACAAAATGAAAATTTAAAACTAACTATTTAAAAACAAAATAATTTTACATTTTATAACATTATTACTTTCAGAAATATCTATAATCTGATACAATTTATTAAAATTTTCACAGATGCGACGAAAGGAGTCATTATTAGCATAATTAGATCTGTAGTAATTTAGGCTGATCAGCTGAAAATTTCGAGTGGGTCGAGTTGGAACGCAAAAATTTATTTTTCCGAGCAGGAACTCAGAATCTACTTTACCATGAATCAGTCCATGTAGAAAAGATATACTTAGCATTACCCGTCGGCTTTTTAATGTTGGTAACTTAATAAGGGCCAGTCTGTCAACATATGACGGTAGAGCATATGAATTCCATCCGAGGCCTCGTAAACAAAAAATGAAAAACTGCTTTTGCACCGATTCAATACTATTTATATGAATGAGATAGTAAGGATCCCATATAACAGATACATATTCCAGGATAGGCCGAACTAGAGACGTATACAGTTGTTTTGTGATATATGGATCATAAAATTCTTTAGACCATCGTTTTATAAAACCTAGAACACCATTCGCTTTATTGACCGTCAATGTAATGTGCTCTCGGAAATCAAGCTTGTGATCTAATAATAATCCCAGATTGGTAATAGTGCTTACTTTATCCAGTGTTGTTCCTTTAATAAAATAGCAAGAATCTAGTTTCTTTATTCGGTAAAATGTCATATGTTTACATTTTTTGATATTTAAGTCCATTAAATTAATTGTACACCATTGTGAAAGTTTGTCAATATCTGACTGTAGTAAAAATTGTTGGTTGCAGTCATTAAAACTATTGAGTATTTTGACATCGTCTGCATACATTAGAACTTTAGAATGTAAAATAACGGAGGGAAGATCATTTATAAGCAATGTGAACAGTATGGGTCGTAGATGACTTCCCTGGGGGACACCGGAAGCAACCACAATATCTGCTGAAGTAACATTTCTGAACTTTACTTTTTGTGTTCTGTTGGATAGATAAGAACGTAGCCATTTCAAAGCTGTAAAACTAAATCCCATAAGTGCTAACTTGTAAAGTAACAATTCATGGTTTACTTTATCGAAGACTTTACTGAAATCCGTGTATATTACGTCCGTTTGCATATTTTTTAAAAATCCATCATTTACCATAGTAGTAAGTTCTAGAATATTAGTTGTTATGGAACGTGACTTACAAAAGCCATGTTGACAAGGAGATAACAACAAAGAAATTTGATGTGACAAGCCGTCCGCTAAAATCTTTTCTAAAAGTTTAGGAATTGCATTCAACTTAGCAATTCCTCTATAGTTTGATACATCAAGTTTACTACCACTTTTGAACAGTGGAATTATAAATGATTTTTTCCATTCGGGTGGTAAATAGCCCAGTTCAATAGACTTGTTGAAAATTTTAGTGAGTGGACCGCACAAAGTTTCAGCACAATTTTTGAGAAGACAACTAGGTATTCCATCTGGACCAGCATTATACGACAATTTCAATGATTTTAAGTTTGATAAAACTGTTTCGCTGTTCATATATGAGAACTGTATACCAGTTGAATGCGATATTGCAAATGGATAGGGAGAATTTTGATCGTACGTATTTGCAGAATATGTAGAAGCAAAGAAATTTGCGAACATGTTGCTTATCAATGTGTCATCATCTGTAGTACTAGAACCAAATTTAAAACATTTTGGATAGTCGGCAGCTCGCCGTTTCGAATTAATAAATTTATAAAATGATTTAGGATTTGATTTTAGCTGTGTTCTCATCCGAGCTAAATAGTTATCATAAGCCAATTTATTTATAGTATTGTATTCAGAGCGAGCAATAGAGTAATTTCTAAAATCAGCTAATAAGCCGGATCTCTTATATTTCTTAAAACATTTGTTTTTCTTATTTTTAGCATTAGTTAAGTATCTATTATTCCATGGCGGGCCTTTTTTATCGCGATTAATTATTTTTGGGACAGTTTCAGAGATGAAGTGGCACAATACTGAATAAAACTTAGACAAAGCATCATCGAAATTATCTTCAGAAAGAATAGTATTCCAGTTTGCATTAGATAATGGTAATTAAGTTTTGTGTAATTCGTTCGTTGAAAGCAAAAGACCTTGTTGAGAATGTGTTTACTTCTATTTGAAGATGGTGCTGAATTATTTGATTGAAGATAAATTACGACATCTATTGTAGGATGGTAGAGATCTTCAGGATACGTAATAGGAGGGGTACTTTGGACGTGTATATCCATAGGCTGATTAACAAAAGTTAGGTCCAGAAGTTTTCCAGAGGCATTGCGAACATCATTTACTTGAAAGAGCCCAGAGTCGAGCAGCGATAGAATAAATGCATTTGACGTTGTTGGAATTAAATAATTTAATTCACAAGGTTGATGCCACATTATATTTGGAAGGTTAAAGTCTCCAAGAACCACAAATATATCGGATGGATTAGATTGCATCAGAACCATAATAATTGCAGAAAAATGCGCATCATATATATCGGAAGAAGAATTATTTCAGCATTATGAATATTTTTTGTTTCATCAAGCCAAGTTTCTGTAAAAACAATAAAATGATGTGTAAAATCGAAGCTGCTTGCGTGAAGAGATGTTAGTTTTGTATTAAGACCACGGACATTTTGATATATAATATTTATTGAGTTATCAGTAGGCAATTGAATTAGTTTTTTGATGTATTATTTTGAGATAGTGATGGTAAGTAAGCAATGTCTGAACGGTTGTCATTTCTATGAATATATTCGTGTACTATAGCTTTAGGTGGCCAAAAATCAGTATTGACTATAGTTTCAAAGTTTTCCTCAGGAACAATTATTTTAAAAGACGATTTACTCCTACGTTCAGTGTATTTAAATTTAAATACTTTAATATCAATGTCTTGACCAATTTTATTTTTCACATATTGAGCAACATCTTCAGTCGTAGTTTCAGATGCAAAACGAGCAGCAAAAATTGTTTTCTTCGGCGAAATAATCCTAAGTATAGGAGGATTCCTCACGGGCATAAAATCAGGAACATCAGCATTTAAAGCCTCTGCAGGTGCGTTGTTTATCAATGGCGTATTATGTGTTGGTGTCTGTACATCCTGCTGAACAAGAGTTAACGATCCGCCCGATGTAACAGAAGGAACAGTCAAGATATAATTATTTCGTGTGGAAGTTGACGGTGTAAAGAACTGCAAGTTATTCCCATCATTGTTATCATTTTCACCAGCAGTATTACCATTAGTTGACAGTATTTGATAATTTATGACAGAAGTCGTCTTTTTCTTTTTGGGAGAACGGAGTGATTTTTCCAATAGTTCCTTCTAGTCAAGGAATTTTTTAGTAAGAGATTTTAAGTCTTTATTAATCTCCTCGAAACTATTACGAGAGTTTTTGAAAAATGCAAAGAATTCTATATCGTATTCCATACACTTTTTATAGCACCAACGGAGGCCTTAAACATCACGAAGATATAATTATATTTCTTTTATAATTATATTTCTTTGGTTTCAGATTAGGTCAAGTAATATACCAAATAAAATGGCAACTTTATCGCGAGTTAATGTCACTCACATACACACACAAAACAACCCTCTTTGTTTGAACTATTACAGTGATAAAAGAACAAACATGTTTCTGCATGAAACATGTTCAATCAATATATGTATGTAGTAGGAATTAAGACATTTTATGATAGTAAAGGTTAAGTCATAAATCATAAGATAAAATACGGACTAAATATTAAAATAAGAATATCAATAAAATTAAGTTGTTTTAAAATATTGTAAGAGATAAAAAAGGTCATAAAATTAAGTTGTTTTAAAATATTGTAAGAGATAAAAAAGGTCAACTAGAGATAAAAATAATATTGTCATTTAACATAATATTAGAACCGAATGTTTCTTTGTTTTGTTAAACAAAGAAACACTAAGAATGATTTTTGGTATTTAAGACACTAACTTACAAGTTAAAAGTCAGTTAAAAATAAGTAATGAAGACGCATAGACGTCGCAGTATTTTTAATTCAAATAATTTTAAGAGAAATTAGAAATAAAAATAAACGACTCATAGTAGTCCTAAAAATATATATATATTTTTTTTTATTTCTATAAAAATCAAAATAATTAATTCGCGTGCAAAAGATAGTAACTGTCCGTTATTTGGAGTTGGAGTACCATTCAATGAAAATGTTTTACCCACATATGGTGATATGTTGAGGTAGTATATATTTACACGACTGACCTTCGTAGACTAGTAGGTAGTGTACTAGACTCGTAGTGCGAAGGTCCCAGGTTCAAATCCGGCCGCAGAACTCTGGCAGTTTGTGTCTGATAATTAAAAGGAGCGCACAACAAGCCTTTACTGGCTTAAGTGTATGTCGTATGACATGGGCTATCACACCCCTCCAATCAACCTAACCTAACCACCTAACCTATATATTTACACGCAACAACTTGAAATCGGAAGTCAGTTAAAGGAGCCTACGTTTTCAGAAGTAGTCAAAATTATCGTCCCTTCTCTTGAAACTCTTTGGAAGAAGGCATCCATACCTATAATATCTACTGAACGCATTATTGAAAGAATCCGTGACTACCACTGTAAATACAGAAATCTTATGACACCTTCAAACAATGATCGAATATTCCCAGTTTTATAAAGAAAACCGAAGAATTTAAAGATAAATCGAAAGTTTTGTTCATCATTGCTTCATGCAAATGTAAAAATTGCGAAAAGTGCATTTGCGAAAAGAACAAAAAAGTTCCTGTGGCGGAAGGATTGTTTCTACTAGACCAAAGAACTGCAAGAAAAATTATGATAGGTAATGTTGATAACAAGAAGACAAAACAGCTCCAAGAACCGGAAAAAGAAAACTGAAACAAGAACAATTCCTACAAGAAGCCAACAGTTCTAAAATGCAGAAATTTTACAAACCCGATAAAGCCACATCCGTAGAGTTACGTGATAGTCTGTTAGATGATTAAACTATGAATTCAGACTTGCCTTAATTTGAAGATATTACCACCCCCTCTACTTCATCTGGTATTTCCACGTATAGCCAAATGCGTAAGACTCTGCCAACATTAGCTCATGAATGTAATCGATGGGGTCCATGGTGCTGCTGCTGTTTCTTCTGCATTATTACAAGATTTAGGCATTGTTCATGAAAACGATACAGCGTCTATTATCGATCGCAGTAAAATTAGACGTGAGAGACAGAAATGTCGTAGTAAATTCCAGTGTGATTCCGTGAAAAATGAGGTGCTCAGATCTATTTATTTCGATGGAAGGAAAGATCTATCCAGAAAAACTATTATAAAAGATGGAGTATATCATCCGGCAACAACTATTGAAGAACATATTGTCATTCTTCGGGAACCAAATTCTGAATATTTAGGACATGTTACTCCTCCGTATGGAAATGCTATTAATATTTCAAACGCCATTCCCGATTACTGTTTACTGAAAAAATATGACACTCAAGAATTAATTGCTATAGGATGTGATGGGACAAATGTCAATACCGGTTATGAAAATGGTGTGATAACAAAATTAGAGGTCCATTACAACAAATCTCTGCATTGGTTTGTGTGCTTGCTGCACACAAATGAACTTCCGCTAAGACATCTGTTCACTAGTCCAGACGGCGCAACACATGGTCCTAAATAATTTGGTGGTCCAATTGGTAAATCTTTAAAAGAATGCGTTCAGTCCGTTATAAAATTTAAACCAATTGAAGGACATTAAGGATCTCCACTGCCGGAATTGATTTAAAGAAATTAAGCAATGATTAGAAATATCTGTACAAAATGGTTCTTGCTGTTATATCGGGTGAATGTAATAAAGATCTGGCTAATATTCAACACTCCCGCTGGCTCACAACTGCCAATCGAATACTTCGTTTATATGTCTCCTCCAACGAACCCTCACAAAATCTGATCATTTTAGCTACATATGTAGTAAAAACGTATGCACCGGTCTGGTTTAGTATTAAAGGTAAATCAGCTTGCTGGGAAGGTCCAAGACATTTGTGGAAACTCATCTTTTTAACTACATATCTTCCAAAACATTTAAAGGATTTAGTTGATCCAGTTATCCAAAGAACCGCCTCTTTCGCGCACCCGGAGAACTTATTATAGGCAATGATTAAAGATAAAAGACCAAATATTCGGAAACTTGCCCTTTGTGGAATAATACGTACAAGAGAGCAACAGAGGCTTAATTCAATACGACAGTTTAAAGTTCCCGTGTTAAAATTTGATGCCCAAGAATATTACGAGATGATAGATCATGAGTCTTTTAAAAATATTGAACCTTCCTTAACAAGATCACTTACAACAGCCGAAATTAAAAATTACATAACTAAAGTCGAAGAAATGATAACTTTTCCCAAACTTATGTGTCACATTCAAGCCGTCGAACGCTGCGTCCGTTTGGTGACAGAAGCTGCAGCAGCTGTAGGAGACTTAGAAAGAGATGGCTACATTCGATTGCGGCTGATGTCTACATCTATCATGCCACGATATAATAAGAAATCGGGATACAAACTTATGTAGTAGTCTAGTCTAAACTTATTATTTTAAATGTTAAATGATAAAAATGCGTTTTTTTTAAATCTTTTGTTTCTCATTAATTTAGTTTATATATTTTATGTATATACGCCCCTGTCGTTGAATATGTCTATGTTTAGTTTAATAGTTCTAAATACAAATTATAAGAGTTAGGCTAGAGCTTATCTTCCGAAAAAGAAATATTAACTTCATTTTATTTAAATGTGATTTTCCTTATTTCTACTAAATTTGGATCCTTTTGTGGCACCTCAAAAGACGACGACACTATCCTAATTTCTTCTGTGGTCCTTTTTATAGCTTTGAGTACTTATTTTTGGCTCAAGTTAAACTAAATATGATATCGACAAGTAATTAAAACAATTAATACAATATATCAATTAACCTCATTTTATGAAACAATCAAGGTCGTTGTGGCACTTTTAAAAATCGGCATATATGTGTATGTATGTATGTATAGGTATGTATGTATGTGTATGTATGTATGTGTATGTATGTATGTGTATGTATGTATGTGTATGTATGTTTGTATGTGTATGAAAAAAGATTGAGCATTTTTGGTGTTCTGCAATTCACATGCTCATGTTTTTATTCTTCTTCAATTAGAGTAGTAAGGGGTGGGTGAAAGTAAAACGAATAATACTTTATTCTTATAAATGCTAACATTATTAAGAAAAATACAACTTTGGTGTTTTTATTCAACTTCATCAAAAAAATGTAAATTTTCACAGAAATATTAATAAAAAAATTTTTCAAACTTTTTCAAAAATTTCAATTTGGTTTTGGCAGATCTCACTTGTGTAAAAAAACATTAAAAAATACAACACTTTTGTTTATGTTCGAAAACACAAAGTTGCCCTACATACTAAAGTTTGATATATCAATCTTTTTTGAACTAAATCTTAATGCATTTAGATCTTATTGAAAAAGAAAAATGAATTTTTTGAAGGAAATTAAAACTAGTTTCATTTATATATGTATATATCTATTTCAACAATAATTATAATATGATTGCATTTAGTTGTAAAATTGCAATGTAATAATCAGGCAATACTTTCTTTTAACAACATATGGTGCCAAGAAAACAGCCGCGCTGATAAATAACGCAACTAGAAGAAGCAAAGAGAATAAAATTAATAATCTCCTTTAAAAAATTATAAAATGAAAGCCAGCTTGTAAGGTCTTTGTATTTGTTGATGTGAATTTAAACTACAAGAGCATGTTTCATGTTCCAAAGTTGTACGATGTAACGGTATATCAAATCAAGCAGATCAACCAAAAGCAAATAATTTTATTTTCTTTCGTTTTCTTTTTTGAGAGTATTGAATAATTTTATTTTCATTCTATGTTTCTTTAAGAGTATTAATTTTGTTTTTATTAATTGAAAAAATTTGAATATATTTGTTTTCATACTCTGTAAACTGCTTTATTTTTGTAATTTGTTAATTTTTTTGCAACTTTTTTGCGGCAGCCGTCGATTTCTGCGTAGCCGTTGACATTTAGATTTTTTTTTTCAAACATAAACTTCGAATGTGGAAAAACAAGCTGAATTCAGAACACCAATTTATAAATTATGGCGATTCAAAAAGGGCATAATGTTCAAAACATGTAATGGGTATCGTTTTATATTTTTTTATGTACTCTAATTTCATTTCTGCCATTATTTTACCTATCGTGTGAAGGAGGGCTGATTTAGAGTGCAGAGTGCGAGTTCTTTAAGGTTGAAAAGGCGTAATGAGTTTCGTTTTACATGTTTTTTGGGCGCTTGAATTTCATTTCTGGTATTACTTTGCTAATTTTATGTATAAAAAAACAATGGGTATCGTTTTGTACGTTGACTCAGTGTAAGTGTACGTTTTCCCAAAAAAAAAAAATTCTCTTACAAGGCTTGACATTCCAAACTTCTTTACCGACTTTATTAATGGCTCTCCAATAAAAAAAGTTTTAACATATATTGTCAAAAACCGCTTGTGATTAAAATTGGGTTAAATGGATTCTGTTTAATTTTTAAGGAATATCTTAACAATCACAAATTATTTGCTATGGAAAATTTTAAAGAAAAAAATAGCGTCATACGATTTTCTGCCTGTTAATAATATGAACGTATGCATCTTTTTTCTACCTATTTGTTTATTCGTAATTTTAAGTTATAACTTTAGCAATGAGAAATAAATCAGATCATAATTGTGTTTAATACAGGTAGCAAATCCAGTATTATATAATCTAAAACCAGTTTTTGATTTAAAGGGAAACTAATAACATAAACCCGCAACCATAGCGATAACAACTGTATGCATTTTAAATACAAGAAGTCGAAATCACAAAGCTATTGGTTGTTGTTGTTAGGCTCTCTATTCCCTTGTCGCGATTTGATATTCTGTCTCAAAAACAGGACAAGACTATTTTAAAGTTTTTTTCTCGAAAATTAACAAACATGCATGAGCTAATTTAGTTAAAATTGTATTTCATACGAATTAAAAAAAATAATTAAAAACACATAATATTAATAAGTATATTAAACGAATTGCCTCAGTCCGATTCATCAGATTGATTGATTCCAGCAGGTCCATCTTCAACAGGTAATATGTTGAGATCTCCGGGTTCTAACATTTCTATGGTTTCACTCAGGAACAGTTGGCTTCTACTGGCTGCATAGGTAAGCTCCTCAACAGGTACCTGTTCGCGTACTTCTTTTGTATTTCGTCGTTTACTGCGATCACTTAATTCTTGAAAATGCTTCCTTGGCCGTCCCGTGGACTTCGTGACCCAGTTATGTACTGGTATTGATTTATTAAGCCAATTGTAATTTTTTCTCAAATATCTTCACTATAGCTAGACGATATCCATTTTTATTCAAGGGGGTTACTCTCTATAGCGATGCGTAAGAAAAATGGTACCTAATCTGATAATTGCTAAACTTTATTGAGCTTACGCGCTTTCCTTTCGAATCTAATTTTTTGACTTTCGCAAATCTGGCATCAGTCAATTCTGTAATACAAAAGCGTATATTAAAATCCTTCGTTAAAACTAAATATCTCGCGCTAACAAAATATCAAACGAATCGAACTAGCTTACGCATCGCAATAGAGAGTAACCCCACTGATCACCATTAAAGTGTTTTAAATCTTGCCTTAAGATATGGTATTCGTTTTGAGGACATTTCATTATTTCACGGAGCTTATGTTCCATAAAAGACAACTTATCATTAATAGATCTAGATGGACTTTCTTTAAAAATCACATACAGTGTTTTCCGAAGCACTTCAACAACATTTGATATCACATCTGCACCTATAGAAGAAAATATATATGTGTCTGAGTATAATATAACCAACATTATTGCCAAAAAAAGAAAAATACCCGTGAAATACAGAGCAGTTTCCTTTTTGGGGTGGAAGCATGTGGAAAATGTTATGACTATTATGATACGGTGAATATCTGTAGTTTATTATAAAAAAGAGATGTCATAAAATTTTTAATTAATATATATTAGAATTAAGTACATACCTTGTTTATCAGATTCCATCATAAAGGTTTTTTTTAACATTCACTTTGCAAAATACGAGACACTAAACACAAGTCAAAACATTAACCGATGCATTCATTGCATGCGTACTGAACGATGCTCAGATTGCAATTAACCTTGCGCAGCGCAACGGTGGGGAGGGAATACTTTTTTATAATTTTCTGAAGGCACGTTTGCTCAGGCACACAACAAAAATAATTTCAATAATTTCTTGTACGTTTTATATTTTTCCTTTTTGTCCGGTTTTTAAAATGCTCCTCTGTGCGACGTCGAAATAAAATCCATCCTTATTACATTAAATTTTTATTCCCACAACTTGTCGGCACTGAGTCAACATAAATCGAAGCTGGCAATGAAAGTAAATCCCCTTGGGAGGGACTCAGTAAGAACAGCTTCTAAGAGTCATGAACATTTAGAAATTTTGATGCAAATCACATTTACAAATAACTAACAAAATTTTTTATTTAAATTATAAGGCATCTTCAACAAATTAGGAAGAGTTCATTAGTAATGCTATGTCAAACAACTATAATTTATTTGTAGTACTACTGAAAATCTAGGTTAGGTTAGGTTAGGTTGATTGGAGGGGTGTGATAGCCCATGTCATACGACATACACTTAAGCCGGTGAAGGCTTGTTGTGCGCTCCGTTTAATTATCAAACACAACTGCCAGAGTTCTGCGGGTATCATTAAAAAACATTTACACGCATATAAAACTGTTAAACGTGTATGTAATGCGGGATTTTTTAAGAGCTTTTGGATTTGATATACAATTTTTTTGAACAAATAAAATCTTCATTTGATGAATTTATGTAGATGTTGACAGCGGCTACGCTGGGTCCAATTTTGGCACACTCTCTTCAACATATCGGCCGGTATCTCACAAATAAATTCTTATTGGCTTCCAGTACGTCTACCGTTGCGGGCTTGTCCCTATATACATGACCGGCTGCAAACGTGTAACGAACTCTTCACCAAACTCGCCTTTCTATTGTTTCGCGTGCTGTGTGGTGGCATGTGTCACCACCTTGTTGAAACCACATGTCGGCCAAGTCTAGGTCTTCTATTTTGGGCAAAAAATTGTAATCATTGCACGGTGGCGCTCTCCATTCACAGTAACGTGCCTGCCTTCGTAGTATTTGAAAAAGTACGGTACGGCCCATAATCCACAAAAATGTTTTAATACTTCTGCTTCCTTGGCCGTCCCGTGGACTTCGTGACCCAGTTATGTACTGGTATTGATTTATTAAGCCAATTGTAATTTTTTCTCAAATATCTTCACTATAGCTAGACTTAATCCATTTTTTTTTAGATCACCATTAAACGGGTATGTTCCAGGTTTCGGCTCGGATTGAAAACGAAAAATTTTTTGAATCCCCATAATTTATAAATTGGTGTTCTGAATTCAGCACGTTTTTCCACATTCGAAGTTTATGTTCGAAAAAAAAATCTAAATGTCAACGCCTACGGTTATGCAAAAATCGACGGCTGCCGGCAAAAAAAGTTGCAAAAAAATTAACAAATTACAAAAATAAAGCAATTTACAGAGTATGAAACAAAGATATTAAAATTTTTCAATTAATTTTCTACGCGAATAAAAACAAAATTAATACTCTTAAAGAAATATAGAATGAAAATAAAATTTTTCAATACTCTCAAAAAAGACAACGAACGAAAATAAAATAATTTGCTTTTGGTTGATCTGCTTGATTTGATATACCGTTGTTACATCGTACCACTTTTAAGCATGAAACATGCTCTTGTTAGTATAAATTCACATCAACAAATACAAAGACCTTACAAGCTGGCTTTGATTTTACAATTTAAAAAAAAAAATATTAATTTTCTTCGCTTTTCTTCTTTTAGTTGCGTTATATATCAGCGCGGCTGTTAGCCGGCTATAGGCATATCGACTACGTTGTCTTGGCACCATATGTTGTTAAAACAAAGTATTGCCTGATTATTACATTGCGATTTTACAACTAAATGCAATCGTATTATTATAATAATTGTTGAAATAGATATATATATATATATATATATATATATATATATATATATATATATATATATATATATATATATATATATATATATATATATATATATATATATATATATATATATATAAATGAAATTAGTTTTAATTTCCTTCAAAAAAATCATTTATCTTTTTCAATAAAATCTAAATGCATTAAGATTTATTCCAAAAAAGATTGACATATCAAACTTTAGTATATAGGGCAACTTTGTGTTTTCGAACATGAACAAAATTGTTGTATATTTTTAATGTTTTTTTACACAAGTGAGATCTTCCAAAATCAAATTGAAATTTTTGGCAAAGATTGAAAAAAATTTTTTTGTATTAATATTTCTGTGAAAATTTACCTTTTTTTGATGAAGTTGAATAAAAAACACTTCAAGCTAAAAACCAAAATTGTATTTTTCTTAATAATGTTAGCATTTATAAGAATAAAGTACGATTCGTTTTACTTTCACCCACCCCTTACTACTCTAATTGAAAACGAATAAAAACATGGGGATGTGAATTGCAGAACACCAAAAATGCTAAAGTAATCCACTTTCGAGTGAATTCGGATTCTAGAACATACCCGAAAATGTTTTAAATCTTGCCTTAAGATATGGTATTCGTTTTGACGACATTTCATTATTTCACGGAGCTTATGTTCCATAAAAGACAACGTATCATTAATAGATCTAGATGGACTTTCTTTAAAAATCACATGCAGTGTTTTTCGAAGTACTTCAACAACATTTGATGTCACATCTGCACCTATAGAAGAATATATATATGTGCTTGAGTATAATATAACCAACATTATTGCAAAAAAAAAAAAAAAAAAACCCGTGAAATACAGAGTAGTTTCTTTTTTGGGATGGAAACATGGGGAAAATGTTATGACTATTATGATACGGTGAATATCTCTAGTTTATTATAAAAAAAGAGTTGTAGCCCGATCTAGCGCGAACATTTTCAAAAACACTATTTTGTTAAAATGAAACACACAAAAATATGAAATTTTCTTGCATGTTGTTTCAGATTCACTAGAGTACTAAATAGTCATAAAATTTTTAATTAATATATGTATATTAGAATTAAGTACATACCTTGTTTATCAGATTCCATCATAAAGGTTTTTTTTTTTTTTTAATTCACTTTGCAAAATACGGGACACCAAACACAAGTCAAAACATTAACCGATCAAGAATGAATGCATGCGTACTGAACGATGCTCAGATTGCAATTAACCGTGCGCACCGCAACGGTGGGGAGGGGATACTTTTTTATAATTTTCTGAAGGCACGTTTACTCAGGTACGCAACAAAAAAAATTTTAATAATTTCTTGTACGTTTTATATTTTTCCTTTTTGTCCGGTTTTAGAGCCAAAATGCTCCTCTGTGCGTCGTCGCTGAACACAATTTTACGATAAACGGTACAATTTCTTAACCGAGCATGAATTTCGATATTGAAATTCAATAATCTTCAAGCGTTGTTCGTTTGTAAATCGATTCATGGTTAAATTATATACCAAACTGAACATGTTTAATAGTGGCATGTTACACGAAAATAGCTGAGCTGCCAAAAACAGTGTTGTCACACAAAAAATAGTTGCTAAAACTCACCCTTTATAATACCCCTGACAGACATAGGATTTCTATACTACAATCGTATAGTATACTACATGTGTTTCAACGTAAACCACAATTAGACCACGAAACAATCTAGTATATACATAGCTGGTTTCTATGCTACGAACATGAACGTTTTATAAATGTAGTATATCATTGAACACATCTTTTTAGCTGTGTTCAGTAAACATTTGGGCAACTCTAGTAACAAAGTCAGCTGTAAATCCGTTGATGTTTGTCATTTATAATTCATTCTGACAACAATACTCACACATGTCCAAAAATAAAACACTTAATATAGTATATTTTATTTTTATTCTGTTATATATAATTAATGCATAACGTAAGCAAATTTTTTTTTCCGCATATAATTCAAAATTTTGTTATTGATAATAACAGTCAACAGTTTCTCTCGTTCCGTATATGTAAACATATGATCAAACATAAAAACAAAGACATTAGTATAGATACCACAAATCTGTCACCCATAAATAGTATACAAAACCGTAGTATACGTACCATGGTATGTATGTCTGTCAGGGGTATAAGCTTTATCTGGAAATAATAGGCAAAGTGAATAAAAATGTTCTAAGTAGTATCACTAGCGTTATCTTTTTAGTGCTATCTAAATATAATAGCTAAAACTAGAAAAAGTGTGAATAACTCTTTGCTAGTGCTACATAGCTAGTGCTGAAAAGCGATAGCAAAAGCTGGAAAATTTAACAGCTGGCAGAAATCGTCCCGGCATAAGGTTTCCGGAATTTGAATGTATAAATTGCAATTTTATTTCGACATTAAATAATTCATTTTATTTTATATATAATTAGGCACGCTCCAGAAAAGTTGTTTTACTGTTACATTTAAAAATGAGCGAAACAAATGCTTACCGGGATCTCACACTTCTGTAGAAAACTAAAAATAAAACGTTTGAAAAATAAAGTTCATTTACGTTTACTTTTCTGGAAAAGTTATGGAAAAATTTACATAAACTGCGAAATACTTATGTTATTTTCAACTGATTTTAGCATGAAAATTTTTTGAATATGCATTCAGTCCCCATGTAATGCACTAAACACATAGACGACAGCAGACAGCAAGCAGCAATATGTCAAAACTAAAATGCATGTATTTAAATGAAAACCATTATTTTAACGGCAGCACAGCAGCACGACTGCACAACAGCATTTGCACTAAACAAATATAGTGTTGCCATTATATATATAAATTGGAAAAATAAAAACAAAAACTTTTTTTTTAATATTAAACATACAGGAACATTACAAAACCACAATAAAGAAATAAATTTATGTATTTTTATAGTTTTTCGTGATATTATTACATTTTTTTTATCAATAACTTTAATTTTATTCATTATAAAATATATATCCGGCATCCCTGAAATTTGTGTTCCTAAAATACACATCAGCTGATTATTATGCTGTTGCTGTCTTCAAAATAATTATGAAGCTGACTTCAGAGCAGCATATGAAGTTGGCAGCATTTGAAGCCGTGAAGTCCTGACATCTGCTGTCGTCTATGTGTTTAGAGCGTAATGCTAAATTTAAATTTACTTCATAAATACTCACAAAAGTTATTTATGCGGTAAATTAAAAAAATATAGTGGCAACGTCATATAATGTCATTTGTTATTGTTTCTTAAAAGTCTGATTTTTGCTACTAGTTAATTATATTTTTGATCTAAATAAATTGTTACACATTTATGCTACAAAAACCCTTGAGGTTAATGTATTCATCTCCTCCACAAAGAAAGTCATATCGCAGTGCCCACTGCTCTTGAGCTACAGAGGGGAGCAGAGGTGAGTACATGTTTGTATTTCTTCCATTGTTAGGGGCATAAAATTTGTAACAATGAAGCGATTTAAAATTTTTTTGTGTTTTTAGTTATTTCTTAAAAAAACTGCTTTTAAAACAAATTAAAAAACAATAAGCAATGAGAGAAAATCTAATAACAAAATAACTCGTATCTACTCAGTTTTGCACCTACTTGTTCTCAACTAAATTAGTAAAAAAAATTCAAATTCACCTTTATTTTAAATTCAGTTTTCGATTTGGGTGCAGTAATCTTGAGTTTTGTTAATATAAACTTTAGTTTTCAATTGTAATTGAATAACTTTGTGTACCAAAAGTGCCGTTTTTTTTTTAATTTAAAACAAAAAGTTTATAAATTGATGATATTATTCGACCTTTTTTATTTTAAATTAATTGAATTATTTTATTAGGTTTGAGGTCTTCTTTAAAAAAAAACAATATATTTTATTTTTTTATTTTTATTTATTTTTTTTTATTGTTCAATATTTCAACACCTTGTGGGTGTCTTCTTCAGGAAAAAATATTTTATAAAATTTGAAACAAAAAAAGTTTAAATATTTTCAATACAGAATATTGACAATTGAACCATTTTTGATTATATTTAATTCCTAATTCTCTTCTTTGAATATCAACAAGACGGTAAAATTCCTTTATATGTACCTGTTTTTGTTTTAATATTAATTTGTTAGATAGTCTGTCCTCATATTCCAAAAATTTATTCATTTCTTCATTGTTAAAAAATCTTCTTAAACATGTATAATCCAAAATAATTCCTTTTGTATTATCTTCAGAACTTCAAGTTTATCTTGAATTGATAAGTTAAGTATCTTGCTATGCAACGATTGAAGATGTCTCGAAATTGATTGTAGAAAATTTTCATGAAAAATATTTATAATATTTTTAATCGTATTCTTAATAAAATTTGAGATTATACCTTTCTTCCGGCAACGAATTAAAAAAGTTATAGTTGATTTACATTTTACAAGTTTGTCCCTTATGTTTTTGAAAAAGAAAAAAAGAAAATTAAATATATTTGGGGGATTCAAACGGTGTGCTATTAAATCCTATTGTCATAATGTCTTCATATTTTAGTATGGTTTAAAAAAAAATTGTTTTTGTGCTGCAAACAAAAAAGTCATAAAATAAGAATTATCAATTCAAGATAAACATGAAGTTCTGAAGAAACTATAAAAGGAATTATTTTGGATTATACATGCTTAAGAAGATTTTTTTAACGATGAGGAAATGAATAAATTTTTGGAATATGAGGACAGACTATCAAACAAATTAATATTAAAACAAAAACAGGTACATATAAAGAAATTTTACCGTCTTGTTCAGGCTTATTATGAACAGCAACTTGCGGTGGATAAGAGAAAATTTTACAACAAAGTTGATAAATCGGTATTACGAAAAGCCGGCGATTGAAAAGCAGTATCAACCTTATTTTTTCAACTAGCAACCGTAGAATCACTATTGTGAATAGCTATTGACGGAAAATTAGTTCTCTTTTTTGCAACTACAAAATAGTAGGAGAAAAAATTCAACCGAAACGTAAGTAGTAAATAAATAGTAATAAATAAATAAATAAGTAGCATTATAAATAAACAAAATAGTTGATTTTATACACAGGGTGCCTATTATGAGCAATAAGAAGCAAATTGCAAGGCTTGTAAGCTTGATGGAAGCAAACCCGGATATCGCGAAAGGACGCTGCTCAAAAGCAGTTGGTAGAAAAATGGAAGGAATATAAGACAGAACTAAATAGTTGGTAGCCTCCTTGCCTTAGAAAGCGCAGTACAACCGTCAGTTTTATAATTGTGCTAACACCTCTCACATTTTTCATTACCGTCAATTTTTCATCCACCTCTTCATAAATGATCTTTTTCCTAAAAATTACAATTATATACGTGTCATCATCCAATTCTAGAGAATTGGAAACGTCCCTTATACGTCGTCTCGATCAAAAAATAATTCCTTTGAACTCATTTTGGAAATTAAATATTCGTTACTAATTTTTAAACAAATTCCGCACATTCACTATATCTTATTTTTTCCATTTCTCAGCTGTTATTTCAAATGCACATTCACAATTACGAATACGTTCTTACTCATTCACAAATTTATCAACTAGTTTTCGTAATAACTATTTCAACCTTAGGTTAGGTTAGGTTAGGTTGATTGGAGGGGTGTGATAGCCCATGTCATCCGACATACACTTAAGCCAGTGAAGGCTTGTTGTGCACTCCCTTTAATTATCAGACATAAACTGCCACAGTTCTGCGGCAGGATTCGAACCTGGGACCTTCGCACTACGAGTCAAGTACACTACCTACTAGTCTACGAAGGTCAGTCAACCTTAGTTGACAAACTTTTGCACTTTTCAACCAGTTGATGGTTGCTGTTCATAATAACCCTGCCTGTATTTGCTCATGGGCAATTATATGTAGCTGCGAGTAGAGTTCGTTCATTCGACGGCCTAAAATTTTATATTTCAAATGGAAATGGTCAAGGAAACATACTCAATGGCAATAGAGTTTTCACGAAAAATATTGTATATAAAGAAATTTTCCTTAGATAAAGATGCTAGTCGTACAACTACTTTAAATATTTTGAATAAAATGAATTTTTTTTTGCGTTTAGTTTTTATTCAATTAATCAAAAAATAATTTGTTTTTTTAATTTTTAAGCTTAAGGGCTTTTATTTTTTAACTAATTTATTAAAAAAATAATAATCAATATTTCGATACTCATTGAGTACCATCTTCAGGACAAAAAAACAAATTATTATAAAAAAAATATAGATACATTATTAATCAAAAAATTTTAATGTTTTTAATATAAGCAATAAATTTGTTTCTTAAATGAACACCAAAACCGTTTCTATTGTTTATTTGGAAAGCTCACATTAATAGATACAACTATTAAAGAACGGAGTAAGTACGGTAATACATTTAATTAGAAATGAAGAAAAATATGACATTTTATCTGAGGGGTTTTCTATTATTGCAATAATGGTTGAATTTCAACCATTGGGCGAACACTAGTAGGAAATAATTCTAAATAGTAAGCAGAATCCTAACGAGTTAGCATTTGAGTTTGGGAGAAGGTTGGAGGCCTTGGTATTTGAAGCAAAGAAATTCATATCAACAGAATAGGAAATACGGTACAACAAAAGTCAGTGCTAGATTACTGCAACCAAGCAGCAGTGATTAGTTTCATACGAGGACTACAGGATCCTTAGGCTAATGCCTAAGTTTATAGGTTGCGAAAACGTCTAAGCACTCTTCTACAAGAATATCAATTATCAATGGCCACTAGATAGCAGACAGGGATAGTGGTACCGATAGTAGAGGCATGGGACATGGCTGCCAACGACTTACTCAAAAGTACTGCGGATTTAGTAAACTAACACTGCTCGGTGTTAATTTACGAATTCTCAGTTTGGTTTTTTATATCGCCTACCTTAATGAACAAATTTGTGATTTTCAAAAGAAGGGTGTTGTGTTGCTCTAGGATTTAAAAGATGTTCAAATGTTGTAATTTTATAAATAGTCAAAAGTAATTGATTTTATCCTTTAGGCAATTGATATAATTTAAAACTGTATACATATATTACGCTATTGTTAGAGATATAATTGACACTCAGAGCGGCTACAATTGGACTTACGATCCGGATTTTGTTAAGAAAAATTTTAAAGGCTCGCACAGTCGTTAAAAGAAATTCGTTTGCTGTCCTAGTTTTAATAGGAAATATTCTTTCAATGCATTATTAGCCCCGTTTTTTCATTTCAACTTGTTAACAAAAAATTTTATATTCAGCAAGAGTTGAGTTTGCTAACGTTTTTTTACATATTATTATTATTATTATTATTATTATTATTATTATTATTATTATTATTATTATTATTATTCTTTTATTTACTCCAAAAATTAATTCTTAGACTAAATATATCTAAAAAGAGCATCGGCTACTAATGCCATCAGCTACATATGTACATATAGATGAATATATAAATACTAAAATAAATACAAAAAAATGTTTTTTTTTTCTTTTCTTTTATATCCTAAGACTGGTTATCTCTATGAAATTATTTATTTTGTTTATGTTGACAGTGGAAGTTTCCCTTAAGAGATCAATTGCGCGTATGCTACCAAATAATTGGTTCCTTTTATTATGGAAAAGCGGGCATTCCAAAAGAATGTGTGTGATTGTTAGAAAGCAGTTGCATTTATTACAATTAGGCCGTGGAGTATGATTGTTTAATAACCAGTCGTGTGAAAATGCGGTGTGTCCCAGGCGTAGTCTGGAAAATATTTTTATTTTGTTTTTCGAAACATTGGTTGGATAGATAGGTGGATTGTTATGAGGATTTACAGTGGCATAGTGGTAGTGAGGCGAACGGTTTTCTTTAAATTTGAGTGCGATATAGCTTGTTATGTGGCGACGAATATCTATTTTTTCTATTGTACCATCCCTTACGATAGGGGCGTAAGAAGCGTATTTGGCCGCAATGTCAGCAAATTCGTTTCCAGCAATTCCAATGTGGCTAGGAATCCACAACAGTTTTATTTTATTTTCTGCGCCTATCAGAACATTTCTAGTTTTGTTTATTATATCCTATTTGTTATTATATGGGTTATTTATAGCTTTTAGAACTGAGAGGCTGTCAGTAAAGATTGCAGTTTTGATATTTTTCTTTAATGATAAACATATAGCTTTGTATATAGCACAACATTCTGCTGTGAAAACTGATCCCAGTTCACATAGTGTTCCAAGTGATAAACTTTTTCCTGCTTCGTCCACTACGGCATAAGCTGGTACGTGGGTTTTTGATTTAGTGCCGTCCGTGTAAATAAATGACCACCCGCTTTTTTTAAGACCTGTTTTTAGTTCTGATAGCATAATGTGGAATACCGATATTGGAATGTTGTTTTTATTGTATTTGGCGAGTGACATGTTTATAGAAGATGTATTGAATTTCCATGGTGCCTTATTTATGCTATTTTTGGATGTGGTCAATGGTATATCTAATTGATTTGATAAGGCTAGTGACGCGGCAATTGCAGATTCAAAACGTTTTTTGCGTTTGGCGGTTATAGAAGCAGAAATATCCTTGTCAATGACAGAATTGGTACTACTAAGCAGTTTCGGCAGAATCCTAGCCCTAGAGTGAAAAATACGGAGGTTTATGGACGGTAGACCGGCTTCCTTGAGTATATTATCTATCGGAGTTGTTCTGAAGGCGTAGACACATGCCCTTGCGGCTTGGTTATATATAGGTTTGATGATGTTTATGTTAGTCCTGCTGCCATTGCCATAAATGAACAAGCCATAGTCAATTTTGCTTAAGACCAGGGTTTTCGTAAGGTAGGTCAATGTGTTGATATGAGCAAAACTCTTATATGACAAATAACGAATGATGTTGGTTCTGGGAATTAATGAGTTTTTGAGTTGCATGAGATGATCTTTCCAGGTGTAGTTTTGTGAAAAGGTTAGTCCGAGAATTTTCAGTTTCATCACATTCTCTATCTGGTAATTGTTAACCTGAATAAAGTGGATGTTAGAGTCGCAATGGTGCTTCCTGCAAATGTGAAGTTTTCTGGTTTTTTTGGTATTTATTTTAAAGGTGAATTTTTGAATTTCTCGGGCTACGTGCATTCAATTAGCGATTTTTTTTATGTTGACACACTTCTCTCGAACATATGTTTTTAGTTGAAATTTCGTGTGTTTAGTTTAGTTTGTTTGTAAGAGACATAACAGTTAGACGTGTTTTGCCTGTTCGTCGATTTTCTGCTGCGAAAAAAATGGATCAAAGAATTTGCATCAAATTTTGTGTAAAAAATGGAATTGAGTGCTCAACAGCACTTGAAATGTTGAGAGTGGCATATGGCGATTGTACTCTGAGTAAGAAAAATCTATACAAGTGGTACAAACTTTCCAAAGACGACGCTCGTCCTGGAAGCTCCATCACATCAAAAACCGATGGAAATGTTGAGAAAATGAGAAAAATTGTTATGGAGAATCGTCGAATCATTATTAGAAAGTTGTAGAGGATGTCGGCATATCGGTTGGCTCATGCCATACAATTTTTTCGTAAATTTTGGGCATGAAGTGCGTGGCAGCTCAGCTCGTTCCAAAATTGATTAGTTTTGATAAAAAAAACCATCGCATAGGAATCGCGCAGGAAATGCGTCATTAAGTTAACGACGATCCAGATTTTGCTTAAAAGGTTCATAACTGGTGACGAATCATGGGTATATGGTTTTGACATCGAAATCAAAGTATTACAAAAGTGAATATCAGAACTGCTTCGAAGACTGGAAAAAAACGTTGGCATAAGTGTATTATCTAAGGGCAATATTTTAAAGGGGACAAAATAGAAATTAATGAATAAATAAATATTTATTTTTTGAGAAAAATAAAAATTCAACTTTTTTATTGAACAGACCTTGTACATCGACAGAAATTAGTTCGTTTATCTTGGTGTTCGCTTTTGAGCTGTAGGTATACTTGGCTTACCATTACTCAGCCATTTTCGAAAATTTCGCACCCATATCCTTTTTTCCTACAATAATGGCATACATCTAAGTACCTTTTTGATTTGATGCATTTTGAGAACCATCAGGCTTCTTGCTCTTCGAGTGTCTCAAAACTAAAGCTTCACCAGTGCACTTTTCTTTTGAATTTCCCAAACTTTCGCTGCAACACACAAAGTTATGTTGACATTTCATCGAAAGTTTTCTTCACATTCTTTGAAAGTAACATCCAGCTAGATTTAAATATTTCAAATTGATTCGGCAATATTTGCAAGTTTTTGGTTTGGTAAAACATTTTCGTTTCTCGCTCGAGAGCACTATTTAATTCACACCATAAGGTTTTTAATTTTGCAATATGCATTGACGAATCGAAATTATTATTTAAAACAAATTGAAAAAAGGCAATACGTATTTCATAAAGCTGATCTCTAGAAGATGCTTCGAATTGTGACTTCAAGGCATCCCATGTATCCAAAACAGTCTTGTTCCATTATTTTCGTCACTGACTGCGCTTATTAGCACAGATTTGGCATAACTGTTACCCTTTCTACAAACATCTTTATTTATTTGATATTCTTGTCGAGCTTCTGAAATTGCATCTTCCACTAATGGACTTGGCTTCAATAAAATTCGGCCAATCACGTCTAAAGGTCCTTCGTGATAATCGAGAATATCACGTATGTATTTTCTTTCTCCACATAGGCCAGTCTGTTTCTTTTTGCAATTGCTCAAATAGAAAATCATGACTCCAAAAAAAGACTTATTATTAATCGAAAAACTATAACCATTTATAGTAAAAGTTTTTATTGAAGTGAAATTAAAAAATAGACATAAATGTAGAATATCATATATGTAATACATTATAACTATGTTTAATACAAGATCAATGTATGTAATTATTTTCAAACAAATGTTAAGTAAACATAACATTAACAAATAACTTCAACAATTAGAACTGTTTGCATTTCTTCAAAACTCGTAAGTATCTTGTTTGCTTGCCAAAATTTGAATAATTTTGTATATGTTTGCTCTTTGAATAGTTTCCTTTCTTGCACTTACCGATAATGGGTCTGTTTTTTCCCCATAGTATTTATCAAGTTTATCTTTGTTTTGAGTGATGGTTTTTTATCCCACAAAAAATTATGCTTAATGAGCACAAAAAATTCACTTTTTCCATTTTTTTCTCAACTCAAGCGGTAGTTTGTTGTAAAACACAAACTAAACGGAAAAAATTCTGAAAAGAGTCAACTGAGAAGTGCCATTTGACAGAAACAGTGTGGCCCTTTCAGTTAATAGGTGGGAAATTTAAAAGTCACGGACTTATTCAGCCACCCTCGTATCCTTCTCCAGCTAATCGAACAAATAAATAATCTGCTCTGTTTCACGATGTCGAACGACATCGTTCGCTTTCATAAATACGTTTGAAACAGCATCAAATTTTAAAATGTTGTTTTTGGTTTGAATGTATTTATGCAAGCGAACGATGTCGTTCGACATCGTGAAACAGGCAGAATGTCTCAGAAAAGTAAAACTATTTCACTTCCTAACTTTCGCTCTCCTTTCCGTAAGCGCACCGTTATTTCTTCTTCCCAATTTATTTTTTGTTTCGCAGTTTTATTTCATATTAATACTAATTTTCTTGTTTTAAAATAGAAATACACATATTAATGTAATAAGAAATATACAATCATGGAATATCGGAAGTAAGCCATTAAAAATAAATATTTAAGGTTTAAACCCTTAACGGAAATATCTATATATAAATAGGCAAGTGGAAAAAGTTAAGAACCATTTTAACTGACTTAAACTCAACGTATTCGCTTGATTTTTTTTTTTTTTTTTTTTTTTTTTGATAGATTGTCAATAGGAGCAGTGCAGAAAGTATTTTTTATTTTACATTTTTATGCCTAAGATATTTAAAAACAGTTAATAATATTAGCCAATCATAAAGCCATGATCTCTCTTTCTCTCTTAATTTGCTTAAAAAAATTACAACAAAAAACTCAAAATTAACTAAATTAAATTTGGCTTGGCAACTCCGTAAACACTCAGAAGGAAAAACTTATTTTATTTGTTCATTCTATTGGTGGTAAAATTATTCTACTAAGGTGCGATTTAATGCAAATTTTACCCGTTGTTCCACACGGGACCCGATTTACTTTAATTGAAAATTGCGTCATTAGTTTAAAGGAATTTAATTCTTTTCACAAAGTTACCTTAACACAAAATACGAGAGCTAGACCAGAAGAAGTAGAATTTGTCGAATTTCATAAATAAACTTGGTAATGGTGAATTAAGAAATTATCCAGAGTTAAGTGATGACATTATTGAATTGCCACAACAAATAATTGGTTGTTTTGATAATTTAATTACTGATATCTATGGTAATATTCGTGAGAATATATTATCGGATCAAATTCTTAATTCCGTAATTTTAGCTCCTACCAATGAAGACTGCGCTTCAATAAATAATTTTATACTTAATCGTCTTTCAGGGGAGGAGAAGGTTTATTACAGTTTTGATAAAGTTTCTAATGATGTCAATAACGTAAATGAATATCCTTCTTAATTTTTAAATTCACTGAACGTAAGCGGAATGCCACCGCATAAATTGAAAATAAATTCCATTGTTATGCTGATTCGTAATTTGAACACGGCACAAGCCATAGTAAATGGAACTCGAATGAGAGTAAAATGCTTGCACCACAACACCATACGATTGTATTAACGGGAGTAGTTCGTAATAAAAGAATTTTGATTCACGAATAAATTTAACATTTTCTGGAACAATTCTTCCATTTAAATTTCACCGGGCACAATTTCCAATTATACCCGCATTTGCTATGGCCATTAGCAAGTCACAGGGGCAAACATTTGAAAAGATAGGTGTCCTTTTGAGACTACCTCAGGCTTATTATGAACAGCAACTTGCGGTTGATAAGAGAAAAATTTTACAACAAAGTTGATAAATCGGTATTACGAAAAGACAGCGATTGAAAAGCAGTATCAACCTTAATTTTTCAACTAGCAACCGTAGAATCACTATTGTGAATAGCTATTGACGGAAATTTTGTTCTCTTTTTTGCAACTACAAAATAGTAGGAGAAAAATATTCAACCGAAACGTAAATAGCAAATAAATAGTAATAAATAAATAAATAAATAGCGTTATAAATAAACAAAATATTTGATTTTATGCACAGGGCGCGTATTATGAGCAACAAGAAGCAAATTTCAAGGCTTGTAAGCTTAATGGAAGCAAACCCGGATATCGCGAAAGGACTCTGCTCAAAAGCAGTTGGTTGAAAAATGGGAGGAATATAAGACAGAGCTAAAAAGTTGGCAGCTTCCTTGCCCTAGAAAGCGCAGCACAACAGCCAGTTTTATAATTGTGCTAACGCCTCTCACACTTTTCATTACCGTCAATTTTTCATCCAACTCTTCATGAATGCTCACAAACGCTTCTTTCGAAAGCCGAAATATTGTTGTGAAACTACAAAATTTCAAGCTTTGGTATTTGATCCTTTTCCCAAAAATTACAATTATATATGTGTCATCATCCAATTCTAGAGGATTGGAAGCGTCCCTTATACGTCGTCCCGATCAACAAATAATTCCTTTGAACTCATTTTGGAAATTAAATATTCGTTACTAATTTTTAAACAAATTCCGCACATTCACTCTATCTTATTTTTTTCCATTTCTCAGCTGTTATTTCAAATGTACATTCACAATTGCGAATACGTTCTTACTCATTCACAAATTTATCAACTGGTTTTCGTAATAACTATTTCAACCTTAGTTGACAAAGTTTTGCACTTATCAACCAATTGATGGTTGCTGTTTATAATAACCCTGGTTGATTTTCAAAGAAGAGAATTAGGAATTAAATATAATTAAAAATGGTTTAATTTATTATGTATGAAATTTAAAAATGTTCATTCATTTCCTCAATTGTCAATATTTTGTATTGAACATATTTAAACCTTTTTCTTTTGTTTCAAATTTTATAAAATATTTTTTCCTGAAGAAGACACCCACAGAGTGTTGAAATATTGAACAATAAAAAAATAAAATATATAGTTTTTTTTAAAGAACTTAATAAATAATTAAAACTTAATAAAATAATTAATTTAAAATAAAAAAGGTCGAATAATATCATCAAATTATAAACTTTTTGCTTTAAATTATAAAAAACGGCACTTTTGGTATACAAAGTTATTCATTTACAATTGAAAACTAGTTTATATTAACAAAACTCAAGATTACTGTAAAAAAATAAAATATATTGTTAAAAAAAAAGAAGACCTCAAACTTAATAAAATAATTCAATTAACAAAAGGTTTATAAGTGTTTTAAAGTAATAAACTCACGTACCGTGCAAAATTCGATTGTAAATATGACAGAGGTTGGCTATTCATCATGTATGATAGCTAAAAGACTTAATTTTAGCCGATCAGTCTTTATTTGTGTTTTAAAACGTCGAAATGTAGATCCGCAAAGGGCAGGCTGGAGGTCGCCGAAAGCTATTATATGATGGGTACGCATAGCTTTAACCCCAAAGGAAGCTTCCCTAGCAATAAATAAAAATTTTACCCGATTGTCAACAAGAAGAGCGATATACAACATTGGATACCTCTCAGCTGTAAAGAAATCAGGTCTGCATTGTCACATAAAAATATTTCGGTAGAACTAAAATTTGTCAGCAACACAAAGTTTGTACTGTTGATGAATGGAAGCGCGTAACATGGCCAGATGAGTCCAAATTCAACCGATATCAGTGCAATTGTAAACAAAATTTCTGGCGCCAACAGCCGAAGACCATTCAACGACACAAACGGTCAAGCACGTAGGAGGCAATATCATGGTGTGGAGTTGTTTTACATAGTGGCATGTTGATCCATTGACTGCAAAATATTCAAGTTGTGACAACGTGTACAGCTGGAGTGTCAGAAAATTCCAAATGAAATGATCCAAAAATCGGTGAAAAGTATTCCCAAACTTTTAAATAGTGTATTAAAAAATAAAAGGGTGTGGACCAAGTACTAAAAATACAATATATTTCAAATGTTGTCTGAAGTGCAAAATTGATTACATATGAGTTACTTTAATTTTTTTATTTTCATTGAATATGAAGTTTTTTTACTTATTAATTGATATTTTTGGCCAACTTAATTTGTTAATTATTTACGTATTAATTCAGCTTGTGAGGCCTAATACATTGTTATGTCAATAAAAATGCTGTTTGTTTTTTATTACATATTAATCCCAACGTTTCGTGGATGTTTTGTCCACTTCTTCAGGGGATACGTCTATTTAATAAAAATAATCAAAAACATCAATTACATATATGTATATAAATAAGTATATACTTAAATCTTTACTTACAAAGTTTTTATTAAAAGAATAAACAAAAATATTCACACATATGTGTATACATAGATACTAATATGTAAACATTAAAATTTTTTTGTTGTGCTTTCTTTTATAACCACATTGTAGACGGCGCTCAAATTATCTGTATCTTCCTTTTTGTTCATAGTTCTGTTTATTTTCTGTTGTATTCTTAAGCTTTCTGTGGTGAACCGTTTTTTCCCATTGTTCTCTTTATTTAGTATTTTTGTGTTGTCAAAATCAGGGACATGTTTATTTTGTAGTGCATGTTTTGATAATGCAGTACTCTCTTTATTTTTATGTATGTCTGCCATATGTTCATTTATTCGTGTTATTAAACTTCTTTTTGTTGTGCCAATATAAACAAGATCGCAACTGTTTTGATTATCACCTTTACACGGAATTTCGTAGACGACATTGTTTTGTTGTAGTTTGTCAATTGGAGTTTTTGTATTTGTAAATATTGTACTTAAAGTTTTGTTTGGTTTGTAGGCTAAAGTTGTGTTGTTTTTGTTTATTGCACATTTTATATTGTGGTTGTCCGTAAGGCCTGGTATATATTTGACGCTGAAAAATTGTTTGCGCTCAGTGCCGGAGTTGCCAATTCTATTGTTTGTGGGATTTTTATTGGATTTTGTGAGATTTTTTATTAAATATGTTGGGAAGCTATTGTCCGTTAATATTTTAGAAACTTTTTCCAAATTTTTATTGAGAAAATGTTCATCACTGATTTTTTTGTTAAGAACATTTTCGTTAGCAACTGAAGAATAATTAAAACAAAAAAATCTAAAATTAAATCGCTTCATTATTACTATTTTTGTGCGCCTGCAAATTCAGAAGATACAAACATGTACTCACCCTGCTCCCCACTGTAGTTTAATTTCTTCGTTATTCGCCGGAAATTTAATCCACAGATAAGCTCTATTCATAACCTTCTTTAAAACTAGTTTTACTGTTTTGCAAACCGTTGTGCAGTGTATGCCTTCTTCTTTCCCAACTCTCATTTGAAAACCAGGATCGCTTAGGAAACGGAGAAAAATTTCCACCTTTTTAATTTGCGACAGTGCTGCTCTCTCCTCCAAAAAGTGTTCTGCTAACCATTTTACATTTTTCCCCTAAATCTGTAAAAATTGAAATAGTCGGATGGATGAGAATGTGTTTTCCTTTGGCGAACAGGCATAAAAGCAGGCATATTTATAATTCACACCTTTTTTTAATCCAACATTGGAAAAAGTAGCTTTTACTAGTTCATTTAAAGTACTAGCTTTAGCTGAATTTTTTATTCACCTCAATACTAGTTAAAGTTACAAAATTACCAACACAAGCTTTAGCTACCCTTTTATTCACACGGCCCAATGTTAGGGCCTAAATTTATAGTTTGCATATCAATGCGTTCAGGCAGGTCACTGATCGTGTTGTAATATCTGGCTGTATTGTTTGAATATGTAACTTTCATAAAACTTAACTCGTTAAAAAAATACTATGAACAAAATATTTCATGTGATGTGTTTTTAATGCGAATACTCGTACAAAAAAATTTATATGTGGATGTGTGTATCGGTGTTACCAGAACTCCTTCATCAATAAGGGCAAAATATAAAAAAATACTATTATCCGTCATACAAAGTTAAAGCAATATGTGTGATAAAAATAAGATAAATTCAAAACAATAAATTAAGAGATATATATTGTACCTCAGCTGGTAAATATCTTTCGTACATACATATGTACGATAACAATTTAAAGGCCCATAGTAACTTATTCATGAATATACTTTTGTGCAATTGTAATGATCACGTGTGTATAAAGGAAAATATGAAAAAATTTGAGACGAAAAACATATTTTGAGGAAATTAGGAAATGAGAAAAATGTATATTGTCATAAAATTTTTAGTAAATGCAAAAACAACACAAATAATCTATAAAACTAATAGAATTATTTCTCCGATTGCTCTTGATCCTCTTTGATTATTCTAATGTCTCCCATTTTTAGATTATCCATTATCGCGAATACTTAGTAATCGTACTAAGCTAAAAATTATCATATTTTAATCAACTACTTCATCTTTGAATTCCAATAATTTAGGAAATAATACAGCAATGACTTAAAAAACAAACCAAAATTTTCTTATAATAGAAATGTGTAATTTCAGTCCAAAATTCTTTTCATAGCTTTTTCGCGACGAAAAATGTAAGAAAAACTTGAAAAAGTATTTAAACAAAATATTTGAAATTACACAAGTATGAGCATAGATATTTGCGGTCTTCCGTGTCTTTTTTAACTAGGATTTATTACTGTCTTAAGAAATTTTACGTTGAATAAAATTAGAAAAGTGCGTAAACTCATTCATTTTTTTATTACTAAATGACAAAAATTATATCACCGAATTGCGGAAAAACAGCGGTAACTTAAAAACTTAAAAAATTAACAGATTCAACAGAGTCGAACTATTGTAGTGTCCAAAATAGTATTTCATTAACACAAACATTATTCATACATTAATATATAAGTACATTACGTGGCCTGTTCAAAATAAAAGGTGAATTTTGAAATTTCTCGCGCTACGTGCATTCGATTACCGATTATTTTATCGGGTATGTTCCAGGTTTCGACTCGGATTGAAAACGAAAAATTTTTTGAATCCCCATGATTTATAAATTGGTGTTCTGAATTCAGCAAGTTTTTCTACATTCGAAGTTTATGTTCGAAAAAAAATCTTAAAGAAACATAGAATGAAAATGAAATTGTTCAATACTCTCAAAAAAGACAACGAACGAAAATGAAATTATTTGCTTTTGGTTGATCTGCTTGATTTGATATACCGTTACATCGTACAACTTTGGAACATGAAACATGCTCTTGTAGTTTAAATTCACATCAACAAATACAAAGACCTTACAAGCTGGCTTTCATTTTACAATTTTTTATTCTCTTTGCTTCTTCTAGTTGCGTTATTTATCAGCGCGGCTGCTAGCCGGCTATAGGCATATCGACTACGTTGTCTTGGCACCATATGTTGTTAAAACAAAGTATTGCCTGATTATTACGTTGCGATTTTACAACTAAATGCAATCGTATTATTGTAATTATTGTTGAAACTTTAGTATGAAGGGCAACTTTGTGTTTATGAACATAAACAAAATTGTTGTATTTTTTTAATGTTTTTTTACACAAGTGAGATCTGGCAAAACCAAATTAAAATTTTTGGCAAAGTTTGAAAAAAAATTTTTTTGTATTAATATTTCTGTGAAAATTAAAATTTTTGATGAAGTTGAATAAAAAACACTTCAAACTAAAAACCAAAATTGTATTTTTCTTAATAATGTTAGCATTTATAAGAATAAAGTACGATTAGTTTTACTTTTACCCACCCGTATGTTTGGCACATTTGCCTCGAACATACATATGTTCCAAGATAAGTCTGTTTGTGAGAGGTATAACAGTTAGACGTGGTTTGCTTGTTGGGCTGTTTTCTGCTGTGGAAAAAAATGGACCAAGTGCTCAAAAGCACTTGAAATGTTGAGTGCCGTATGGTATTGTACTCTGAATTAAAAAAAAAAATGTTTACAAGTGGTACAAGATTTTCAAAGAAGATCGAGAAGATGTGAATTACGACGCTCGTCTTGGAAGCTCTATCACATCAAAAACCGATGGAGAATCGTTTAATCACTATTTGAAAAATTGAAAAAAAAGTCGTCATATCGGCCATAACATTTTCTCGTAAATGTTGGGCATGAAGCTCTTTCAAAATTACTGAGTTTTAAACCAAAAAAAAAAAAACTCACATGGGAATCGCTCAGGAAATGTTGAATGACAATCCAGATTTGTTTAAAAGGGTCATAACTGGTGACGAATCAGGGGTATATGGTTATGACATCGAAACCAAAGTCCAATCGTCCCAATGAAGAACCAAGGAGAGCCAAGACCAAAATCGCCAAACAAGCAAAATACGTCTAACTGTTATGCCTCTCACAAACAAACTAAACTCAACTGAAAACATATGTTCGAGGCAAGAGTGCCAACATACGTACAAATAGCCAAGAAGATAATAAAAAATAACAATACGAGGAAGAACCAAAATGATTACAATTTAATAATAATAATAATAATAAATATATAATAATACGACCATTTCTAAAGTGGTACACAGACTACCACATAGCATAATTTGCAACAACTATTTTAAAAGCACAGTTTTAATACTCTTACAGATTACAATTATTATACGTTATTTTCCTTTTGCTTTTTAATTCTCTCGAAACGTCTTAATTCTATTTCGCAAGGCAAATCAATACTTCTTTTACGACTTTTATTTCTTTTATAATATGTTATTGTTTGTGGTCTAACCATACCTAATTATTTTTAAGTTGGTTTATATAAGCGATCAATAATTATATTGTATTAAACTTGAAGGTATTGAACCTGTAATTGTTGTTTTTGTGTTTCTATATCTTAATAAGAAATGGTTTATTTTATAATTCCAAGATTTATTTCCAGATTTAGAAACAAAAAGGTGTTTCTTTATCCAATCACAGTTTGAACTGCCCCTTCTACACCACCATTGATTTGAGGGTGGTAAGGAGGCAATTTTATACACTCAATGCCATTGTTTTCACAAAACTATAAATTCTTTTGATACGAATGGTGGACCATAGTTGCTCATTATTTTCCTCGACAAATCAAATGTGGAAATTAATGATTTTAAAATATCAATAAGTGCTGTAGTTGTTTTTATTTTAATGATCTTCGCCTTGAAAATGTGTCAACTGTTATCAAAACAGTAACACTTTCAACTTTACAAAAATCCAAGTGAATCCTTTCAAATGGATATTTGGGACAGATCGTACACGATCTTACATAATTTTCAAAATCATTATTGATAACCAACCAATTATATGCACTACTATTTCTCCACGTGGCTTTGATTCATTTAATGATTATTTTGCAATTCCATTTATAGAAATCACGACAAAATGCTTGTTATGCGGACTCCATTTGGCTACATTAGTTTTTATTATAACAGTTTCCTTAAAATTATCTTCTAAACTTTATTTTTTGTAAAATTAATGATTTTATTCGACCTTTATTTTTATAAAATTAGTTATTTGTTTTTTTTTGAGTTTGAGGTCTTTTTTAATTAACAATATATTTATTTTTGATTTTTCAATATTTCTACACCCTGTGGATCTTTTCATCAGGTCATTAAAAAATTAACATCATATATTTTTCTGATTTACTTAGTGTGGCGTTGTGTTAATTGTTGTTGGACTGTTCAAATGATAAAGGCATAACCCTGGTCACTTAACAGTAAAACTAAAACAATAAAATGGCTATACACTTACAGCTTAAAGGTGGATTCACCCATTCGTTCGGAACGACATTTTTGTTGTGAGACAATTTTAGTTTACTGAGAGTTTGTTCACAAAAGATTCACCCACTTCGAACAAATGTTGTGGAGAAACAAAGCTACCATATGGACCAACTCTGTAAATCAGGGGTTCTCACAAGCTCTTTCTATGGCGCCCCTTCATACATTTTAATAGTAGCACGGCCTACCGCAATGTATGTGACACATACTTACGTAGTATATGAATAAAAACACGTGCATATTATATATGAAATAATTTATGTACATATATATTTGTTAATTTTTTCTTCCTTATGATATGTAATTTTTGTTTTATTTTTTTTAGGCTCTAGGTCATATATTAAATAAAACTCCTTTGTTTTATTAAATTTTTATTTTTTATTCCATATTTCGATCACCATCGGTTCTCTTCTTCAGGAATTTGAGTAAAGCAATCTTATCGTATTTTATAAGCCAGTTTATTTAATATATGACCTAGAGCCTAAATAAAAATAAAACATGAAATAATTTATTTAAAAAAATATGTACATACATATGTATGTATGTACATACATACATTTGTTGTGGGAATTGAAAATGAATTACACATATACATACATACTTATATGACTAAAACAAACAAAAAAGCTGAAAAATATATTGTATTTGCACTTCAGGTAAAAAACAAAATAACATATGTATGTACATACATACATACACATGTAAGTTATGCGGATTTAAATTAAAAGACGCGGTTTGCTGTTGTACTGAAGTAACTCTAACTCTTTATTAATTTCTTTCTTATTTTATACAAATTTTGTGCTTATCTTTACGGTTTTTAAATAATTTACAAATTTTTACTTGGCCTAATTTAATGTTGCTGGTTTACAGTTTAATTGCAATACTAATTAATCAGCAAAATAAAAGCATTTTCTTATTTTGTGAATTCAACATTTTAATTTTAATAAAGTACAATTCTCTCTTTTGATTTGTTGTTTTTATTGTTAAATAGTTTGATATTTATATTTTAATAAATCAGCTAAAATTAAAAAGTATTCAGTGTGGTTTTTATGTTGTTATGGTTGTGTGTAGTGGTTGGATTTGTTATTAGGTGTATTCACTAGAATACGATGTTTGAATATGATAACTCCCCCCTTTTTAAGCATCAGCGTCCCGCTGATTAAGTGTTATGGATAATTTATTTTAATTTCAGGGAATTCTGCGAGAGTTGGAAATTTTAATGTGTTTTGATGATTTTTACACCTAGGGTACAACTGAAGCACCAATATTACTGAAAACCCTAAGCAAAGTAATACGAAATTCGAACTTATAGAGACAATGCCATTGTAGGAGAGATTATCTAAATGTCTTATATTTTTTAAGTGAAGATGGTGGAGGTATTGTAAGTCCAATTTTACCTCCTTCTCGGTTAAGTTTCCCTGTAGTACAGGTGGAAGAATTTGAGTGGTTGTTGTTTGCCAATTCGAGTATGTGGCATCATTAAGAGCTATTGTTTCATTAAAGAAGTTTACGATAAATGTACCATTTAGACTTTGAGTAACATTACTGTATTTAATATTCCCTATATAATTTGTTAAAAACAGTGTGCTTTCTGACAAAACTTCAACTATTGGCCGATTTTCCATTTGGTATTCGCAGGTTGCATTTTCCCCATTAAGTAGGTTAGCTATACAACGGTCTGATCCCAAACTTTCGACTTGGTTTAACTTGCAGACTGTTATGCCATCGATTGTTAGGCATTTCTGCTTAATACCGTATTTTATTGTGTGAGATACTAGTAAATTAGTAAACCTGAGGTAAATTCTCTTATTATTGTTGACTCTAGAACGAATGATTATATTGTTATACACCGTATCGTCTGTTTGTGGTAATGATACAACATACAGGAGAAGGGAATTTTTTATGACCATTGAAGGTTCAGCGAACTGGAGAGCCTCCATCTCATTTCTATATGGGAGTGTTTCCGTTTGAGAAAGAATATTTGAAATGTCACCTTTGTTC
The DNA here is from genome assembly GCA_963681545.1 of Germaria angustata. NCBI lineage: Eukaryota > Metazoa > Arthropoda > Insecta > Diptera > Tachinidae > Germaria > Germaria angustata. The sequence goes on along the minus strand of OY812999.1, from coordinate 56,129,561 downwards.
AGTATCTGGGAATGCACTATCCCGCTTTTCGCAAGCTGACTCGCCATTACAATTTGGGCTATTTCCTCCTTTACCAATCCTAGTCTGTTAAAGAGTGTTTGCGCGTATTTAGTAGTATCATTGCTATTTACTTTGGTTAAGATTCTATTGTAGTCGTCCAAAAGGTTGTTTGTAGTTTTCATGAAATATTCGTTTATTGTGTATTGCCTATTGTTGTTGTTAATGACATTGTTCGTGCGGTTGAGAATGTTATCCCAATCTGTAGCGTCCGGGTTACCGGCTATCCACTTCCAGGCAGAGCCTATCCAATTAATAGACCTCTTGTGTTTTGTTGGATTCTTGACGTGGAGCTGACTTAGAAGGTTCTCTATTCCAGTAATTTGGTGTTCTATCTGTAGGCATAGTGTTCCTTCAATCTGTATCTGGTAGCGGACTACTGCTTTTATATCTTCGACTATCTTCTCATACTCTCTGAGGTTGATCATATGTATCACTTTAAAGTTTCCATTACTGATTTTTCCAATGCCTTGCTTAACCACTACCAGAGGACTATTGTATTCGTACACGTCCACAGTTGCGTTAGTGCCGCAAATTATTAGTCTGAAAAAGAAATATTTGTCAATTTTTTAGATGGGACTTGTGAACCCTTTTATTGTCAATTGTAGTAATTGTAGCACTATTATCCTTCCCCACTGTTTGTTTAGCGTATAATGGCTTATCTTTTGATTTTATCTGTTTATTCCTTTTGAAAACTATGTCCCCTGGTTTATATTCCTTTGGTTTTGACTTCTTACGATTTTGCCTGTACAGTTGAATTTTTTGATTCCTTTCGATCTCATTTCTTAAGTCAGTGTTAACTATTTCTTTAAAATTGGCTAAATTTTGATAATTAATTCTATTTGTCCTTCCAAAAAAAACGTCGGCTGGTTTCTTCTTTGTGACCGAGTGCACCGTATTATTGTATCTGTCTACTGTAATGGTTATCAATTCCTTTAAGGAGTAGTCAGGATACTCTTCACGAAGACATCTTAACATTTCAATTATTGTTGAGTGAACTCTTTCAATAGTACCATTTACTTCACTCTTTTGTGGAGGTGCGAAATAGGTTTCAATTCCCAGGCCTTCTATATAGTTAAGTACTATGGGGCTAATAAAACTACCTTCGTTATCCATTACAATCACTCTTGGTGCGGAAAAGTAATGGAGTAGTTTAATAATTTTTTCTCTAATATGCAAAACGGATTTATTTTTTATGTGAAAAAATTTTACGAATTTTGAGAATTTGTCCACACATGTTATAAATTTCTCGCGTTGGATTTCCATTATGTCAATGTGCAGTATTTCTGTAGGATACGATGGAATTGGAGTTGGTTGAATTTCAGGATTTGGAGGGTGTCTGTCGTATTTATTTTTCCTGCAAACTTCACAAGACTTAATAAAAGATCTGATTAGTTTCCCTAATTTTGGAAAGTAATACCTTTCGAGTATTTGATTTCTATTTTCCTCAGAGTTCCTATGAGCTCTTTTGTGCTCATTTTGAATAATTATCAATTGTTGTTCCTCGTCTTCAATATCCTCTACAAATCTTTGCGTAATTCTTATACGAAATTTCGAGAAATTTTCTTGGCAGACTTCCTGCAACAATACGAGATATTTTTCAGGGATTTTGATCCCATTCAGAACTGTAGGGCTCAGTTTTTCCTTTAAAACTTGGGTTAATTTAATTTTACTGAGTCCCCTGATTTTTACGTAGTGTCTATGAAAGTTCTTGTGTGGGTTTTCGTAATAATTAGATCCTAATTTTTCGGAAAATATTATTTGGTTCCTGAAAACGTTGATTGGGGCTTCACAGTGGGGTACCAAATGTGTATTATCTTCTTCAGCACTGTGTTGAGAAACTTCGTCAGATGATAGACTATTCAATTCAGGTAGCAATCTTGAAAGACCATCGGCTACCATATTTGTTTTACCTGGCTTATATATAAGCTTGTAGTTATACTCCTCAATTCTCGCCTTCCACCTCTTCAGTTTTGCGTTGTTATTGTTGTTACTTAGTGCGAAAGTAAGAGGTTGATGATCCGTGAGGATTTTTATTTCTTTAGCTCCATAAAGGTAAGAGCGGAGCCTGTCGAGTGACCAAATTATCGCTAACATTTCTTTTTCTATCGTGGAGTAGTTTTCCTCTGTTTTGTTTAAGGATCTTGACAAATAAGTTATTGGTCGATCTTTGCCTATTTCCCCCTGGGATAAGACAGCTCCGATCGCGTAGTTTGAGGCATCTGTCGTGAGAAGAAATGGTTTGTCAAAATCCGGAAAAGTTAAGATTTCTGACGATACAAGAAGTTCTTTTAAATCATTAAATGATTTAAGTTCCTTATTATCCAATGTAAGAGTAATTTTCTTCGATTGATTGGCTTTAATCTGAGCATTTGCTCCTCTCGTCAGGTTTGTGAGAGGTTTTGCCACTTGTGCAAAATCTCTTATAAATCGTCTATAGTAAGACGCAAGACCGAGGAAGCTTTTCAAATCTTTGAGGTTCTTTGGTGGTGGAATATTTTGTATTGCCGCAATTTTTGCTGGATCAGGTTGTATTCCAGCGTTGGATACAATATGACCAAGAAATTCTACGCTTGTCTGTAGAAATTTAGATTTTTCAAGATTTAACTTCAAATTAGACTTGTTGAGCAAAAAAAAAACCTTTTCCAGATTTTCGATGTGTTCTTTTCTGTTTTTGCCAAACACTATGATGTCGTCGATGTAAACATAGCAGGCTTTTCCTAGTAATGGATGAAGGACATCATTCATCATTCGCTGGAATATTGCGGGTGCGTTTCTTAGGCCAAAAGGAAGTCTTAAAAACTCGAACTTTCCGTTGTTTGTAGAGAATGCAGTTTTTTCTATATCTCTGTCTCTCATTTTTATCTGATGGAAACCAGAAGTCAAATCAAGTGTCGTAAAGTACTTACTTTTTCCCAGATTAGAGAGTGTGTTGTTAATATCGGGAATTGGATACGCGTCCGGAATCGTTACCGCATTTAGTCTTTTAAAATCCACAACTACTCTATATTGTTTGTCACCATTAGGCTTGGGTTTCTTTTCTACGATCCACAAAGGTGAATTGTACGGACTCTTCGAGGGTCTTATTATACCGTCTTTGATCATTTTTGCAATTTGTGCCTCTACTTCCGATCTTAAGTGACTCGGATATGGGTATGATCTTGTATATATAGGTTCGTCTGTTGTTGTCCTTATTTCAGCGCGGACATTAGTTTCGACAGTCCCACAATCGGTTACTGGTCCAAATAGTTTAGCATTTTTATTAATTAAATTTTCGATATCCTTTTCTTCGTGCTGTAGTAGTTTAATATTATTAACTTGTTTTGATACTTTCGCCTTGAGTTGGATTTGTATATCATTAAGTAGATGCAGAACGTTATTTTTCCTATCAATCACAGCTTCAAGACTCCTAAGGGTGTCGTCGCCTATGATACCGTCGAACGATTTGAGTCCCGGAAGAACAAAAAAAATAATATCTTTTTCTATTCCCAAACTTTTAAAGAATTTTCCTGTTATCATTCTTGTGATGGGAATCTGACCGGCTGGAGAATGAATTCTAAATTGGCAGTTAACAGGCTTAGAGTTAAATGATAATTTTTCTGAGACGAAATTTTTGTTTGCACCAGTGTCTATTAGGAATTTATGTGATTTTCCGTCTTTCGTATGTAGCTCTATATAGGGTACGCTAGAGAGGCCTGCGTCATAAAATTTATTTGATTTCCTTCATAATCACCGTCATCGTCCAAAAAATCAGGATTTTGTTCCTCTTCACCATTCATTTCGTAACTCTCGTCAACATCCGAGTATTGATCATGCGATTCCAAAACTTCTGTGTTAAAAAGACGTTGCTGTTTCCGTGGAATATTTGAAGAGCTAGATGAATCCTGTAAAGGTGCCTTTTGGGGTCTGTTCATATAGTTAATTTGGCGTGTTCTTACGGAAGGATCCACTTCCATTGGTATGGGAGGTTTAGGCTGTGTGGGCCTAGGTGGTGGCAAATTTGGTGTAAATTGTTGTGTTGGTGCATTGTATATTCGAACCCTATCGGTTATGTTTAAACTTCTTGGTGGAATATTTGACTTGTTATTATTACTCATTTGGTTAGGTGGTTTTGTTATGTTGTTAGAATAACGTGGATGTATGGAAATATTTCTAAAATGTAGGTTTTGGAACTCAAGACATGAAGTGTATGCCTCGGGTAAAGTTTTTGGTTTTTGAATTGCAAGCATACGTGAGACTTCTCCATTTATTCCCCTAATGAATACATCTAGAGCTCGATTTCTGTAGCTCGAAATTAAAGCTTCTACCGTTTCATTCGAATAGTTATCAGTTTTAATTTTATTTATTATGAGAGAAAGCTGATGATTTATTTTAGCATAAAATTCATCAATTGTGTTGTTTCTCTGACGCATTACACTTAATTCGTACTCTAATGTTTGTACGTCTCTTTTATCAGCGTAGTGTAGAGATAAACAGTTTTTGATTTTTTCCCAACTTTCGTCGAAAATGTTGTAGGAGATCAGAGCCGTGTCCGCTGGACCTCTAACCTTTTGGCGAATATGTTGTAAAATTGCCCTGTATATTGGCTTATGTTTTACTACTTTGTAATCTTCCAGAATGGACTCAACATTGTGAATCCATGAAATATATTGTATTGGGTTTCCTTCGAAAACTTGAAGGTCCCTAACAGAATCTGGGAGTTTCCTAATATCTTGTAAGTCCGTTTCTGTTCGTGGTACTGGCAGTGCAACTTCGTCAGGCTGGGGACGCTGAATTATCCTCTCAAGGTCACTCAACCTATTATTTAGAACCTTAACTTGTTCAATCTGGGCGTTAAGAGCACCAGTTAATTGGGTGATTGCCTCTTTTATTTGGTCCATATTATAGTGAATAATGTTTTGTGTTTCAGTGTAATTTATGTTAAAAATTTGATATTTAAGACAGGTTAACTTTTAAAATTTATAAACGAATTGGAATTTCTTTCCTTTATGATTTCTTTCAAAAACTAATTAAGGCTTGATTTTATTCTTTTCCTCTTAAAGGTATAACTTAGTGGTAATGCAAAAATTTATTATTAAAACTTTCTTCTTAGAAATTTGTTGATTGATTGATTTTCTAATTTTTAGAAATAATTTTTATTACTATTCTTATTTCTTTTTGTTTAAACAATTTACCTTCTTTTCACAAATTTGCAGTATAATTGTTGAAGATGGAACAATTTCCTACCTTTTTATATACAATAAAATAAATAAAAAAAGGTCTTACATAAATATGAAAAGCAGCATTCCGGACGGTCCGCGGGATCCTTTTTGGGGCTTCAGCTTCCTACTAGGGTACGGATGTCGTCACAACTGAGGTTTGTTCGTATGAGAGCTATATTTCCAACAGCACAACACGGGTTCCTATGTCACCGGTCCTTACACCACGACTTTTTTGTCCGCCGAAAATTCTTAATTGCGAAGGGATTATGATTTTTTCACAGTTTAAATGTCCTTTTTTTTGTATAAAGGATTAAACAAAGGATTATAATTTTCCTTTTTTCACAGTTTTTTAAGTGTTCCTTTTTAGTATAAACAAAGGATTATAATTTTCCTTTTTTTCACAGTTTAAATTCTTGTTATTTGCATAAGAATTATTTTCTTTATAAATTATTATTAATTATTAATAAAGGATAAGTTTCACTAATATTGTCACGGTTTGATTTGTTTTTGTGAACACTTCCACTTCTTTTATTATTTTGCTCGGGCGCCAGTTATGCGGATTTAAATTAAAAGACGCGGTTTGCTGTTGTACTGAAGTAACTCTAACTCTTTATTAATTTCTTTCTTATTTTATACAAATTTTGTGCTTATCTTTACGGTTTTTAAATAATTTACAAATTTTTACTTGGCCTAATTTAATGTTGCTGGTTTACAGTTTAATTGCAATACTAATTAATCAGCAAAATAAAAGCATTTTCTTATTTTGTGAATTCAACATTTTAATTTTAATAAAGTACAATTCTCTCTTTTGATTTGTTGTTTTTATTGTTAAATAGTTTGATATTTATATTTTAATAAATCAGCTAAAATTAAAAAGTATTCAGTGTGGTTTTTATGTTGTTATGGTTGTGTGTAGTGGTTGGATTTGTTATTAGGTGTATTCACTAGAATACGATGTTTGAATATGATAACTTGTATGTGAATATATAAAAAATCAATTATAAACTGAAAAATGACTAGTTTCATTTATGTATATATGTATGTTAAGATAAAGAATTACAGCCTTATTCAAAAAAACTTAACACAGGTTGGTAAACCAACTTTAAGCAAAATTCCTTAAAGTTTCATTCAAAAACGATTATTAGCTTAACACACGTATTGTAAACCAACGTTAACATCAAATAATTTAAAGCAGCTACTCACCTACTTTAAAGCGATGTTAAAATATTTTATTGTTTTGACAAACAAAGTTATGTGAACAAAATTATTGATAATATTTGAAATTGTGTGGATTTGTAAAATAAAAAAATGGATTTATTAAATTTAATGAACAGAATTGGTAAAATTAATTTTTATTTTATGCGAAAATTATTTTCCAATGTAATTTTTTATTTAGAACGTGCCGCAATTAACGTCTGCCACATAAAAATTAAGGAAACTGGTGCTGATGCCGCGCAATATTACAAGAAAATGCTACACTTAGAGCATTTATTGGAAAATATTTTTAAAATCAATTAAATTAAAATACATAATTGGAAAACATATATTGACATACATTTATATATATCTTGATATTATTTTGTTTTTCATTTAGAAATATTTATTTAAATACATATGTACATCCTTTTAAGTTCTTGTAATATCAAAAAATAACAAATAAAATTAAGAAAACAAATACCTACTAGTTCAAATATTGCAGTGTAAATCAAATAAGGAATTGGTTTTATTTTAATTTACTTAACGTTTGTACTAATGCAGACTAGGTTACCAAAGCAAAAAACATAATATTAATATTAAAAAGTTTTAAATAACTTAAAAGTAATTCCGTTTTTTTCCTTTTTTCACTGGTATTATTCTCATTGCTTATCTGTAGAACGAAATCTATAATTAACATACTCGTATGTATGTAAGTATATTTCTTAGCTAAATAATGTAAATATACAAAACTTTATAGTGATGTACATACAATCAAAACGAGTAAACAAAGCTCGTTTTTCAGGTAATCGGTTTACAACCTTTACAAAAAATAGGCTTATTACTTTGCATTGCGATAAATCTATTTAGTTTATGTTTTTATGTACTATAAATATCAATTTACATCTTAAGTACCGAAAAATGACATTTTATATTAAAACTATGCAAAATATTATCAATATATCCGACTATCCGGATGAATAATACTCGTTTGTTTTGCATCGTTAACTATAAAGAGACAAGAGAGAATGATGGTGTTGCCAGTATCAACATGTAAAATTTATTAAAGCATACACTAGCTAAAGTACTGTTTTTGCATACGAATTTTTAACATAGGTTTGTTAGCCTTAAATTCTTTGGTAACTAATGTGAACTTCAAGCTTCAATTAAGTTTTTTTTTTTTTGAATAAGGCTGTTAATACTTAATACGGAAATTCATTATTTGGGATATTCTCCCCAACTAATCGTTAGAAATAATTAGAGCTTTTGCAAAATGAATAGAAAAAATCAAAAGTTTGTTGAGAGAAAAATAAAATAGACTCACGTTGAGTAAATTGTTTGTTGTGTTGGTTTGTATAGAAACATTCTAAACCTACTATGATTATGTATTTGTTGTAATTCATATGCAATATTGAAATTCTCATATTGTATTTGATTTATGTGGCATAAACATCCGAGGTTGAATGTTTTCAAACTGCTTAAACTTCACTGACGATTTGGTTTTAGCAACCAATGAAATTTCGGCGTATGAAGAGCTAAAGGAACAACAAACTTTTGATTTTTTCTATAAAGAATTAATTTTAGGCAAAACTCAAAAAATAAACATCAATAATTTCGAAATTTTTATTGCTTTATAAGCTCTTTGATATTAGGAGATATTTCTGATAATGCACATCTCAAATCATTTTCTCCATCCAATCGCGATTGGTTTTTAGTTTTAATTGATAAAAGAGCAGAGAAGCTTGTTTCACACAAATACGTTGAGGAAAATTGTATTAACAGCTTTAACGCTTCATCTGCTACATTTGGATAACCCTTGGACTATTTTAACCAAAATGATTCTATTTCAATTGATTTAAAATCAAATTTGGCACATGAATCAGATTTTAGGTCAATGAATTCTTCCTGCAACTTTTCAGGTATTTTATCAATGCTAGTATTGAAAGGATTTCTCAGTAAATTATTTTGCCACGGCTCTGTTTTTATTTCAGGGAAGTACCTATGAAACTCATCATGAAATATATCCAAATGTGTTGTTATCAAAGATTTCAAATTAATGTGTTATAAGTCGTATGTATTTATGGCTTCATTTAGTGATGGAAAAGAGCAATAATTTGGAATTGCTAAATGACTTTTCCATAAGGAAATATTTTGCACAAAGGCCTTAATTGAATCATATGATGTCAAAATATTAATGCTTTTTCCGTGTAATTTTAAATTTAGATTGTCTATTGCTTAAAAAAATCTGTTAGATATGCAAAATAAAATAAAAAATTAGTATCGGTAAACCTTTTATGGAGAATATCATTCTTTTTCCTCAAAAGGAAAATTTCTACCTCAGATTTTAAATTATACAATCGTTTAAGCATGTTTCCTTTCGATAACCAGCGAACTTCTGTATGAAACAATAGTTTTGTGTAGTCAGAACTGAGATCCAGGCACAAAGATTCAAATAGTCGTGTTCTTAGGGCACTTTTTTTTACAAAATTTACAACATCAATGGCGGTTTGGAGGGAAATTTTAAATTCTTCTGGCAGTGTTCACGCTGCTAAAGTTTGTCGATGAATTATATAATGGGACCCAATTATGTCTGGATTCTGGAATTTGGTCAGTTTCAAAAATCCAGAACGACAACCTTTCATAGATGGTGCACCATCGGTGCATATTCCAACAATTTTATTCCAGGCAATGCCATTTTTGTTAAAATATCGGAAAGTACGTTAAAAACATCCTTGCCTTTTGACGTTGTGGGAAGAGACTTCATAAAAAGGAACTCCTGGCACATTCTTCTACTATAAAATAATAGCTAGCGTGCATCAGAAATGTCGGTAGTTTCATCACACTGGAGTGCTATATATGGAGAGTCTTTTATTGTCTTGATTGATTGTCTTTTGATGTCCGCAGCCATATCATCAATTCTTCTCTTAATGGTATCATTGGACAGCATTATTTTTGTCATTACTTTCTTTATCAAGCATAATTCTTCCTACTGCTGTTATACACTGCTTAATCAACGTTTCACCAACTGTATGCGGCTTTTTGTTTCTTGCAATGTGCATTGCAATTTCGTAGGAAGCTTCCATGGCCCGTTCTTTTTCCAAACAAAAATTTCCAGTTGAGTCCAACCTAATTTTCTTTAGAGAACTCAGTTTGGCAATAAAATAATCCCTTTTCTTGTTTTTTAGTTCCGGATGATTTGCGGTTAGATGTCGTTCCATCTTGGTTTCATGCTTTCGTTGGAAAGAGTTTTATGACAAATTACACATTGAGGTAATAGCTCGTTGTTATTTTTTTAAAATGTGAAACCGTATTTAATATAATCTTCATTATAAAGCCGTCTTTTAGAACTCATTTTTAAAATGTTAATGTTTTATTTCACTCTAAAACAAAATCAGTGCCTACAATTTGCTTTGAAAAAATGCTTTTAAAAGAAAACAGCTGACAGCTTCACGTCGAAAAACTAAACAGTGTTAATAATCTAGCGCAATTTAGCGTAAAATATATATGTATATAATTAATTTTGTATAATTACATTTCTACACGAGACATACGTTTTACGTTTATTATACAAAAGCCATATTACTAAATCTTAATAATATTAACTTTTGAGGAATGATAATAACATTTTTTTTTTAACTCTTCGCGGACCCCCTGGAATTTTTATACGGACCCTTAGGGGTCCGCTGACCCCCATTTGAGAACCGTTGCTGTAAATGATGTGTGTTACTTTTACAAGTAGGCAAAACAGTGGCGGATGATTGCAATTTGCTGTGTTCTAGATAAAAAAATTTTTATAAAATAAAAAATATACAAATGAATAAAAGTCGAGTGGTTGTTCTAATAGCTATTGAGTTAAATAAATATAAAAAATTTACAAATGTACTCTGTATATTATTATACATACATATCAGGCTTTAGCACAAGTACATTTAAATTCAAATTTTAAAGATTCTCATTTCAAAGCTAAATACAAAAGAGGATCAAAACAAACAAATAAAGAGAGAGACAGATGTCAAAACAATCTTTATAATCTTTATACGCTCAGAGCACTTACATTTACTCATTCTTGCTCACTATAAGCAAGTCAAAGTAAGACAATTTTTTGCTGATATGCTGTAAGTGTTTTTCTACGTATTTGTTTTACCATATGAGTATTTTAAGCATTGAAATCAAGCAATGGTTAAGACTTTTTAATGTGTTTTATTTTCCAACCACGCAAAAATAGGATATTTTATACCCATCCCAAAATTGAATTTTTGAGTTATTAAATTTTGGTTTAATAAAATTTTATTTTTTATTTGTATAAAAAAATTGTTTTTTTATATTTTTAAGAAGCATATGCCCGCCCCAATAACGGTTAAGCAACGCTTGAGTGTTTAGTTAAAGTTCATGAACATTTCCAATTTTTTTTTTTTGTTACATAATTTATTACTTTTCTTTCGAATAATTTTTGTAGAAGATTTTACAGAGTCATAAGTCAGATGCGAGCAATTGTGGGAGATACGCAAAAAAAGATTTGTAAACTCATTCGAAATCAAAACTTAAAATTGTTTCCAGTTTAAGCTATTTTTTAAATTGTTTTTCAAGTTCTGTAAAATTTTTCCAACGCAAATATGACTTTTGTAAATTTAGAGGACGATATCTCGGTAGATATGTTGATAATTTGATATTAGAATCAAATTAAACAAAAATGTAATTTCATACAAATAAAATAAAAATTACAAAAATACCCAAGTATTACACTAAATGGTTTAAGTACGGCTTGCCACAACTCCAAGCATGTGCATGTCTTATTATTAATTTTGCTTACTTCTCCTATGCTCTAAAACTTGCCGTATTTATTTTGTACAAACACAATATTTATTCAATTTGTTTCTTATAAGAGAACAACCATTTGCTTTTTTAAGAGAAGAGTACAATAAAATAAATAAACGAAAAAAGAGGATGTACTTAGTACTTGTTTTTTGTACTTTTGCAAATGCCTAGTACATATAATATGATGTGGCAGCTCAGTTCAATTTTGCTTAAAAAATGTATGTATCTGGCAGCAGAGTTCAATTCGTTCCGGACCATAGTTAAAATTAACCCAATTTAAGCTGAAATTGTTCCACACAAAGTGTACTCTCTTTCTCTCTCTCTCTCTCTCAAAAATAGAGACGTCAAATTACATATAAAAAAGCGTTCGGAACGAAAATTTCGTTCAGAACGAATAGGTGAATCCACCTTAAAGGCCATGTCACATAAAACTTTTGCTTCGCGTTGCAAAAACGAAAACATGGCACATAAAACACTTTTAACGCAGCGTGACGCAAAAAGTTCGGCAACTCTCAACTTTTTGCGTGCTTTGACAATCAAAGTTATGTATGTATGTATGTATGTTAGAATATGATATGAAAATGTGGCGTGATATGAAAAATACTAATTTTTCATTTTTAAAATTTATTTCCTGTTGAAGAATATGATCTTGTTTTTTAACTAATTTATAAAATAGTACCTATGTTTTTGCATGCTGTATATAAGTATATAGCATAAGATTATAATAATCAGTGGCAGCCTATTATTAATAAGATTTTACCTTTTTATATGAATATGTATGTATGTATGTATGTATTTGAAAATCTAAAAAACAAAAACATTTATACTATATAGTGGTGTATTTTCAATAAACTACAATAGTTGATAACAAAATAAACACACAAAAGCACATAATATTTTGACTTTCATTTTTATAATAAAAAATAATTAGAAAATTCATTACCACCTTTTTGGTAAACACACGTTGCGCGCGTTGTGTCAAAGTTTTCATTGTGTCATACACCTTTTGCGTTACGCTTTTCTGTCAAAGTTAAAAACGTCACGCAACGCTACAAAGTTTTATCTGACACGGCCTTAAGAGACTTAACGCGTCTACTTAACGCCAGAGACGGTGCAACTCTGCTATAAAAAATAATAATAAGCAGCGCGGAATAGTTCGGGTTGTAAAACAGAAACTAAGCTTTCTCTATTTCTGTCTTCTAATTTTACCGCCTGTCCTCTACCCTATTTCAAAAATTGAAGAAAGAACACAGCTCCGAATTATTATTCATTTATATTATAAAAATACAGTCGACTCCGCTTTACTGAAAACAGCCAAAACCCAATTTTCTTTTCAGTTATCCGATTTTTTCCCTAAAACGTAGTTCGGATTACTGAAATTTGTTACAGTTAAGCGTACTGCTTAAAATTTGTAAAACAATATTTTTTATATCAAATCTGTATATTTTTTTACGTCATAAAAATTTTATTAAAAAATTATTCATAAAAAAATGTTCATATTTTTTAATTATTTTTAAAACAAAAAATAAAAGTTTAAAATATAAATTAAAATAATTGAGTTTCACAATGCATTGAGTATTTACATTTGTATGCATGCTATTAAAAAAAACATAAATTAATAAGAATTCAGTCTCAGAATGCAATGCATTAAATATGTATTTAACATAACAGTTAATAATCAAAATTATGCATTGCTTTTAAAATAACTTTGAATTTGACTTTGAGTCAAATTTTTTTTTAAATTTTTATGCAATCGATTTCTAATAAATAAATTTGTCATTGTTTATTTTTTCACTAAAGCGAAGTAAGTTTCATACAAAACGTAGTTGTGGGCTTGCTTTTGGTTTTCAGTAATACGATATTTTCAGTAAAGCGATGTTTCGCTAAAGCGAAGTGAATAAGACTAGCTGTGTTTAAAATCAGTGCGGGGATTTGTATCGCTTTCAGTAATCCGATTTTTTTTCAGTAAAACGTGTTGCGCTAAAGCGGATTCGACTGTAAAATGTGATAAAATTAAAATCCTAATTTGGTTAAAACTTATTTACATACAGAAAGATCCCGATCAACGGAAAAAAAACAATTGATAATAATAAATGGACTTATTGAACATTTTCATTACGAAACCCTTTTTAATCGTGAAAATAGTCTCAGTAAAATTATCATTTTATCAGATACTTTTGGCAATATGGACAGATGTCAAAATTGTGTGTGCTTCTATAAATTATGTATTTGGAAATAAAAATTTATAAACTTGTCGATAAAAGGAAATCAACAAATTTGGCAAGCTTTTGAAAAACGTTAAAAAGTTTTTTTTTTTCAAAAAGTTTGTGTGTAATTTATATATTTTGTTTTTATAAAATAAAAAATTATTAGTTTTATAAATAAAACAAAAAACTTTCTTAATGTATTATAATTATTCACAATTACGAATCCCTGGATAAAGTGAACAAAAAATTCACGAAACACCGGGAAATATGGAATAAAAAACTCTGCTTTGTTATTGACATAAAAACACGTTACGCCAAATTAGCTATACAAAAAAAAAGAACTAATATAATAGTTGTTCTTATTTAAATCGATTCGCAACATCATACACATAGAACAATGCATAGGGGAGAAAACGCAATTGTTTGAGAGTGCTCCTCATTTTAACACACTCAAAAATAGTAGTACAAATAATAAATAAAAATAATTTCAAATTAGTTTCTTTCGTTGCTAGATTAAATTTTATTTGCTAGCTGGAAACTTGCCATGGTCAAAATGATTCCAAAGGCGGGCAAAGATCTTACTAAGGCTGAGTCATATAGGCCAATAAGTTTGCTGTCAACAATTTCAAAGCTCTTCGAAAAGCTTCTCATGACAAAATTGTCCCCAAATCTAACTGATAATGGGTACATACCGGACCATCAATTTGGTTTTAGAAGTCAGCATAGCACCATTGAACAAACTCATAGAATGGTTCATTTCATAAGAAGAACATTTGAAGAAAAGAAGTATTGTTCTTCCCTCTTTATTGATGTTTCTCAAGCATTTGATAAAGTGTGGCACGAAGGCCTGATTTTGAAATTGAAGACATATCTTCCAATTAACATAGTAAATCTTTTGCAAAGTTACATTCTTGCCCGGAAGTTCACTGTCGTGGAAGGAGACTTTATGAGTGTGCCCGAAACTATCTCATCCGGTGTGCCATAGGGGAGTATATTGGGGCCACATTTACCCTACGAAGAGACACTTGTTCCCCCATTCGAATCAACAATCAAGTTGTTCCTCAACATTCGCAGGTGAAATACCTTGGTATACATCTTGACCGACGGCTTACATGGAAACAACACACTGACTCTAAGCTAACACAAATGAAGCTTAAATTATCCCAGATACACTGGTTGATTGGTAGAAATTTTACCCTCAGTCTAGATTGTAAACTTTTAATATACAAGTCGCTTTTGAAACCCATATGGTGTTACGGAGTTCAGCTATGGGGCACTGCTTCAGCTTCCAATGTAGAGAGAATACAACGTATGCAAAACAAAATTTTAAGGTTAATAACATCGGCTCCTTGGTACATAAAAAATTCTATTTTACATCGTGATTTAAATATGCCACTTGTGACCGCTGAAATTGCAAAATATGCAGGCAAATATTTAACAAAACTCGAGTCCCATCCGAATCCGCTTGCCCGAAATATCTTGAACTTTACTGGACACATCCGCTTAAAAAAGAGGGATACTACGGCTTTAATACGCCACACTCCAGATGAAACTTTTTGAAAATATTTTTGTGCTTAACGACATTTATGTATTTTTAATTACTATCTCTAAGTTTATGTCCGACACTGGTTGGGCATAATTATTATATCTATATTTAAGATTTGAATACTTATTGTTAGTTCAATTTAATGAAGATACAATAAATAAAAATTAGTGGAAAAAAGTCTCAATTGCCAAAAGCCTGTTTTATCGAATTTCCATGTTCTGCATTATTATTTTTAGTAGACATTAGCAGAGACATGAACACTTTGCAACTTGCAACCGTACTTTAGTTCGAGCCATAAAAGTAAGCAACATTACGAAAAAACATGTACCACATATTCATACTCACATTTCATTTTGGTTATATTTTATCCTTTTGTCAAATACTGTAAACAATTATTTTAACGGTCTAGAAAGTAAGTGCCAAATTTTGCAATTTTTTTCGTTTTAAGGATCTTTTGTATTTCTATTTTTGTCCGCTATAATGTATATTTTTATTAATGACATATACTATATGTACTTATTTATATACTTTTAAAATTTTTATTCTATTTTTAGGAAGCACATGTGAATGCCTGTTACAAGCATTTCTATTATTTCATCCAGGAATTTGATTTAATAACAAGTAAAGAACTGGAACCACTAAATGAAATGACGTCTCGAATATGTAAAGATTGAATAAACCTAGAGTTAATAGTGTAAAAATCGATAAATTAAAATAACTTATGATATACCTAACTACAGATAATTGTGTTTATCTTATTAAATAATTCATTGAAAAAGAATAGATAAGATTGTTTTTAAAATCAGGAAATATAAAATGTGTGCAATAAAAATTAAATATTAAACAATTGAGTATTAAGTATCACATACTATATCAAATACCGTCATAATTTGTCAAAATCATAACTAGCATCTAACGATTTTTATGTTGACTGTTTTTATGTTATTTTCGTCGCCTGTACGGCTTTTTATTCGTAATTTTGCTATGAAATATTTATAGCCAATTATTTTTTTACAAGTATGTACATATGTTTTGCAAAACAAATTTTATTTATATGCATACTTAAATTTTTTTAAATCTATTTGCGATTTTCAATTTTTAATGTTAATGATACAACACCTAATCAGCTGTTGTAGATTATTGACAGTGCGAACAACACATAAATACACATGTTGTAAACAAAAATCGATGTTAACGAACATAGACAACTCAATGTACAACAGTACAGTAGTTGTAAACCATAAACGCATTAATAAAAATACAACATTAAACTAACAACTGTTGTAAACGATAATCGGGGCATATACTTTACAACACTGCAAATCAAATGCATTATTAATTTAAACTTTGCACCTCTGTTGACGTTTAGGAACACTTATTTGCCTTACATCATTAAAATAACAATGGCGGAGAGAAAAATTATGTTGAAAACTTTTTTGAACTTACAAAAACCGCTCCAGGGGCCACACAATAAATAGTTTTTTTGGTTTTAACACCATGTTCGAAGCACAACATGAACATGTTCGAAGTAGAAAAAAAACAACTGTTATAGAAGAAATGCCGGACGACGTTTTTAGTCACAGGTAAATAAAAATATTTATTGGTTGGTACGACTAAATTAATTTCAACTTTTAGAGATTGCATTCCTCGCTAGCACCATTTTGGATAAATTCATACAGGCCGGCCTAGAATTTCATTAAAAATTAGCCTTTACATTACGTTATAGAATCTGGGAAACCAAAACGAGGTGAGCGACCGTTTTAGCGTTGGAATAGGAGCTCGCTATAGAACTTTTATCTGATATGTACGTATAATCTCCAAACAAAAGCAAATAGTGCAATTTCTAAATACGGCATCAAGCCAAAGAAAAGTACATAGTAATAATTTCGAGTCGCTAAGGTTTCCCATTCCAAAATATTGCAGCCATCAACAAATATTATTAGTTATTTTGATCGCAAGATACACATTCAATAATAGCGAAAGTAAAAATAATTAACTAAGGTTGTAAATTTGATTATTTAAAACACTTCCATTGCAAACTGTAGTTGATAGTAAACTAAGATTTTTGGGTATATACATATATTGACTAGTCGCTGCCATGATGCCACTGTTTGCCGCGTGAGTCCATTAAGGCGAGTTATTACCAATGGCCTCATTAATTTTTCTTCTGAGTGCCACTTGCTTGGGGACACAGCGTACACTTTAGAAACGTTAACTTACCGATATAACGAATTTCTATGGACAGTACAAAGTTCAAAGCTCTGTCAACCAGAGTTTGTGTTGAACAAGCGTTCGGAATAATGAATGCAGCCTGGAAATAGCGAAAACAATAATAATGGCAATTGTTGTACCTTAAAACTTTATTTTAGCTGATGAAGTCTCAGGTTTCACAAATGTTAATCCTTTAACCGAAAGTTCAACACAGCTTCTATAATTAAATACATAAATTATGTTCTTAAAAACTATTTTTATTTATTAAGGAGCAAAAGACACAATTCAGTAAGTAATAACGTAGTAAAATCATGTCGCAACATTCATTTATTCGTCGCTTCTAAAGCTTCAGGCAATTTTATTTGTTTAAACTTTTCCCGTTCCAACCTTAATTTTTCTTGTTCGCACTTTAATACTTCTTCCAATATTTTTTTACACTTGGCGGAAAATTGTGGCTCCATCGAAAAACGACAGTCCACCAGCAGCTTTTTGTGTTCATATGACTACTTAATATTGCTAAAAATAATTATTTAATTAAATAATTTTGTTAAAATGTCATTGTTTATAAAAAATTTAAATAATGCGCTAGTTACGATTGTTTGCATTTTAGCTGCACGGTTGCTTTTTAGGAATACGTGTACATTGTTGAACTGCATAGTAACGTGCATTTATTTTGACAGCTGAAGCCAAATGCTTGTTAAAAAACATTCCACATGACAACACTCCTTTTCAAACGTCAAAGTAAGGTTACGGTGAGATGACTACTTCAAGTCCATTTCAGAAGTCTTTTTTTTTAGTAGACTTAAAGAGACATAAAAACTTCACTACTATAAGTGGTGCACCATTTTAAAAAGTCTATTATTAGCACTCACGGGTAAATGAAGGTGGAAATCTAGTGGAGCACATTTTCCCATGGTACAGAAACGTCGTGACGTCAGACAATTTTTTTTTAATTTTAAATGTAACTGGAGGGTTTTACAAAGTACCCTTTTTATTTTCTTTATGTACAGATATGCACCGCCGCACACTAGGGATTTTTGTATGGAGGTAAGGAAAAAAATATATGTTTCAAAAAATGTAGCGATTTCATCACAAATTTATGTAGTTTTATTTATATAGTAATACACAAAAGTAATCAAAATGAAGAAAGTTAGAGAAATGTATATCGTTACCTACAATGTAAAAGTCCCTAAAAAATTTAAATTATTTTTTTAACTTTTAATTTATTATTTATTTTATATCTATTTTTAATTTATTATTCTAAAAGAGCCTTAATTTCGTCGCTTATAACACTATGCTTTTTCTGGCTAAATGAAGGAGTAAAATTTGAGATCAACGCATCTGATGTTACCATCATTCGTTCCAATAGTTTTTCTCTTTCGTGAGTTCTTTGTATAGTATGAGTATTGTGTACCCTTCATTTTCTAACCAATGCATTAGATACTCGTATTTTTCTTTTGTAAGTTGAAGCTTTGTAAACATCCCCAAAGTTTTTAATGTACAAATTTTGTGGTTGGTTTTTGAAATACTAGAAGTAAAATTAATTACTTCTTGAGGAAACATAGCACGTACTTAAACCTTTTGTATCGCTTGGCGCGATCCTCAAACGATTTACGTGGCCAACCAAGTGCAGAACTGGTAGAACATTCAGCCTCAGTAAACTTAATTGTAAATGTGCGTTCAAGCCAATTTGCATTTTTTTTTTAAATCGCGACTTCGTACGATGAGAATCCTGTCATCTTTGTTTGAGGTTAGAGTAAAAGCCTTTATATATTGTATCTAAAATTTCACATGCTCTAGTTTCGTTTAAGCCAACGTGCGATTGTTGCAAAAACTGTTTTAATTTTGTTCTGTCTTTGTCAAACTCCAGAAGCTTCGACAATAAAACCGCATGTGAAATAGATAAACTTTCCATTGTCGTAAAACTCTTGGGCCTTAGTTTCAGTTATAATTAAAAAAAAAGGAAAATCGCTCGTACTTTTCGCTTTCGTCGGCACTTCTTGAATGACAAAAATCGATCAGTGAACACCTATAAATAAGCACATCTAAATGTGGGTGCAATTTCTGTAAAAAAAATCATGCAGGTAACTAACGGAAAACCCCAAATAATTCAAAAAGTGCACTTTCCTTTTTTTCCTTTTAATTGTCCACACAAATTTATTAGCCCTTATTACTTTGCTACGGCAATCATAAAAATCAAATACCCTTATGTTTATTCCTTTTTTTAATTCTGAGAATCATAAAAAAGTCATCAATGTTTTTTCCAAAGAATTTTGGGCATATCTCCAGCAAATTTTTTAAATTCATACCTTCACTTAATTGTGCATAAAAGCGAAACGTGTTCATCGATTTTCATGATTTATATCTCATTTTGTTCATAGGTTACGTGAAAGTAATAAGACTTGACACTTTTTTTACAGTTTTGGATTTTTTATGAATTAAAAATAAAAAATTTCAATTTTTAGGCAAACAATATTCTTTTCTTCATACATTTATTTATAACTGCGAAACTGTTGCTTACGTAGCGAAACGTTATATAAACAGATGAAAGTAATTGTAATTCTTGATTTTTCTAAATTTGTTTAAGCAAGATCCGACTAGTGGTTCTTGAGTTATGTTAAACAAAAGAGCCTCATCAAAATTGAGTCGCGAATCAATCAGCTCAAAAATTTTGTACTGTGTAATGCAACAAATTGAGAGGTGGCACCTGGTGGCACTTGAAAATGATTAAAAATGTAAAAACAGATATGAGACAATGTATTAGTAGTGTGTGCCAACTGAGGAAAAGTATGGATAAAATTGCAGGTCCAAATGTTTGGAGAAAAAAAGAATTTCTGTTATATGTTCCTAAAAATAAACAAACAAAAAAAACTTAAGTCTCTGCAGAGTTTATTTTTTTCAATTTTAGTATACTGCAATATCCTACTTTAAATAAAAAATAAAAAGAAAAGCGTTAGCTCACATAGTAAAATAATGTTCGTTTTGAAATTCTTAGGTTTAAATTAAGTTGATTCGGTAAGACATACAAGTACTGAGTTTGAGACGGCTATAAAAAAAACTAGAAGTCAGATCGGAGTAATTGCTTTTGATTTGATTGTACCATTTAGTCTAAAATTTCAAAATATCACTGCATATTGCATTAAGAGTATATTGACAATTTGAGTTTTTTCCGCGAAATCCCGAGTGTACGGCGCGGTATTATTTTTTTAGGACCGACATGAAACACAATTAATCGTACAAAGATTGTGTTGTAGACCTTTGTGATCTAGCGCGAGAGTGCAAGTTCAAATGTAACTATGATACATGTTCTGCAAGCTTCGTCGATGACATGATACGCTGCGCTTCAAAAGCGGCAAGCAACATTGGCGGATGTTCTGCTCATAGCAGAGGCTTTCGAAGCTACGACAAAAACAGTAGGTGCAATAAAATAATGTGCTAGTGAAGAAACAATGCAAGTTAATACCGTTAATAATGAAAATTAATTAAATTACAAAATTAAAAAAACAAGACAAATACTAATCTTGTTTGGGCTGTTTTATTTCTCACAAGAGAGAAGACTGTAAATTTTTACATATTGTAACAAGTGCGGGAAAAAAGAGCCATAGTATATTGCCAGTTTGTAGGTCTACACAAGTAAGCAATTCTAAATACACCAAAAAACAAATAAACAATAAAGTCAAGCTCAAGCACTATATTCTTGAGAACATTTGTGAAGACCATATACAATCAACAAATATTTGCATCGAAAATTTTTGTTCAAATCTCGTGATATCATCAATTTACTCCCCTCCCAGATTTTCAATCACTGCGGATCAATACGAGGATTTTTACAAAACTCTTGGACCTTGTTTCGTAGCAGCTGGCGACTACAATGCAAAACATACGTTCTGGGGATCGCGTCTTATTACACCTAGAGGTCGAGCGTTGTTTAACACAATTCCAAAAATGGGCTTGGTCGTAATTTCGAGCGGGGAGCCCACTTACTGGCCTACTGACATACGAAAAATTCCGGATGTTATAGAATTTGCCGTCATGAAAAATATCTCTAGGGATTTAATTCATGTTAAAGCTTCTCATGATCTCTCCTCCGATCACCCTTCCACGATCGTTACAATTTGTAGCCCACTAAGAAATCACTTACCTCACCCATATGTGAAGATGATAAATCGTGTTAATTGGCTGGGGTTCAAAAAATATCTCAGTAGTCATTGTACGGAAAACATCAAACTAAGAACTTCCGATGATATTGAATTTAACATTGCCAATCTTACCGAAAATATTGAACAGGCTGCTAAACATGCCACTACCTCCCATCCGCAGACTGGGTTTAATAGAATTTATTCTACGGATATTGAACGTCTCGTATGTGAAAAACGAAGAGCTAGAAGGGAATGTCAACAGCACAGATCACCCCAACTTAAAATTAGACTTAGAGAATGCACTAAACGACTCCAAGAGTTGCTTGCATCTGAAAAATCTGCTTCTCTTAAAAACTATCTGAAAAGTCTCGATGTCACAGCAGCATCTAATTACTCCTTGTGGCGCGCTGCTAAAAAACTTAAAACACCAGTTGAGTTTAAACCACCCCTGCGCACTTCTACCGGAGGTTGGGCAAGAAACAATACTGAAAAAGGTAACATATTTGCTGGGCATTTAAAACACGCGTTTACCCCAAACACATGTACTGGTGCTGTTGATTTGCCGAGTGTAGTTGCTCTACCCCCTCGATCCATAAAGTTTAAGATGCGTGATTTACAAAAACTAATTGCTGAAACCAATCCAAAGAAGGCCCCGGGTATTGATGGAATTAGTAACAAGATGCTGATGAATTTGCCTCGTATTGCTATTAGAATCCTGTTATTTATTTTTAATGGCATTTTACGACTGGAGTATTATCCACACAGCTGGAAACTTGCCATGGTCAAAATGATTCCAAAGACGGGCAAAGATCTTACCAAGGCTGAGTCTTATAGGCCAATAAGTTTACTGTCAACAATTTCAAAGCTCTTCGAAAAGCTGCTCATGACAAAATTGTCCCCAATTCTAGCTGATGATGGGTGCATACCGAACCATCAATTTGGTTTAAGAAGTCAGCATAGCCCCATTGAACAAACTCATAGATTGGTTCATTTCATAAGAAGAGCATTTGAAGAAAAAAAGTATTGTTCTTCCCTCTTTATTGATGTTTCTCAGGTATTTGATAAAGTGTGGCATGAGGGCCTGATTTTGAAATTGAGGATATATCTACCAATGAACATTGTGAGTCTATTGGAAAGTTACATTCTTGCCCGGAAGTTCACTGTTGTGGAAGGAGACTTCATGAGTGTGCCCGAAACTATCTCATCTGGGGTGCCACAGGGGAGTATATTGGGGCCAGTTTTGTATTTGATTTATACCTGTGATATGCCTCAGCAGTAATATCTTCACTTCTACATTTGCCGATAATACAGCCTGCCTTAGTATGCATGAAGACCCTCACGAGGCATCCCGATATCTTCAGGAACATATTAACCTGTTGGAGCTGTGGTTGAACTTATGGAGAATAAAAGTAAATGAACAAAAGTGCGTTCATGTCACATTTACCCTACGAAGAGACACTTGATCCCCCATTCGAATCAACAATCAAGTTGTTCCTCAACATTCACAGGTGAAATACCTTGGAAACACCACACTGACTCTAAGCTATCGCAAATGAAGCTTAAATTGACCCAGATACATTGCCTGATTGGTAGAAATTCTACCCTCAGTCTAGATTGTAAACTTTTAATATACAAGTCGCTTTTGACTAACCCCCTTGCTCGTAACATCTTGAACTTTACTGGACACTTCCGCTTAAAAAAGAGGGATACTACGGTCTAAATACGCAACACTCCAGATGAAACTTTTTGAAAATATTTTTATGCTTAACACGACATTTATGTATTATTAATTACTATCACTAAGTTTATGTCCGACTGCGCAACTGTTTCTTTGATGAATTTCAAAACTTATGAAGTATTAAATAAGCCATAATTAGAAAAAAAAACTAATAGACTGTTCTTGTATTCATACGTTGTAAGGAAAATGCAAGTACTAGGTGAATTACATACATCCGTAAAGTGTGGTGATCGTGAGGAAAACGTTGTAATGGTCGTGGTAAAATCTAATGAAATTGGTGACAATCTTTTCGGTATTAACTTATTTGAAAAATTCGGGTTCGAAGTTAAACAAGTAAGTGCAATTACAAGTGAATGTAAACATAAAATAATTGAACTTTGAAGCCAAACTTTTTTAGAAGCAGACAAATTCCATTTGCACAGCTGCCAAAATTTAAGAAAGACTTGCAAATCAAGGAATTTAAAAACACGTCAAATTCAGTTAATGGGCTCCGCGATTGTTTTAGTACAAAAACCCAATAACGAAATACGGATATGTATCGATTTCAAGTTAGCTGTCAACGCAAAAATTGACGTAGAGCAGTAGTTCCTGGCGACACGTGAGAATTTACTCCACAAAATCCGTAATGGTAAATATTTTTCAACAGTCGTTCTTAAAGACAGTTATTTACAAATCGAATTAGATGACGAATCTAAAACCATGATGGTAATCAACACTCCACTTGAACGCTGCCGTATGGTATCACCAGCGCTCCTGCTATCTTTCAAAAATTAATTGAACAACTACTTACTGACATAGAAGGTTGCGGTAATTGCCTTGATGATATTATAAGAACATATGGAACGTCTAGAAAAAGTTTTACAAGTTTTAAAAGCAAATGGTATTAAATGTGCCAAAATTTACAAAATAAGATAACGTACATAAGGTGCAAATCAGTGATGGA
This sequence comes from Germaria angustata, assembly GCA_963681545.1. NCBI lineage: Eukaryota > Metazoa > Arthropoda > Insecta > Diptera > Tachinidae > Germaria > Germaria angustata. The sequence goes on along the minus strand of OY812999.1, from coordinate 56,105,510 downwards.
AGCATACTGCCGAATGAATCAGGTATTGAAGTCGTAAAAAACCTAAAACATCCAACAAATATTAAGGAGCTTGAAGCTCTAAGGGGAAGGTGAACTACTACCATAACTTTGTGCCAAATTTTTCTAGCATCGCAGCGCTCATCAATACGTTGCGTAGGAAAAATGTGCCTTTTAGCGGAAAACATCACAACAGCAATCGTTTGAAGCACACTACATAGTAAATGCTACACAATTAGCATACTTCCAAGATGAACTGCCATTGATTCTCGCTACAGGTGCCTCATCGTTTGGAGTGGGTGCAGTCATATCTCATGTCTACCCGGACGGCACGGAAAGGCCGATTGCGTTCGCTTCTACAGTCACATTGAAAAAGAATGAGTTGCAATTGCTGCAAACGGTTTCACCAGTATCTGTATGACCATAAATTTACCATGCAGACGAATCATAAGACGCTGGTAACTATATTTCATTCCAATAAGCATTTACCCAAAATGGCAGCAGACAGACTTCAACGTTGGGGTGTAACATTCATGGCATACAACTATGAAATATAGTATCGTAAAACTGCCGATCATGACAACGCTGACCCATTATCGCGCCTACCAATTGATAGCGATGAGAATTTCGATAAACATGAAGCTTGTTTTAATATATCTTTTGAGAATTACCCTTTAAATGATGAACAAATTCGTAGATGTGCAAAAAACCATGAAACACTTTGTCAAGTGCGTCAGCACATTAGAAAGGGCTGTCCAAACCACTTAAGTGCTCACCTATCATACTTAAAACCATTTTTTTTATCGCACAAGTGCTCTAAAAATACAAAATGATCTCATTGAGCCTTCACACACGAGAACAATTATGCTGGCATAACATCGTACTTTGTAGGCAAGAGAGATGAGGGGAATGGTTTTTTCGTTGACACAATTTTTCAACCAGGCATTAGCAGCACAAAACCAATACATATACATTTATGAAAAAACTGGTTAGATTGTTTTGTTTTTTACAGAACGCATTTATTTATTCTTCGACCGTCATGGTTTTAACATGAATTTAAAAGAAGGTGGCTGTTCGCGCAAGCAACATGCATACATACTTATAAGTAGTCTTAAAGGCTGGGGCACATAGAATCCGTCATCCGTCATCCTTCGAATTTTTCAACTGACGTTAACGCAATGACGGATGAGGTTGGCACAATGAGTACTTTGTTAACGTGTAGAAAATCAGTTGTTTTTTTTACATGTTTGCAACATTTCTTTTTATTAAAGAGTAACAATTTTCTATGGATTTTGAAGAAATTACGGAGTTTATTTTAATTATAATTTTGCTTTATAAAGCTCAAGCTGTCTTGATATAATGGATAAAAGTCGAAGATTTTTGGTCAGACCCAAAAAATCAACTGTTAATTAAAACAAAACATACCAAAAAATCAACTGATAGTTGTCAAAGTACTCAACGTACGTCAAAAGTTAAAAGATGCCCAACTTTCATCCGTTGCGTTGAAGGAGACGTACTGTATGTAACCGAGCTCATAACAAAGCCTGTATTTTAACTTAGCTGTCAGTTGAAAAAGTCGAAGGATGACGGATGACGGATTCTATGTGCCCCAGCCTTTAAGGCTTTGCATATATACCACAGAATACATACATAGATTAGTAAAAAATAGATAGCAAATTTATTTTATTTTGTTTGTTCTCTATTCTTGTGAAATCCCTTTGTATGATGGGTTTTTACACTTCTCGGTACCTGCGAAAAAACATGTATAGTACGATCGCGAAATATAATCATTAAAAAGTAATTAAAAAAATTTTAGGTAAAAAATTAAATAGGTGCATACATAAGTATGTACTTATGTTTATATGAAGTTATACACCTTTATTGCATTATTTACAGGCGTCCATAAATCAACAACTTTTTCCTACAGTTTTATAAAAATCACACATGTTTCATACATATTTAATTCTTTAACCAAGTATTTAAAAAAATTAACTTACTTTCTTTTTTACCGTTTTCAATAAATTATACTAAAATAGCTTGAGTTTCAATTCAATATTTATTGATTTTTTTTATATAAATAATAAAAATAAGTACATAATTTATAGTTTCCCTTCATTACAAAAATATTCAGTAAATTCGGTTCCTACCCAATTGCGGTACACACTTCCATTACAGCAAAGTTTAAATACGATGCAAATAATTTGGAATTTTATGAGCGAATTATACGCTTCTTCATCGTCAAACAGGTTGTACTCTTGTAGGAGGAACTGAATATTACCACCAGAATCATGAGACTCCCTCCATGGCTTAACCCAACAAGATCTGGATTTCTCTTCTGTCCCTGCTTCCAAGAGTAAAGCTGCAGCTTCCAAATTGCAGGCACTTGAAATTGCTCTCAATATAATAGCACTTTTTGTTGAACCTTCGTAGTGAACAGACGTATTAGCGGTTTTTTTTTACAAACAAAAATACAAAAAAAAATCGTAATAAGTACTGATTCGTAATAAGTATTGATTTTGTGAAATTTGCTTAACTTGCACTAATAATATTTTTCATATAATCTGAAACAACAAAAACAAAAAAAAAAACAACCGCAAAAAAGTGACTGAGGAATACTCTGCATGAGTACCTCAAAAACAAACAATTGTGAAGTGAGTTCTAACGGCAGAAATGCCTATTTTACTGTGAGTTCTGATATTAATGCACACAATAAAAATAAAAAATCGGATGATAGTCTTTTTCTAACGGCAAAGCCAATTTTTCGCGAGCGATCAACTTCGCTTACTCCAATGCCAAGTAGTGATTCGGTAACATTACCATTGTCTAGTTCATCTCTATTTAAGTCAGCGCCATTATCCGCTCCGGGCTCGTGTTCATCACTTAACCAAGTTATCACTACAGACAACAGTAGTCTGAAACCTAAGGTGCCTGTCGGAATGGACAGATATATCACAGTGGTAAAGCGCGGGCGAAGCCCAAATTCTTCAAAGATCTCTTCGGTCCCCAAGATATCCAGGGATATCGACGCCGCCTCAGCTAACCGTCAAAACCGTTTCAAAATATTGCAAGTTGACAGCGACAGACCCGAAGAATCCTCGAAGAAAACCTCAAAACCACCACCAATATATCTGAGACAAAAAAATTCAAACACTCTTATTAAAAAGCTAATCTCGGTTATTGGTGAAAAGGCATTTCACATTGTCCCAATAAAACGTGGTAATATTGACGAAACAAAGATCCAAATATACGAAGAAAAAGATTTCCGCAAAATGGTTAACGAATTTGAAAAAAGTAAAATAAATTTCTATACATTCCAGCTTAAGAGTGCTAAAGGCCTACAGATCGTATTGAAGGGCATAGATTCTTATGTTGTTCCTGAGGAAATAAAAGATGCTCTCACCCTCCAAGGATTTAAGGTTAAAAATGTCTCTAACATAATAAACAGGGAAAAGATCCCCCAACCCTTATTTCGCGTTGAACTGGAACCAAATGATATTAAACTGAAGAAAAATGAGACACATCCTATTTATAATTTAAAATATCTGTTATACCGGAAAATCACAGTTGAAGAACCACACAAGCGCTCAGGACCCGTACAGTGCCATAACTGTCAAGAATATGGCCACACAAAAACTTACTGCAAATTACCTACTGTTTGTGTTGTGTGCGGTGAATTACACAGTACTGCTATTTGCAATAAGTCGAAGGACCAGAAGGAAAAAAAGTGCAGTAATTGTGGAGGTAATCACACTGCTAACTACAGAGGTTGTCCTGTATACTCCTTCGTTAAACAGGCTATGATTCAAAAGCCTAAAGTAGTCCCAGCGCAAACAGGAAATACATACTCCGCCACTTATCCTGTAATGGCCCAACCAATCTCTACACAAGTATCGTATGCTGACGCTGTGAAGATCAACTCCGTTCCCATGCAAAAAGTGTCACCACCAACTAATACAACAAATGCAAATGCAAGCTTTAATTTCAGTCGCCTTGAAAATACTATTGATAATTTGGTGCAAACTATAAACAACTTTACAACAAATATGACTAGCATGATGCAAGAAATGCTGCGAATGCAGAACACACTGCTTCAAGCATTAGTTAACAAGCCATGAACACGTTAAAGTTATGTTTCTGGAACGCAAACGGCATTCGCCAACATAGAAACGAACTTGAGCACTTCCTCACGGTGAAGAATATTGATATAATGTTGGTATCTGAGACTCATTTGACTTCGAGGAGCCTATTTAAAATGAGTGGCTACACCTTATACGATACAAAGGACCCGAGAGGAAGAGCATGCGGAGGATCAGCAATTCTAATAAAGTCAAGACTCAAACACTATATTCTTGAGAACACTTGTGAAGACCATCTACAAGCAACAATTATTTGCATAGAAAATTTTTGTTCAAATCTCGTAATATCATCAGTTTACTCCCCTCCCAGATTTTCAATCAGTGAGGATCAATACGAGGATTTTTACAAAACTCTTGGCCCTTGTTTCGTAGCAGCTGGAGACTACAATGCAAAACATACGTTCTGGGGATCGCGTCTTATTACACCTAGAGGTCGAGCATTGTTCAACACAATTTCAAAAATGGGTTTGGATGTCATTTCGAGCGGGGAGCCCACTTACTGGCCTACTGACATACAAAAAATTCCGGATGTTATAGATTTTGGGGTCATGAAAAATATCCCTAGGGATTTAATTCAATGTTGAAGCTTCACATGATCTCTCCTCCGATCACACTCCCACGATCGTTACAATTTGTAGCCCACTAAGAAGTGACTTACCTCACCCATATGTGAAGGAGATAAATCGTGTTCACTGGCTGGGGTTCAAAAAAAATATCTCAGTAGTTATTGTGCGGAAAACATCAGGCTTAGAACTCCCGATGATATTGAACTTAACATTGCCAATCTTACCGAGAATATTAAAGAGGCTGCCAAACATGCCACTACCTCCCATCCGCAGACTGGGTTTAATAGAATTTATTCTGCGGATATTGAACGTCTCGTATGTGAAAAAAGAAGAGCTAGAAGGGAATGGCAACAGCACAGATCACCACAACATAAAATCAGACTTAGAGAATGCACTAAACGACTCCAAGAGTTGCTTGCATCTGAAAAATCTGCTTCTCTTAAGAACTATCTGGAAGGTCTCGATGTCACAGCAGCATCTAATTACTCCTTGTGGCGCGCTGCTAAAAAACTTAAAACACCCGTTGAATCTAAACCACCCTTGCGCACTTCTACCGGAGGTTGGGCAAGAACCAATACTGAAAAAGGTAACATATTTGCTGAGCATTTAAAACACGTATTTACCCCAAACTCATGTACTGGTGCTGTTGATTTGCCGAGTGTAGTTGCTCTACCCCCTCGACCCATAAAGTTTAAGATGCGTGATGTGCAAAAACTAATTGCTGAAACCAACCCAAAGAAGGCCCCGGGTATTGATGGAATTAGTAACAAGATGCTGATGAATTTGCCTCGTATTGCTATTAGAATCCTGTTATTTATTTTTAATGGCATTTTACGATTGCAGTATTATCCACACAGCTGGAAACTTACCATGGTCAAAATGATTCCCAAGGCGGGCAAAGATCTTACTAAGGCTGAGTCATATAGGCCAATAAGTTTGCTGTCAACAATTTCAAAGCTCTTCGAAAAACTGCTCATGACAAAATTGTCTCCAATTCTAGCTGATAATGGGTGCATACCAGACCATCAATTTGGGTTTAGAAGTCAGCATAGCACCATTGAACAAACTCATAGATTGGTACATTTTATAAGAAATTTTGAGGAAAAGAAGTATTGTTCTTCCCTCTTTATTGATGTTTCTCAAGCATTTGATAAAGTATGGCATGAGGGCCTGATTTTGAAATTGAGAAGATATCTACCAATGAACATTGTGAATCTATTGGAAAGTTACATTCTTGCCCGGAAGTTCACTGTCGTGGAAAGAGACTTCACGAGTGTGCCCGAAACTATCTTATCTGGGGTGCCACAGGGGAGTATACTGGGGCCAGTTTTGTACTTGATTTTTACCTGTGATATGCCTCTGAGCAGTAATATCTTCAACTTATGGAGAATAAAAGTAAATGAACAAAAGTGTGTTCATGTCACATTTACGCTACGAAGAGATACTTGTTTCCCCATTCGAATCAACAATCAAGTTGTTCCTCAACATTCACAGGTGAAATACCTTGGTATACACCTCGACCGACGCCTCACATGGAAAAACCACATTGACTCTAAGCTGACACAAATAAAACTCAAATTGACTCAGATACATTGGCTGATTGGTAGAAATTCTACCCTCAGTCTAGATTGTAAACTTTTAATATACAAGTCGCTTTTGAAACCCATATGGTGTTACGGAATTCAGCTATGGGGCACTGCTTCAGCTTCCAATGTAGAGAGAATCCAACGAATGCAAAACAAAATTTTAATGTTAATAACATCGGCTCCATGGTACATGAAAATTTACATCGTGATTTAAATATGCCACTTGTGACCGCTGAAATTGCAAAATATGCAGGCAAATATTTAACAAAACTCGAGTCCCATCCTAATCCGCTTGCTCGTAACATCTTGAACTTTCCTGGACACATCCGCTTAAAAAAGAGGGATACTACGGCTTTAGTACGCAACACTGCAGATGAAATTTTTTGAAAATATTCTTGTACTTAATGCGACATTTATTTATTTTTAATTACTATCACTAAGTTTATGTCCGACACTGGTTGGGCCTAATTATTATATTTATATTTAAGATTTGAATACTTATTGTTAGTTCAGTTTAATGAAGATACAATAAAAAAAATTAGTGGAAAAAAATATATAATAGCCAAATCATCATTATTTAACTCCGCCATATTTCTGTCAACGTTTAATAATTCACTACTAGTTGATTATGCGCCGAAGTGTGCATGACGAAAACAATAATCAAATGAATGTAAAACACTAATACACACAAAGCCATGTACACGTATACTATGTTATGCCAGATGAATTAGACTCGTGCGTTCTAAGAAGAACAAAAATTGTGCCAGCTTAAAAATTGTTCTCGTGTGTGAAGGCCCATTTGTTTGTAAACAGATTTTACTCGTGGTATTATACCAGAGGCCCTCAAACAACAAACGTTAAACCTATTACATGATGGTCATTGGGGGATGATAAGAATGAAACAAATGGCTCGAAAAAAATATTTGGTGGAACAATATCGACAATGACATTATACAAGTAGCGTCAAAGTGCGATACGCGAATGGTGCAAAATCAATCTTTAACTAAAGAATATAAAATTTGCCCAAAAGCAACAAAGCCTTGGGAACGTGTGCACCTTGATTTTGCTGATGACTAGGTCTCAAGCATGTCACAACGGCCCAGTGCCATCCAGCTTCTAACGGATTAGCTGAACGATTCGTAAAAATATTGATGATGACATGTCTGTCGAAAAGCAGTTTTCAAATTTCTTTCAATATACCGGTTTATGCCAAATTCGGAAGGGACATCTCCAGCGGAACTGATGCGCGGTAGGCAAGTTTGTACAGTCTGGTCGCAGCTATTCACAAACACACCAGATTACTAAGCCTGATTTGAAATACAATATTGAGCAACAATTATATATTCTCAATTATGGCATAAAATTGATTCCAGGAATAATCAAACTCAGATCTGGCCAAATGATGTTTTTCGTTAACACCGACATAGGCCCTTGCCGACGTCACATCAATTAAATGAAACCAAAAAACTCTCCAAAGTAACCGAGCAACTTAAATAATCAAGTAAGTATAGTCACTACTATTTATAAACACTATTGCAATAACCTACAATATCACAAGGACAACCTCTGGAGAATGAAACGCCGAAACTATCACGGGAACCTTTGCAGGAAGCTATTGAAGACGCGGCAACCTCAAGCTAAATTGATCCAGTACTACGTAGAAGTATTAGGCTGCGGAAGAAAGTATAGCGTTATTCTCCTGATTTATTTAGAAAAAATTAAAACATTGAAGTAATTTGGTTGAAATGAATTCTGTATTTTTGAATTTCGAGGAGGAGTAATATAATAATATATCAACAACACTGTTATTGGTACTTTTAATCAACTATATATTAGTAATGCGTTTAAATAAGAAACAGTCTCAATTCACTATTTATATCATTCTGTTGCTTATTTTACAAACATAAGATGTTCCTTTTATCAGAATGTAAGTCGCTTGTGGGTAAAATTGACCTAAATCATGGGGCAGTTTAATTAATGTTCTCATAGCCAAATACGTAGCACAATTTACTCCGAAAGTTATGGTTTGAGGACCGCTGTCTTGAATGGGATTATTTGGCGTTTGCAGAAAGTGAATTAGATGAAACTAAGCATCTTCATTATGTTTTAGTATTTTGTGATAAATTTTCTGAATATAGCAAACGAATACGTGTATAGTTTTCATTTCAAAATTAAGAAGAGAGGGCCAACGTTATCAATCATATCAACTACTTATAAACGAGGATAAATGATGTATTGAACAGCTAAAAAGACTTCTGAAGTATAAAAAACAGAATCGCTACAACAATACCTACCAGAATTAGACGCAACTCCACAAACAGATTTTTCGCTATGGCGAGCTACCAGAAGGCTTAAAAGACTGACGATATCTAAGCCTCCTCTGCGTTGTATGAAAGGAGGCTGTGCTAGAACTGACATCGAAAAATGAAGTGTTTTCCTTAACCACCTAAGAAAAGTATTCTCGTCAAGCATAGCCGTTGATGTATTCGTGCTGCTATTCCATTTAGATTTGATATTCTTGAGATCGAAAGTTCTATTGCTGGCCTAAGCTTAAGAAAAGCTCCATGTGTTGATAAAATAAGTAGCAATATGCCTAATATTGCAGAAAAAATTAGCCTTCTAATTTTTAATGCTATCTTGCTTCTTCAACACTATTCAGCAGACTAGAAGGTTTCGATGATCACTATGATCCCTAACCCCGGAAAAGACCACACGTTTGTGGAATCCTAGAGGCCTCTAAGTCTATTATCTAAAATGTCAAAGCTGTTTGAGAAACTACTTGCGAATAGGCTGAGCCCAATAGTGAACAGCACTGGGTGTACTCCGGATCACGAATTTGGTTTCAGGAAGAAACATAGCACAGACTTGTAAATGTAGTAAGAACTGCGTTTGAAGAAAAAAATATTGTTCAGATCTATTCATTGACGTTTCCCAGGCGTTTGATAAATTTTAGCATGAAGATTTAACAAATAAATTGAAGCACAAGTTACCCGTAAGCATTCACAACGTACTCGCTGGTCGCAAATTTATTATTAGAGAAGAAAACTTTTTGATTGCACCATAGCCAATAGAAGCAGGAGTTCCTCAAGGCAGTATTAGGTCCTATCTTGTATTTGATATATGCCTCTGATATGCCAATTAGCAACTTCCCTCAAGTTGCAAGAATACATTTTAATATTGGAAAAATGGTTGAAAACATTGGGAATGAGTGTGGACGAGCAAAAATGTGTTCACATCAAATTTACATTGCGAAGGCAAATTTGTCCTCCCATTAAAATTAATGGTCAATCAATACCGCAACACAATACAGTCAAATACCTAGGCATTCACCTTGGTCGTCGCTTAACATGGAAATCGCACATAGACGCTAAATTGATGCAAAGGAAAATAAAGGCTGCTTAACTAATTGCCTAATGGGCAGCAATTCAACATTAAGCTTAGATTGCAAACTTCTTCTATGCAACGCAATCCTAAAGCCAATATGGTGATACGAAAATCAGTCGTGGGGCACCCCCCAGCGTCTAATATAGAGAAAATTCAAAGGCGCCAAAATAAAATCCTCTGTATGATTACAGCAGCACCCTGGTATGTTAAACGGGTATGTTCCAGGTTTCGACTCGGATTGAAAACGAAAAATTTTCTGAATCCCCATAACTTATAAATTGGTGTTCTGAATTCAGCATGTTTTTCCATATTCGAAGTTTATGTTAGAAAAAAAATCTAAATGTCAACGGCCACAGCTACGCAAAAATCGACGGCGGTCGGCAAAAAAGTTGCAAAAAAATTAACAAATTACAAAAGTAACACCCAATTTTCATGATGATCTTTTACTTGTCTTTAAGACATGTCTTTTTTGTTTGTACGCATATTAGGTAGATAAGACAGAGGGGTAGCAAAAGAAACATGGTTTCTGTTTTCGTGATTTTTTTTTACAACAACAATGAAGAAAAATACATCTCTTCTTTTTAGCTGTCATTCGCAATTTTACTATTATATTTTATTTGCATTCGTCTGTTAAGGTGGTGATTTCTCTGTGTTCTTCTTTATTTTTCTTGTTTTAAAGCGACAAGTGCTTGTTTTTTTTGTGTGTATATAAAAGATACATATATTAATATATAAATAAAAAGTGCAAATAAATATAAACCATGTGGAAAAACGAAATTGTGGAGCTTTTAATATCTAAATATCAGGAACACGAAAGCTTGTATGATGTACGTAATGCTATATATATGGACCGTGTAAAGCGATCTACCTCTTTGTTCACAATCTGCCAAGAGCTAATGATATATATTTTTTAAAGTTATATTTTAATAAAAGACGAATTTATTTCAATTAATGTACTTATAATAATTTAACTTGTTTTATTTTAATTTTAAAATAATAAACCAAAGCATTACATTCTATGAATAGGCACAATAAAATAAGTTATTTTTCATATACATATGTACCTACTCAAAAACCTTTAAATATTCATATTTAAAGTGTTTCCAAATTACCTGGCATACTTCCGGAACTGCACGACAAAGAAAGGTTTCCCATAGTCTCGTCTGATATTTTGTGCTTTTGATGGACTCTCCAGTAGCGAGGTATTGGAGTGTGGCTGTCAGTTTCTCTGCTGGAGTTATCACTTCTCTCAAGATGGTATCTTGTTTTACTATATCACCTTCGATTTTTGCTAGTATCAAATTAAATGTCCCTCGGCTCATTCTGATATAGTTCAGAAAAGACGACTTATCTCCCAAGAAGTCGTTCATAAGAAACTAAAATGTACCTCGCTCCACTCAGCATTTCCGCCATTGCTTCACCCACTCACTAGTTTTAGTCGACTAGTTTTACCTCCATTGCTTTTTTCGAGGTTTTTCTGTATAGCGCCCAATTTTGATTTTTTTTAAGAAAATTTACTTTTTTAAATACTTTACTTCTCAAATTATTAAATTCCATTTTTGGCGCCCAAATTATAGAAATAAAAGGAATTAAAGATAAAGTAAAAAAAACAACTCTGGCTGTCAAATAAGAGTTTTTTTTTTACAACAACAGTTGTAATCATGAAAATGTGACATGATTTTGGGAGCAACTTTAAAATAAAATAAAAAAAGACATGTCTTAAAAAATCATCGTGAAAATTGGATGTAAAACAATTTACAGAGTATGAAAAAGATATTCAAATTTTTCATTTAATTTTCAACGCGAATAAAAACTAAATTAATATTCTTAAAGAAACATAGAATGAAAACAAAATTATTCAATGCTCTCAAAAAAGACAACGAACGAAATTAAAGTTATTTGCTTTTGGTTGATCTGCTTGCCTGGCGTTATTAATCAGCGCGGCTGTTTGCCGGCTATAAACATATCGACTACGTTGTCCTGGCACCATTTGTTGTTAAAACAAAGTATTGCCTGATTATTACATTGCGATTTTACAACTAAATGCATTCGAATTATTATGATTATTGTTTAAATAGATTTATATATATGAAATTAGTTTCAATTTCCTTAAAAAAATCATTTTTCTTTATCAATAAGATCTAAATGCATTGAGATTTAGTTCAAAAAAGATTGACATATCAAACTTTATTATGTAGGGCAACTTTGTGTTTTCGAACATAAACAAAATTGTTGTATTTTTTCATGTTTTTTTACACAAGTGAGATCTGCCAAAACCAAATAGAAATTTTTGGCAGTTAAAAAAAATTTTGTTTGCATTAATATTTCTGTGAAAAATTTAATTTTTTTGATGAAGTTGAATAAAAAACACTTCAAACTAAAAACCAAAATTGTATTTTTCTTAATAATGTTAGCATTTATAAGAATAAAGTACGATTCGTTTTACTTTCACCCACCCCTTGCTACTCTAATTGAAAACGAATAAAAACATGGGGATGTGAATTGCAGAACACCAAAAATGCTAAAGTAATACACTTTCGAGTGAATTCGGATTCTAGAACATACCCGAAAAATTCGCGGATTCATCTATACCTAAACGTTCCTTTAGTTAAAACTACGGTATCAAAATACGTGACAAAACATTTAAAGAAACTAGAGAGTCATCCAAACCCACTAGCCCGCAACATTCTGTAGAGTACAAATACTTAGTCACCAGAAGCAAAACAATTAAAAATAATGTAAACAATTAAAAATAATGTAAGAACAAAAAAAAAAACAAATGGAAAGCAAGCTGAAATGAAATGAAATACGAGCATTGAACTAATTTAAAACACTTTGTATAAATCAAAAAGACAATTAAATAAATAAATTTAAGTAGGTTAATGATAAGCAAATTATTTTAATATCATATTGTTTATTGTTGGCTTAGCTAGGTATATGCCAAATCATCAGTACCCTTTAGCCAAATCATGATTGAAAGCATTCAAAGCTCGTTTACTTAAGCCACAGACTACAAACACTATATGAGAATTCAAACAGAACTCAATCATATTTTTCTATTTGTAATCAACAAAAACACAAAAGTATAAATAGCTTTAGAATGCCTTTGTACAATCACAACACAACAAACAATTATAATTGACTTGCGTCTTTTTGTTTTTTCTTTTTACGCCCTTATACAATTAATCGCCCGTTGGGTGATAATGAAAGTATTTATAAGGCAATGAAAAAACAAAATTTATAATAACAATATTTATCAAATTCGTTATTGGAGATATTCTCCAAAATAACCATTTTAATATTATATTGTTTGTTGTTGGCTTAGCTAGGTATATGCCTGCATTTCATTGGCGCTAACCAAATCATCAGTACCCTTTAGCCAAATCATGATTGAAAGCATTCAAAGCTCGTATACTTAAGCCACAGACTACAAACACTATATGAGAATTCAAACAGAACTCAATCATATTTTTCTATTTGTAATCAACAAAAACACAAAAGTATAAATAGCTTTAGAATGCCTTTGTACAATCACAACACAACAAACAATTATAATTGACTTGCGTCTTTTTGTTTTTTCTTTTTACGGCCTTAATTGTATAAGGGCGATCGTGGCTGTCATGATAAACGGACGTGTCAAATAAATTTCTTTATTTTTGCGGAGTACAACTTTAATTAAATCCAAAGCTAAGTGTTGCTATTATAGTATTTGTTTTTGCCAAAAAGTTAAAAAAAAAACAAGAGCAAAAGACTCTCTTATAAAGGCAACAACAAAACTATGAGTGAGCTTTCAGCTCAAAACTCAGAAGAAAATAATGGCAAACATGTAAAAAATATTTCCTCAATACTAAATTACACAAAACAAAATCTTAAAAGAAAAAGTGATAAGAATTATATTACAATGTCCAAACAACAAATCAACAACAATTATGCTATTCTAGACAATGATAAAGAATGCAATGCAGAATACTTAGAAAAATTAGAAAAGCATGTACAAAGCAGTGATATTGCAAGTACATCACGTAACGGATCATCAAATAATCCACGCAGAGAGCAAAATGTTGACGTAGAAGATCCAAAAACGAATAATAAAAACAAAAAAATTCCTCCTCTAAATATTTTTGATGTGGAATGCAATGAACTTATTGAGTTCATTACGAATGGTCTCAGAATACAATAGTTTAAAATTAAAGAATTTCAAAATAAGAAAATTGCTCTATTTATGTCTACAATAAACGATTACAATAAAGTAAAAGCTTACTTGCAAAAAACAAATACAAAATTTTTTACATTTACACCTAAGCTAACAAAACAAAAACTTACTTATTAAAAGGTCTCAGCGGTAGTACCGATCCTACTACTATTTTTACTGAACTGCATAAGCATGAAAACGAAAACTTAAGATTTATAAAAGTGAATAAATTTACAACAAAAAAATCGATGAAGGGGGATATGATCTCCCGATATTTATAGTTCAAATAAGCAATGCAAATGAGCTCAGGAAAATTAATGGACTTCTCTATCGATGAGGCTTTGAGAAAATCGGAAATTCCACAATGTAGAAACTGCCAAAGCTTTTTCCACAGTGCGTCAAATTGTTTTCTACCAACACGATGTGTTAAATGTAATGGTAAGCATGAAATAGGAAAATGTCCCATGAAAGAAGTCCTTGAAACAGAGAGGGAGAAATTGTTTTGCGTTTTATGTAACAAATATGGTCATCCGGCATCATACAGGGGATGTGAAAAGTTCAAAGAGCTCCAACAGAAGCTTCGTTTAAAAAAAGAAGGGCTTGCAAATAAAAAATTTAATAGCCCATCACATAAGCTAAATATAAACACTACCTATGCCATTGTATTAAAAAACGATTACCTTAACAATGTGAACAATACTAACCCAATTAACTTAGTATTAGAAGAATTCAAAAATTCCATGCAGAACTTAACAATAAACTTACAAAAGCAGTTACAACTACAAGCATCGAGGATAGATTCTATTTTCTCGATACTTGAAAACTAAATTGCCAAAATGGGTGAAGTAGAAACAAGAAATCTTAAAATAATAGAACTTAACGTTAACTCGTTAATAAGATTAAGCAGGCGATATGAGCTAAATAATTTCATAAACATTCATAAGCCTGACATAATATTATTAAATGAAACTAAACTAAATGTTAGACACAAAATTAACTTTAAAGATTACAATCTAATTCGAAGAGAGGGTCAACGATCAACAGGGTGGGGGAACGGCAATTTTGATAAAAAATGATATAAAATATAAAAACTGTTGCAATAATGTAGTTCAATCATTCAAATGTTTAGAAACATGCATTGTAAAGATACCGCTTGCTTCAGGCAATAACAATAAACACTTCAAATCCGAATTATTCGGGTATGTTCTAGAATCCGATTTCACTCGAAAGTGGATTACTTTAGCATTTTTGGTGTTCTGCAATTCACATCCCCATGTTTTTATTCGTTTTCAATTAGAGTAGTAAGGGTTGGGTGAAAGTAAAACGAATCGTATTTTATTCTTATAAACGCTAACATTATTAAGAAAAATACAATTTTGGTTTTTAGTTTGAAGTGTTTTTTATTCAACTTCATCAAAAAAAGGTAAATTTTCACAGAAATATTAATACCAAAAATTTTTTTTCAATCTTTGCCAAAAATTTCAATTTGATTTTGGAGGATCTCACTTGTGTAAAAAAACATTAAAAAAATACAACAATTTTGTTCATGTTCGAAAACACAAAGTTGCCCTACATAATAATGTTTGATATGTCAATCTTTTTTGAACTAAATCTCAATGCATTTAGATCTTATTGATAAAGAAAAATAAATTTTTTGAAGGAAATTAAAACTAATTTCATATATATAAATCTATTTAAACAATAATTATAATAATTCGAATGCATTTAGTTGTAAAATCGCAATGTAATAAACAATACTTTGTTTTAACAACAAATGGTGCCAGGACAACGTAGTCGATATGTCTATAGCCGGCAAACAGCCGCGCTGATAAATAACGTCAGGCAAGCAGATCAACCAAAAGCAAATAATTTTAATTTCGTTCTTTGTCTTTTTTGAGAGTATTGTATAATTTTATTTTCATTCTATGTTTCTTTATGAATATTAATTTTGTTTTTATTCGCGTTGAAAATTAAATGAAAAATTTGAATATCTTTTTCATACTCTGTAAATTGTTTTACATCCAATTTTCACGATGATTTTTTATGACATGTCTTTTTTTTTCTTTTAAAGTTGCTCCCAAAATCATGTCACATTTTCATGATGATTTTTAAAACATGTCTATTTCTTCACTGTTGTTGTAAAAAAAACTCTTATTTGACAGCCAGAGTTGTTTTTTTTACTTTATCTTTAATTCCTTTTATTTCTATAATTTGAGCGCCAAAAACGGAATTTAATAATTTGAGAAGTAAAGTATTTAAAAAAGTAAATTTTCTTAAAAAAAATCAAAATTGGATGCTATACAGAAAAACCTCGAAGAAAGTAATGGAGGTAAAACTAGTTGACTAAAACTAGTGAGTGGGTGAAGCAATGGCGGAAATGCTGAGTGGAGGGAGGTACATTTTCGTTTCTTATGAACGACTTCTTGGGAGATAAGTCGTCTTTTCTGAACTATATCAGAATAAGCCGAGAGACATTTAATTTTATACTCGCAAAAATCGAAGGTGATATAGTAAAACAAGATACCATCTTGAGAGAAGCGATAACTCCAGCAGAGAAACTGGTAGCCACACTCCAATACCTCGCTACTGGAGAGTCCATCAAAAGCACAAATTATCATACGAGACTATGGGAAACCTTTCTTTGTCGTGCAGTTCCGGAAGTATGCCAGGTAATTTGGAAACACTTTAAAAATGAATATTTAAAGGTTTTTGAGTAGGTATATACAATATGTATATGAAAAATAACTTATTTTATTGTGCCTATTCATAGAATGTAATACTTTGGTTTATTATTTTGAAATTAAAATGAAACAAGTTAAATTATTATAAGTACATTAATTGAAATAAATTCGTCTTTTATTAAAATATAACTTTAAAAAGTATATGTACATATCTCATTAGCTCTTGGCAGATTGTGAACAAAGAGCTAGATCGCTTGACACGGTCCATATATGTAGGATTACGTACATCATACAAGTTTTCGTCTTCCTGATATTTAGATATTAAAAGCTCCACAATTTCGTTTTTCCACATGGTTTATATTTATTTTCACTTTTTATTTATATAATAATATATGTATCTTTTATATACACACAAAACAAAAAACAAGCACTTGTCGCTTTAAAACAAGAAAAATAAAGAACACAGAGAAATAACCACCTTAACAGACGAATGCAAATAAAATATAATAGTAAAATTGCGAATGACAGCTAAAAGGAAGAGATGTATTTTCCTTCATTGTTGTTGTAAAAAAATCACGAAAACAGAAACCACGTTTCTTTTGCCACCCCTCTTGTTATCTACCTAATATGCCTACAAACAAAAAAGTCATGTCTTAAAGACAAGTAAAAAAATCATCGTGAAAATTGGGTGTTACTTTTGTAATTTGTTAATTTTTTTGCAACTTTTTTGCCGACCGCCGTCCATTTTCCGTAGCTGTGACCGTTGACATTTAGATTTTTTTTCGAACATAAACTTCGAATGTGGAAAAACATGCTGAATTCAGAACACCAATTTATAAGTTATGGGGATTCAAAAAATTTATTTAGGTTAGAAAATTCACTATCTCAAACAGAGCTGAGGCTTCTAAAGACAAAATTTAAATTAATTAGAAAACTGATCAAAGATAATTTTACACTATCTGTTAACAATAATTTTCGTGAAAAACTAGAAAATTTAGATCACAAGAATTCATCGAATATGTTTAGAGAAGCGAAGAAACAATTTAGAATGTCTCCTCCGCTAAATATTGACTTATTGAAAATTGATCAGAATGAAGAAACATGGCTTAGAAGCGCTGGAGTTAATCCAGATGATTTAGAAATTGATCGTGATAGTAACAAGTTCGTAATAAGAGATCATGACAAAATTTTAAATTTAATCGGAGTTTATCTAGAATCAGTTCACTCTTATAAAAAAATAGATACCGACAATAATTTGCATATAGATGTTAATAATTGTTTCTCCCAATTTTTGGAAACAAAAAATGTGTACGAAACAAATAAATCAACCCTGATAACGTTTAATGAAGACATAAAAGCCAATGATTTAAGGGATTCCGCACTTGAAGATTATTTCATCACAAAAGAATCCATAATTTACATTTTTAAAAGCTTAAGGAAAAAACTTTCGTCAGGATTAGATAATATACCAAATTTTATTCTTAAGAACATTCCGAAAGAAATTATACTTGAGTATTGTACATTGTTTAACAATATGCTGAATAACTCATATTTCCCCCGAGCATGGAAGACTGCGAAAGTAATAATTTTACCCAAAAAGGACAAAGAGACCAGTGATCTCAATAACCTGCGTGCTATAAGTTTGCTTCCAAATATACAGGCATGTTCTGCAAATCACTTTTTGTGAAAGTGATTTGAAATCACAAAAAAGGTGTTCTGCGCACAAAATTTTTTGAACTGTTGTGATTTGAAACCGGTCAGCTCTGTGGCTGGCGATCTGAAATCACTTTCTTAATTTTGGACGGCTTTTTATATTTAACTCAACAAAAACTCATTAATTGAACACATTTATTTGTTTTTTATTTATTTTAAGAGTAAAACTGATGATTTTGTACCAAAAAGAACCAGGCAGCAGCTAAAAATACGCAAGATGCCCTAAAGGGAGCATCGGAGACTCCCTCCACCTCGGTAGAGACTGGTAAGAGGATCCGATCTCCACAAGAGCAGAACATTGTGGAGCCGAAGCATAAAAAAGGTGCTCCTCGTCGACCAGTAAGTCGCCAAAACCGGGCGTCTCCCTTCTTAAAGGAGTCTCTATGAAGAATCCTTCTAGTAAGGGGGTCAAAGGTGCAGCACTTACTGAGAAGGCGGGCACGTCGGCGAAATCTTCGCGGAAGCAGAGAACGCCAAAAAGCGGAATCTCTTCACGCGTAGGAGGAAGCTAGACGTAACTAAGGAAAAAGAGCCGCCATCTTACGCTGAAGTAGCCAGGAGGCTATATAGGGACAATCTCCGCTACGCGGTCATTGACACCTCACGTCCGACTGGCAAAATACCAGAAAATCAACAGCAAGTGGTTGAGGATCTGGTAAATAACGCGATATTGGAATACGTTATGGCAACCGATAACGGATCTCCAATAAAAATAAACAGCTGCGAGTTTCAAAGGGGCGTGCTGTTGCTAAGATTAGCATCGCAGACCTGCGCAGCTACCCTAAAGGAGTTGGTAGAAGGAATCCCTCCGCCATGGGAAGGCTGTAAGCTGGAACTGGTGGAAGGGAGAAATATACCAACTCTAACCAAGGCAACCTTCTACATCAAAGGATGGGGATGCAAATTCACATCCGACCGTGCTTTGGAGGTTATTGGTAAACAAAACAAAGAACTGGCGGTAGAGAAATGGGAAGTGTTCCACAGAGAGGAGGACCAAAATGGAACTCTTTTTGTGGTGGGCATCGACCAAGGATCTATTTCCAGCCTTTCCAAATCTGAAGGGAAGGGTTCTTTGTTTCAAAAGCCGTCTATTTGAAAATAGGCAAGTCCTGTATCGGCAGCCAGGGGAAAACCACCCCCACCAACGATAGGACAAGCACGGCACAGGCAGCACCTAGCCAAAATCAGGCGGGTGTCTCGGAGGTCCAGACGGCCAAGGAGGAGTTGGAACACAAAATCACCAACTCCCAAGAGGACCGCCTATTACAAGGATGATGTGGGAGGTCATCCAAATTAACCTCCACCGGAGCGAGACGGCAACTCACGCTTTGATGGAGAAAATTAACAAAAGGTAAGATACATGTGGCATTAATACAAGAACCCTGGACGACAAAAAACAGGGTTAATGGATTAAACCATGTAAACTACCAATTATTTTATGCTAAAACAGGGAATCGTCCGAGGACCTGTATTCTTAGTCACAAAAATTTATGCTTTCTTTTATCCACAGAGTTGTCAACAGCAGACGCAACAGTACTGAAGTAGGGAAATGGAAACATATGCCTAGCATCAGTATACTTGCCGTATGATGCACCGACACTACCACCAACGTCGGAATTACAACACTTGGTTGAAGATTGCAGAACAAAAGGTAGGAAAGTACTAATCGGATGCGATACTAATTCGCATCATATTGCATGGGGTAGTACTAACATTAATAAAAGGGGACAGGCTCTTTTAGAATTTCTGAATACTAACGATCTATTAACTGTTAATACTGGTAATACGCCTACCTTTATTAATAGAATTAGAGCGGAGGTATTAGATGTAACCATATGTTCTGAAAACGTAATCGATGAAATTGCTGAATGGAGGGTTCTGAACGAGCACTCATTCTCAGATCATCGTTATATTATGTTTAAAAAAATTAAAAAATTTTTGTGATTTTTTTATTAAATTTTAATAGGCTAGTTAGTTCAATTGTATTTTATAAGCCAAATTACATGTGGTAGTTATCAAAGAACAAATTACACCAAAGACACATGTGTAAATCATTCTGACAAACACTAGCAGAACGGAACAACATGCTGTTTTCGAAAGCCGCTACACTTTCATCATCAGCGTTCTTGTGTTTGGTCCACTTCTGTGGTGTCAGTTGATGTATATTTCAGCTATTTATACAAACTTTTTCACTGTAAATAGAATACGTGAATTTTTTTGATTCATCGTATTACAATTTGTGAAAACTTTTTTTTTGTAATGGAAAGCCCAAATTACACCTCACTAACTTACAACAGTGTTGCCATTGTGATTTATTCTTTACCAACTATACACATGTGTTTTAATTTGCTTATTTTGTTTTTAACTTATGACAAACTTGTTTGGTTTGTTACTATAAGTATGTATATTAATTTTTTTGCTATAAGCCATTAGCTTTGTTAATTTATATTTTAGGTTTAAGATTTCTCTTTATTTTCGAACATTTTTATTGTTTGTGATTTTTTTATTAAATTTTAATAGGCTAGTTAGTTCAATTGTATTTTATAAGCCAAATTACATGTGGTAGTTATCAAAGAACAAATTACACCAAAGACACATGTGTAAATCATTCTGACAAACACTAGCAGAACGGAACAACATGCTGTTTTCGAAAGCCGCTACACTTTCATCATCAGCGTTCTTGTGTTTGGTCCACTTCTGTGGTGTCAGTTGATGTATATTTCAGCTATTTATACAAACTTTTTCACTGTAAATAGAATACGTAAAATTTAATAAAAAAATCACAAACAATAAAAATGTTCGAAAATAAAGAGAAATCTTAAACCTAAAATATAAATTAAAAAATTTTTGTCAAAAGCCCACATCCAGGCTGAATCATTAGTGGATGAAACGGGCAAGACAATTGAAAATGTGGAGGAAACCATTAAACTCCTCATGGATACACATTTTCCATGCAGCCCGGCCGAACTATCGGCTATGCTGGACGATGGGAGAAGTGGTGAACATGAGGTGCCTATTATCAGCGATAGGATGGTTATGGAAGCGATAAAAAGCTTCTCTCCGTTTAAGGCTGCGGGTCCGGATGGTATCTTTCCGGCGCTCCTGCAGAAAGGGATGAATTTAGTTTCGACACCTCTTGCAGGAATTTATAATGCATGCCTAACACACGCATAAATTCCAGTAGGCTGGCAGGAGGCGAGGGTAGTGTTTATCCCCAAACCTGGCAAGCCAAATTATTCTTCACCAAAGGCTTATAGACCAATAAGCCTAACTTCCTTCTTGCTGAAAACCATGGAGAGGATAATCGACGACATGGTTAAAGGCAGGATCGCAGGCCATATGCTGAGGTTCAAGCAACACGCATACGTCAAAGGTAGATCAGTGGACACTGCATTGCATAATGTGGTGTACTTTATAGAAAGGTCTCTTAATGAAAAGATGTACACTCTCGCGGTTTGCATTGACATTGAGGGTGCTTTTAACAAAGTGCATACCAACACACTTATCCATTCCCTGGACCAGTTTAATGTCAACCGGGCGATACGCGACTGGATTGGCATTATGCTAAGGAACAGATGGATTAATTGTGAGGCGCACAATGTAAGTATAAGAAAAAGGGTGCAATGTGGAACTCCACAAGGGGGGATTTTATCACCCCTTCTGTGGACCACAACAATATACACCCTTATTAGGACTCTGACCGATGAGGGATTCGAGACAGTCTGCTATGCAGATGACGTCATGATACTTCTGAAGGGAAGGGATCCAAATCATTTGTGCAGGAAGGCCGAGGAGGCATTAACCCTGGCACACAACTGGGCTCAACAAAGAGGGTTGAACGTTAACCCAGAAAAAACTGAAATTGGCCTATTTACAAGAAAGACGAAGATAGCTCCATATGATCAGCCGCGCTTTCTTGAAAGGACAATAAATATTTCCGACAGGGTGAAGTATCTAGGAGTCATTCTCGATCGGAAATTAAAATGGAAAGACCACATAAACGAAAGAGTCAAAAAGGCTCATATATGTTGGTCAATCTGTAAACGGGCCATAGGCGCAAGATGGGGGCTGAATCCAGAGATGACACACTGGCTTTATAGTAGCGTTATCAGGCCGATTATGACTTATGCTTCTATAGTGTGGTGGACGTCGATGGAATATAAATGCAACATCAAAACAATACAGAAAGTTCAGAGAACCTGCTGTCTTGGTATAAGTGGGGCCTTCCGAACGACATCAACAGGGGCGATGGAAACAATATTATCTATCCAGCCAATCGAAATTCGTATAAAATACGAAGCGGCTCTTGCAGCAAAACGACTAAAGGTGATGGGTGAGTGGATCGATCAGGAACACAAAGCGCATCATCAACGAATCTTTACGGCCATAGGAGAGTCCATACCGGATAATGTTGCAAATGACCGCATACCGGAGACTAGACTAGAGGCCAACTGCGGAACATTGATCCCCGATATCCATTCCTGGTTGACCGACCCTTGGAACCAGATCCCCATGGGGCTTCATTGTTACACGGATGGATCAAGGTCGAGAGGGAAAGCGGGACTTGGTGTTTATATAGAAAACACCACAGAACTGTTTTTCCGCCTGCCGGACTATTGCACAGTTTTGCAGGCGGAAGTTCGGGCGATAACGGAGTGTATCAGGGAACTCAACGTAATGGGGAGGTCAGGACTTGCGAATATATTCACAGATAGTCAGATGGCCATTAGAGCAATCTCAAAGGAACGCACTAAATCACGTACAGTTTGGGATTGCAAAAACGTTATTAACAGTTACTCGACACATGGTGAAGTGCGCATCATATGGGTGCCAGGGCACGCGGGGATAACTGGAAATGAAAGGGCAAACTCACTTGCTTCTAGGGCAATAGAGTTAAGTAATATAAGCTTGGAATGCGCGAAACCTTTCGATGCAGTTAAATCCGAGCTAAAGACTTGGGCACATAGGGCCCATTCAACTCTCTGGAATAACGGAACCATGGGAATCAATACAAAAATTCTATGGGGAGATCCAAACGAGAGAAGAACGAGGGAGCTGCTAAAACTTAGTAAGCTCGAACTAAGTAGAATAATGGGAGTTGTCACAGGGCACTCTCAACTACTGGCACATTTTAAACGCGTCGGAATAGCGGGAGGAGATGAATGTAGAGCATGTGGGGAGAAGAGCGAAACATTGGAACACTATTTGTGCCAATGCCCCGCCTTCTCACAAATAAGATCCCGATATCTTGGGGGTGACATCTTACCGGACATAAGCCGATTACGGGGAATATGCTGGAGGAAACTAAGGAACTTTGTGAGTGACACGGAGTTTCTCTAGGCCTTTGGGTCAATATGCTATGGTTAAATTCAAAGGAGCGCACAACAAGCCTTCACTGGCTTAAGTGTATGTCGTGTGACATGGGCTAACATACCCCTCCAATCAACCTAACCTAACCTAACCTACCAAAAAATTGGCTAAAATATAAAAAAATTGCAAACACTTTCTATTGCAACAAATGTTGTTATTTGCTTTTGTGATTTGACATTTTCCTTTTGTGATTTGCATTTACTTTTTAGTTGTCAGGTGTTTTTGTTCTTCGAAAATACACTGATGCTTGCCAGAGTAGATAAATATTGCTTTCGACGAGAAATATATTTAATTTTTTTAACTAAACAAGCTTTTTCCAATAAAACTTAATTATTTTTATTTAGTTATATTCAAAATATTTATTAGCTATCAATTATTTAACTAATTTTAAAAATAATTACTTATAAAGCAGTAGCAAATGGCAACAATAATTATATATTAAGAACAGTGGCAACTACAGATTACTAAATATATCTGTGGTGGCAACTTCGTTTGTATTCTTGAAACTACTTTCTTTTGTTAAATTAATAAATTTATTTTCAAATATATTACTGACAACAAAAAATCCCCAGGCATATCAACTTGTGTTTAATTTTTATTTTAAAAAATAATTTTAGTTTACGTTCACTTATTATTTTGACTAAACCTTTATTAATTTTTAATACATAAAAAATTGTCATCAAATCAAAGCAAAACATCAGCCGTTTTCTTGTGTTTTCGAAAAGGTAAAATCACACCGAAAAGTTAAATTTCTTGTGATTTGCAGAACACCACAAAATCGCATTTGTGATTTTAAAATCACAAGTGATTTTGAAATCTTGTGATTTGCAGAACATGCCTGATAAGCAAAGTTTTTGAAATTTGCGTTAACAACAACATATTAAAACTTTGTAGAAAAAAACCAGTTAGTTAATGATATACAATTTGGCTTCAAATATAAACATTCAACTATTCATGCAATTCATTATCTAACTTCAAATATTTACTGGAACTGGAATAAATCCCTTTGTACAGGCGCTTGTCTTGTAGATTTCGAGAAAGTATTCGACAGTATTTGGATACCAGGGCTAATATATAAACTTTTAAAATACAAATTCCCTTTTCACCTAGTAATTCTTATATATAATATGCTAAATAATAAAAGTTTCCTTATTTATAACAAAAAAGAAACTAATACAAAGAAATTTATCATAGTTAACCAATCCTGTTTAATATATTCATCCTGGATCTTTTACAAAAAGTCAACAATATAGTTGCTTTTGCTGACGATATAATTTGCTTTTATTCAGATGATAGTATACAAAAAATCAATGAAAACTTACAAAAACATTTCGATAACATAGAAAAATATGCTAAGAACTGGCTTATGAAAATAAATGCGGCAAAATGTGAAACTATCCTTTTTCGCCCACCTGTGGGAAAATGTAAATATAATGTTAGAAAATATTGGAAGGATTTTGGAATAAAATCAGGTTCTGGTGTTAACATTCCAAATAAATATGTTGTTAAGTATTTAGGAATTTACCTTGACAAATTTTTATATTTCAATAACCATATTAATTTTCAGATAATAAAGGCCAAAAGAGCCTTTTTTATGTACAAAAAACTATTTTATTCAAGATTTGTAAATTCGAATGTTAAAATAACATTATACAAATCGTTAATCAGACCAATCTTAACATATGGTTGTCAAATCTGGTTTAATATTTCCCCTTCTTACATGGAAAAGTTGAGAATCTTCGAAAGGAAATGCTTAAGAGCATGTACGTCTCTCTATAGATCACCCAACACTGACTTTAAAAAATATATAACTAACAAATCACAGCAAAAATAAGTAGAATTGACAACTTTATTATCCACTTAATAAGAGATTATATTTTGAAAAGCTTTGAATGTACTGAAAACAACCTAATTGCACCCTACTATATAAATGGTGATTTTATAAAGAATACCCTACAAAATGGTTATGTGCCGCCTGGGGCCTTCTTATACCTGGATAGCCAAGGATATATACAAAATCACTTAGGTTGTCCCATACTCTACCATATATATAGGCGAGCCACAGATAAATCAATTAGTTGTAGCCGAATTACATTAGAGAACAGAGTTGCAAAAGATTCACGTCAGTACCTGCTCGAAGGCCCAACCTGACGGTGCACTATTGCACAAGGGTGAATAAAGCACGTTCACCACCGCCCCAGTAGCCCCCGCCAAGGGCACATGACTGGAGCGCCAACTAACATGTGCCCCTGACAGGGACAACATGGTAGCAAGTTCCGTACAGGCTGCTGGACCATGTACAGACACCTTGCTAAGATGCTTGGAGCTATCTAACCTCCTACTACCCAAATGGCACGGCAGTGGAACTTTTACCCCAATCTGACCTGAAGCTTCACCTACCGTAACCATTAGAGCAGCTCTGTCGAATAGCAACAGCACCTAGAGATATATGGCCTGAAGAGAACATCCACATCATGCCACGAGCCCATGATTGAAGACACACTCATCCAGCCCATACCTCTCCCCGCGTATGTTTGGGTTTTAACCACAGCCACCACGTGATCCCCGAAGGGGCCTCACCAATAACCAGTCTAGGACACGTCCTAGGGGCTACTGGTTCCCGTGGCACCAGATAGGACTCTGGTCAGCCGCGTATTAAAAACACCTCCGATTTTAGGTTCCTTGCACACCTGAGGCATCGGTAACACCTCTACCCAGACTAGCGTAGCAAGCTACTTCCTTAATTACTTATATGCACGCCCGTTACCCTGGTATTCAGGGATTGGGTAGTAACATATTAAGTTTTAGGGCAATTGGCCAAAGGTCAAGGTCTGGAAAGACCAACTACCCCTCCGGACGAGCGAGCGAACCCGCTTTTACCTTTAGTTTACTTGCATGCGCGCCCGTTGCCTTGTTGTTTCAGGGATTGGGTAGCAACATACAAGTTTTTAGGGGTTATCAGCAAAAAGGCCTAGGTCCGGAAACCTGATAACCCTATACCCCAGGAGGTTCAACACCAAGCCACCAAGACAAGATGAATTGACCGCGCCCCCTGGGGGGACACTGGAGAACAGAAGATTTGATGCAAGTGTGTATCTTGAAGATAAAAACATATTTCCCAATATGAACAGAAAAAAATACTGGTGGCTAATAGATTAGCCATACTCCTGTTTTTACTTCTTAACCTTTTTATTTATTATCAGATGTAAAAGCGACTTTTTTTCCAAACTTTTTTAATTGCATTAAATTATATCAATGTACAAATATTTTTGTATTAATATTATATTACTTTCCAAAAAAGAAATATAAGTGTCAGAATTGTAAGTTATACTAGAGCGCTCGAATATGGGACTGTGTATATAAAGTCTTCTACTAACAACTATTTGTTTATTTATAGTTTAAACATAAGTATTTTCGCTAAATAAACTTAAAAAAAACTAAAGTTTGATATATCAATCTTTTTTGAACTAAATCTTAATGCATTTAGATCTTATTGAAAAAGAAAAATGAATTTTTTGAAGGAAATTAAAACTAGTTTCATTTATATATGTATATATCTATTTCAACAATAATTATAATAATATGATTGCATTTAGTTGTAAAATCGCAATGTAATAATCAGGCAATACTTTGTTTTAACAACACTAGTGTTCGCCCAGTGGTTGAAATTCAACCATTATTGCAATAATACAAAACCGCTCAGATAAAATGTCATATTTTTCTTCATTTCTAATAAAATGTATTACCGTACTTACTCCATTCTTTAATAGTTGTATCTATTAATGTAAGCTTTTCAAATAAATAATAGAAACGGTTTTGATGTTCATTTAAGAAACATAAATTTATTGCCTACATTAAAAATATTAAAATTTTTTAATTAATTAAAGAAAAACCAAAAGAAAAAAAATTCATTTTATTCAAAATATTTACGGGCTGTTTGCCGATGTCGAAAGAAAAATTTCTTTCGCAATCTAAGCGAAAGAAAACTGATTTGGGTTAACATAAATTGGTTCTATGCGAACGATGACTCGAACGACAACTGGAATGAAAACGTAAGTGTTTTCATACAAAAATGCGTTTGTCTGTTTCGAAGTTGTTGTCAACTTTGCGAACACAAATTTCAAAATCAGGCACCAGTTATTTTGTGTTCGAATGACAATAATTTTTTGAAAAAATTATAAATAAACAAATATTTTATGAAAAAAAAAATTTAATAACAAATAGCTTTTTTAGTTGTGAGTACATACATACATTCATACATATGTATGTACATTTGGGGTGGGTTATTGCCTACATATACATATACATATATGTACATACATACATACATAGGTACTTATTTTGTATTTGCTACTTGCAAAAATGACACATATTGTTTGGAGATTTGAAATCTGATTTGAAATCTAGAACCAAAAAGACAACAAAAAAGTATGCAGGAAACAGGTGGTTGTAGTTATATTTTTTTATTTTGTAAACTTTTATTTTGTTTTGGTTACATTTTCTTTATTTCGACAGCTGATTAATTTCAAAAGGAGTTGCATTTGACTTCAAACAATTTAGTAGTATTTTTTGTATTTTTAGGCCGTCGAATGAACGAACTCTACTCGCAGCTACATATAAATGTCCATGAGCAAATACAGGTAGTCTCAAAGGGACACCTATCTTTTCAAATGTTTGCCCCTGTGACTTGTTAATGGTCATAGCAAATGCGGGTATAATTGGAAATTGTGTCCGCTGAAATTTAAATGGAAGAATTGTTCTAGAAAATGGTAAATTTATTCGTGGAATCAAAATTCTTTTATTACGAACTACTCCCGTTAATACTTCGCAATATATGGTGTTGCGGTGCAAGCATTTTTCTCTTATTCGAGTTCCATTTACTATGGCTTGTGCCATGTTCAAATTACGAATCAGCATAACAATGGAATTTATTTTCAATTTCGAATTAAGAATGATATTCATTTACGTCATTGACATCATTAGAAACTTAACAAAACTGTAATAAACCTTCTCCTCCCCTGAAAGACGATTAAGTATATCATTATTTATTGAAGCGTAGTCTTCATTGATAGGAGCTAAAATTACAGAATTAAGAATTTGATCCGATAATATATTCTCACGAATATTACCATAGATTTCAGTAATTAAACTATCAAAACAACCAATTATTTGTTGTGGCAATTCAATAATGTGATCACCTAACTCTGGATAATTTCTTAATTCACAATTACCAAGTTTATTTAGAAATTCAACAAATTCTACTTCTTCTGGTCTAGCTCTCGTATTTTGTGTTAAGGTAACTTTGTGAAAAGAATTAAATTCTTTCCAACTAATGATGAAATTTTCAACTGAAGTAAATCGGGTCCCGTGTGGAACAACAGGTAAAATTTGCATTAAATCGCACGTTAGTAGAATAGTCTTACCACCAAATGGTGGAATAGAATGAACAAATAAAATAAGTTTTTCCTTCTGAATGTTTTCGGAGTTGCCAAGCCAAATTTAGTTTAGTTAATTTTCAGTTTTTTTTTTGCAATTTTTTTTAGCAAATTAAGAGAGAAAGAGAGATCATGGCTTTATGATTGGCTAATATTCTTAACTGTTTTTAACTATCTTAGGCACAAAAATGTAGAATAAAAAATACATTCTGCACTGCTCCTATTGACAATCTATCAAACAAACAAAAAATCAAGCGAATACGTTGAGCTTAGGTCAGTTAAAATGGTTCTTAACTTTTTACACTTGCCTATTTATATATAGATTACTTTTTAATGATTACATTTCGCTATCGTACTGTACATGTTTTTTCGCAGGCAGTAAAAATACCGAACCAACAAAATAAATTTGCTACCTATTTTTTACGAATCAATTACTACGTTTATACGCACGTCTTATTTGCAAATAAAACCATTTGCAAATAACTAATTCACTGTTTATACGGGAAATTGCATACAGAACTTGTGTTATTGTTAGTGATGCCATGTGACGAAAATATGATTGTTTGGTAAGTAAAACACAAAAAACGTTCATGAAGTGGCAACGTCTTACTTTTTATTTACAAATAGTGTCGTTATTCACGACTTGTTAAGTGAGTTAATAAGTTACAATAAAAAAGTTATACGGCAACATTCTTCTTTGTTATTTGCAAATAAGACGTGCGTATAAACGTAGTATATGTATGTATATATGCAAAGCCTTAAGACTATCAGCCTTATGCAAAAAAAAATTATTTGAGACTTGAAGTTCACGTTAGCTATCAAACAGTTTAAGGCTAACAAACCTATGTTAAAATTTCGTATGCAAAAACAGTATGTTAGCTAGCGAATGCTTCAATAAATTTTACATGTTAATACTGGCAACACCATCATTCTCTTTTGTCTCTTTGTAGTTAACGATGCCAAAAAACGAGTATTATTCATCCGGATAGTCGGATATATTGATAATGTTTTCCATAGTTTTAATATAAACTGTCATTTTTTGTTACTTAAGATGTAAATTAATATTTATAGTACATAAAAACATAAACTAAATAGATATATCGCAATGTAAAATATTAAATATGCCTATTTTTTGTAAAGGTTTTAAACAGATTACTTGAAGAACGAGCTTTGTTTACTTGTGTTGATTGTATGTACATCACTATAGTTTTGTATGTTTACATTATTTTGCTAATACATATGAAAGTATGTATATTTTTTAAATTTATAAAAATGGATAAGCCAGTGGAAATGAAAAGAAAAGATCAGAAAATTGGAACGAAGAGGACAAAGTAAGTATAAATATTGTTTTAGTTTGGTAAAATTTTTGTTAAAAATACTTTTTCATACTTTGGATGATATTTATATACATACATACATACATATGTATGTAGGTGCTGCTTAAGGAACTCATAAGAGGGTGAAAACCCTTGAAAATAAAAATACGGATAGCAACACCAACCATTCAAAGAAGAAAGCATGAATGGAGGTGGCAAAGAAGTATGTACAATACATTTATATATATAATAATGATTATTTTAATTTTTATATGTAGCGAATTTCATTAACAACTTTATTATATTTTTTATCTTCAAGGGAGGGGGAAGGGAGAAGCCATCAATCCTCGTTTTATAAGTTCGTGACCGATAATAACCTGCCAATTGATTTATACGTTCTAAATGAAAAATTACATTTGAAAATAATTTTCACATAAAATAAAAGTGAATTTTACCAATTCTGTTCATTAAATTTAATGTATCCATTTTTTATTTCACAAATCCACACAATTTAAAATATTATCATTAAATTTGTTCACAAAACTTTATTTGTGCAAACAATAAAATATTTTAACATCGCTTTAAAGTAGGTGAGTAGCTGCTTTAAATTATTTGATGTTAACATGGGTTTACATGGCGTGTGTTAAGCTAACAATCGTTTTTGCATGATAATTTAAGGAATTTTGCTTAACATTGGTTTACCAACCTGTTTTAAGTTTTTTTTTGCTGTATATATGTATGTATATGCATGTTGCTTGCCGACCAGCTACCTTCTTCTTTTAAATCCATGTTTACACCACGACGGTCGAAGAATAAATAGATATGTTCTGTAAAAAACAAAACAATCGAACCTGTTTTTTCATAAATGCATATGTATTGGTCTTGTGCTAATAATGCGGGGTTATGCCTGGTTGAAAAATTGTGCCGACGAAAAACCATTCCCCTCGTCTCTCTTGCCAACAAAGTACGATGTTATGCCTGCATAATTGTTCTCGTGTGTTAAAGGTGAATTCACCCATTCGTTTTCAACGTTCGGAACGCTTTTTTATATGTAGTTTAAAGTTCAATTTAAGTCTCTATTTTTTTGAGAGAGAGAGAGAGAAAGAGAGTAAATTTAATGCGGAACAATTTTTGCTTGAATTGGTTTTTACTGTCTCTCTCAAAACTAGAGACTTCAAACTACATATAAAAAAGGGTTCGGAACGTTCAAAACGAATGGGTGAATTCACCTTAAGACTCAATAAGAATAACAACAATTCAGTATGTTCTAAGGACTGTTCACAAACAAATTCGTAACAATATAAACATTCCATTATGTTCAGTAATTTAAAGCACAGAAAAATAATGAAAACAATGAACAAAAACAAAACGCACACAAAATAAATCAAGAATAAAAAAATTACTTTGTGCTGTAGGTGAATTTAACTTTAGTTAATTTTGAGTTTTTTGTTGTAATTTTTTCTAGCAAATTAAGAGAGAAAGAGAGATCATGGCTTTATGATTGGCTGTTTTTAACTATCTTAGGCACAAAAATATAGAATAAAAAGTACATTCTGCACTCCTCCTATTGACAATCTACCAAACAAAAAAAAAAAATAAAAAATCAAGCGAATACGTTGAGTTTAAGTCAGTTAAAATGGTTCATAACTTTTTCCACTTGCCTATTAATATATAGATTAATATGACTGCATTTGCGGTCACACAACTAAATAAACAAAACGAATTGTTGAATAATTTTAATATTTCAATAATGTTGAATAATTTTAATGTTTTTATTAAGAATAAAATAATGCAAAGCTGGCTATTTGACATTAATACAAATTTTAATGTTTTTAGCCAATAAAATATATGGTAAATGCAACAGGTACTGATTATCAAATGTTACTTTTTAAGTTAAATAACAATTTGTAAATCAGTCTTAGTTCCCCATTCAAAGCTCAGAGTACAATAAGGGAAAATAAACAAGAATAAAATTGTGTTTTTTTTTGGAAACACAAAGAAGAAAAAACTTATTTTGCAAATAAATACTAATAATATGGTATAGGTGTGCATGAATTTACCAGAAAAAAAAACAAAATACGATTCTAGAAATGAGAATTACTGATCAGTAATATAAAAATTCAGCATTAAAAATTAATATATATATACATATATATATATATATATATATATATATATATATATATATATATTGTGGGATTTACGAAAATTAGTTAAATTCTTTCAGACCTGCCCCACAGATTTAATGTAGTAGACATAATTTATAAAATTTATAAGGTAATTCAACGGCATATATATATATATATATATATATATATATATATATATATATATATATATATATATCCGAGTTATTGCGATAATTTTTGCAACTTAAAAGCCAATATTGCACAATTGTATAAGGTGGCGTAGAAGCAATGTCATAATTTGAAATTGTTGCCATTTTGTCATAAAAAAGCTCTATTTTCATAAAATGATTATTTGTAAGTTTAAAATTGATGACGTGAATTGGAAAAAAATATATCGGTCAAATGCCTACCTGCCGAGTTTATGTTACCATGGGCTCACTTCTCGTAATTAGCTCCGACTGGGGACTTTGCTTAAGGAGAGTTTCGTTGTATCATAAAGGTCTAAAAAAGTGATTCTAATTGAGTTCTAACTGCCATCCTTATAAAACATAGCCAAATTTTGGTATGACCGGTCTGCAATATCCGAAACATTTAATGAAGATCTGTTGATTCTCTTCAACACATAATTACTGACACACAATACGGTGACCACAAGATTAAATACATCTACAGAATACAGAAGTTCAATAGCCCAAGTTCGAAAGTGAAAGTCGTACATCTAGAACGAACTAGCTTAAGATTGAAAAAATTTTTACTCATCAGCATTAATTATTTTTGTTTATTTTCACTATATAAATACAAACTGCTTAAACTATGCAATGCAAATTACTTAACCAATATTAGTAGCTGAAAACATCAACGCAACAATGATTATTATATTGGGTTTTCTATTCGGGACTTTCGAAATTTGACAGTTGATATCAACCTTATTGTTGTAACTGTCATTTATTTAGTCTGTTTTGGCAAATCACCATGGACGGATATAGCGTTCAACAACACGTTCAAGTGGTAAAATTGTTTTATCAAAATGGCTGTTCTGATCCGGCAACGTCGCACGCACACAAAAATTGTCGGATTTGGTACGACAATAATCCACCTGAGATCCGAAAGCACCCCGAAAAGGCCACTCACTGTTTGGTGTGAATTCTAAGCTGACGGCGTCATCGGTCCATATTTCTTTGAGAACGATGTTAGCCAGAACATCCTCGTCAATAGCGAGCGCTATAGGTTGATGATTGCCAATTTGTTTCCCTGAATTGGATCATACCACCGACATGTGGTTTCAACAGGACGATGTTACGCGCAACACAGCTCATTCCACATTGGATATTCTACACGAGTGGTTTGAGGCCACGGTCATCTCATGGTACGATTTAGTACTGTTGGAATTGTTCTTGTGAGATATTCTTAAGTCGCTGGTCTATGCGAATAAGACACAAATCACAGCGACCCTTAAAGACAACATAACCCATGCAATCGGTCGAATTCAGCCTGATTTATGTGCCAGTCATGCACAATATTCTGTGTTACATACTGGCCTCAATACGTCTTTTAAATAAATAAAACTATTTAATGATATCTCTCACAATTTTTTTTATTAACATTTAAAAATAGGAATCGTTTAATGAAAGGCCCGTTACAAACCACAAACTATGCTATTCAAGTCGTCAAAGGTAATATAAAGCAATAGTCCCACTATTATTTGACAGTAGAAAACACCAGCGAGATGGATATACTTTTATATACATATTTGACAGGAACAGCTAATAACAAATCTAGCCAATTGTGTGACATCTGTTGATGTTTATTGTCTTAGATGTTAGTTTTGACTTTATTTACCGGTTTGTTAAACAATTTTAATTTAATTAAGATTTCAGTTTGAGAATTTTTTTTCTACTGTTTCTATTTCATATTAAATATAAAAAATCAATATAAATTTTATTGAGTTCTGTAGTTTTGTTTTCCTTGTATTGAAAATAATATAACTAGTTTTAAACGCTTCCACACACCACTTTTGTTAATATAATATAATGAGTCTTAATATACGAGTATTTCGTCACATGGAAGTCCTAAAAAAGACGAAAATACGCCACTTACTCCATTTTCCAAACATTTTTTCATTTCATGTATTCATCATTCTATTCAAAAACAAATGTCAGCTGCTTATTAACTCGCTGTCAGTTGAAAACAAATTCTAGAAAGTTCCCATAACCAAATGGTAAAAAGTGCATATCTTGATCAGAAAAGAAAATTTAAATTTATTAGTGTTAGAATGGTAAATAAAAACAGTGATTTTTATTTATTTATTTATTTATTTATTTATTCATGTCTATGGATAAATCATCCTTACAGACAGAAGTTTTAAAATTTACAATTATGAAATTTGACATACAAACATACATACAAAATTGAAAACATTAAAAACGTAGACATTATAAAGCATTAAAAAATGTAATAATTTGAAATTTAATTGAATTTAGATTTAAAGAAAAATCAATAATTCTGTAGCATTTGTTAAATTGGCTGCACATTCTCCGAAATGGATCAGCATT
Organism: Germaria angustata; assembly: GCA_963681545.1. Classification (NCBI taxonomy): domain Eukaryota; kingdom Metazoa; phylum Arthropoda; class Insecta; order Diptera; family Tachinidae; genus Germaria; species Germaria angustata. Next base: position 56,070,453 of record OY812999.1, on the reverse strand, counting down.
TGCATAGTTAGTCCTAAAGTATTTGATAGAAAGCAACTCATAGTGTCTTGAAGGTCGGTAAGGTACATTCAATGCAATATTGTTGAGTAGGAAAAATGAAGAAATATCACCATTAATCAGTTTTAAAATAAAAGATACATTTAACATAGTCCTCCGGCTTTTAAGGGTTGGTAGTTTAATGAGTGCTAGACGACTGGTATATGGTGGAAGGTCTAGTGGATTCCAGTGAAGAGTACGTAGACAGAATAACAAAAATTGTTTTTGCACAGACTCAATTGAGTTAATATGTGACGTATACACTGGGTCCCATACAACGGATGCATATTCAAGGACAGGCCTCACTAAGGAAATGTACAACTGTTTCGTAACATATGGGTCCTTAAACTCCTTAGCCCATCGTTTTATAAAACCCAGAACTCCACGGGCTTTATTCACAGTCAAAGAAATATGATTAATAAAGTTAAGCTTAGAGTCCAACAGAACACCAAGGTCCATGATTGAAACTACTCTCTCCAAACGATGGTTTCCAAAATTGTAGTTTGCGTTAATGTAGGAACCTCTGTAGAAAGTTATATATCTACACTTGCTAAAATTAAGCTGCATCAAATTTTTATTGCACCATATGTTAAAGCAATCCAAGTCCTTTTGTAGGAGAGTGTGATCTAAATACTTATCAAAGCTTAGGAAAATTTTAACGTCGTCAGCATACATCAAGATATTCGAGAATTTAATTACTTTTGGCAAATCATTTATAAATAGGGTAAAGAGAAGTGGTCCAAGATGGCTACCTTGAGGCACTCCCGAAGTTACGTCAATTAATTTTGAAAAAACATTTTTGAAACGAACACATTGCTTCCTATTTGTTAAATAAGACTCAATCCATTTTAAACATCTGTTTGAAAATCCCATTAAGTCAAGTTTTCTTAAGAGCAACTTGTGATTGACTTTATCAAAAGCTTTACTAAAATCAGTGTACACGACGTCTGTTTGCTTGCGCTGAACGAAGCCTTGGTTAACAACAGTTGTTAGTTGTAGTAAGTTTGTTGTCGTAGAGCATCCTTTACGAAACCCATGCTGGACAGAACTGAATAGAGATGATGCATGATGAGAAATATATTCCGTCACTAATTTTTCAAATAACTTCGGAATAACACTCAGCTTAGCAATACCTCTATAATTTACAACATCCGATTTTGCACCACTTTTATACAGAGGTATTATGAAAGATTTTTTCCAAAAAATTTTTGTAAAGTTTATTTTTCTTATTTTTTGCTTTAGATAAACGATTTGTACTCCATGGAGGTCCGCTTTTCCTGCGTAAAGGTTGCGTTGGAATGCATAGCTCAAACAATGAAAATATTTTAGCATAAAAACGATTAATAATTTCCTCAAGCGTAATATTTGATGGTGAAAATAATTGATTCCAATTTGTGTGTTTTAATAAATGATTGAGCAATCGATAGTTCGTTTTATTAAAACTAAATACATTGTTTATATTATCGGGTTTCTCAAAAGACTCAGGCGAAATAGGGAGGTTAACCTCAATTGTAGGATGATATAGATCTTCCGGCATGACAATAGGTGAAGAACGTTCAACAACAATGTCCATAAACTCATTTAGGAACATTAAGTCTAATAATCTGTTCTGATGATTAAATATTCCGTTCATCTGGTAAAAATCCAAATCCAAAAAGGTCTTAAGAAATTGTTCATATATTCCGTTATTAGTTGACAAAGCAGGTATCCAGATACCATTCTCGGTTGAAAAGTTCCATTTAACAGAAGGCATATTGAAATCACCAACGGAGACACATAAATCATTTTGTTTTCTACTGCTAACTATAAAATTGATAGCCTTAGCGTGTTCAACATAGGTTAGAAGAGGTGATGACGGAGGAATGTAAGAACAAGTAATGACGATGTTTCTGTTATTTAATTTTATAACCACGGCAATAAATTCAATATTAGATGAGGATTCATAAGTGAATGGTTCTGCTTGGAGAATATTTGAAACGGCAATCAATACACCCCCCGATTTTTTACCATTACCACGGTCTCTTCTAAAAATCTGAAATTTGTCACACATAATCTCAGAGTTAATTATGGAATCAACAAGCCAGGTTTCAGTAAGGGCAACAATGTGATGTTCAATGTTAAAACTGTCAACAAAAAGCGAAGACAGCTTAGTATTTAGTCCACGTACGTTTTGGTAAACAACAGAAATTTTATCCACTGTGGCGGTAATTAGTTTTTTGAATTGATTATATTTCTCACCGGAAGACGAGCAGTAGAACTATGAGTTTGCCTAACCGTAAATTCACGTACAAACGTATTAATAGGCCAGAATGTTGGATCAAGCAGAGTATTGAAGAACTGATCAGGAACAATAACTTTAAAAGATGCTATCTCGCGAGGCTCAGAATAGTTAAATTTATAAGTGGAGATTTCAACATTCAATCCAATTTTAGACTTTATATAGAAATTAACATCATCAGATGAAGTTTCATTCGCTAGCCGTGATATAAAAATAGCCCTTTTAGGTGGAATGGCTCTAAGCGGGTTATGACTAATTGTTGACACCGACTGTATTGAAGGACTATTTGACAGTTGAACATTTAGAGAATTAGTATTGGATGCACAGTTTTCACTAATTATTAATGGAGCTTGAGTTTGTTCTGGCGTATTGAAATTAAGTGTAGAGATCACGTTTAACGGCATATTATTAACGGTCGTAGCACTAAGAGAACTCGAAGAACTGGCAACAAGCGACGATTTAGCAATAGGCGTTGCACTATCAATTTGTAGAACATTATTAGTAGACAATGGAATTAGCGCTTCTTTATTAGAAGTAACAGCAGTTAGGTTTTTTGACGAAGAGGTCTCGGGCTGGGTTTTTTTCCTCTTAGGAGACATGGATTGATTTAGGCTTAATGAAAGTTTTTCTAAATTGGGATAATTTGAGAATAGATTTGTGAATTCATCAAGTTTCTTCTGAAGTTCACCGAATTCATTCTTAATTTTATTAAATTTTTCTCTAGAATTTTTAAACATATTGTAGAAATCCATTTTTACACTTTTACAATTATTACATGTCCAGTGCAATGATTTGGAGGAATCAGATAAGGCATCAGCATCACGCGGTTTTAAGCCACAGCATTTTAAATGATAAAAATTTTCACACAACCAACAAGATACCATGCGTTCGTTACCAGTTAATATGCATTTTAAATTGGAACACTCCATTGTGCTGGAGAAATTTTAAAGCAGATTTGATGGATATAATTACAACAGCTACCAGGATCAGAAAGATAAAAACGTAAACTGGTCACACCGTTTTCAGTTAATACGGACACCTTCCACTTTAGACAATTTTTTAGATCCAGTATAAAAACTTGGCAGTACTTATTAATAAAAAGATATCGCAGACACCAACCAAATAGAAACGACTGCAGCAATTTAATATAGACGGCGCTTCAAACAAATAACATTGCTGCATTAAATTGCATTTAATCAATCAATTAGATCCAAAGTTGTTAATAAGTGTACCAAATAAATTTTAATGATAAATACATGAAGCCCATGAAGACAAAGATGAAAACTTAATCACTTTTATTTAAATCCAGATACGATGAACGTCACTTTATAAAGTACAAACAGTTTGTTTCATTAGACTTTACACAAACGATTTGAAACGACCAATTAGACGGCAAAAAACGTATATTTCTAGATAATATTACACACGACCAAAAAACAGCACTTCACTTTACTGCAACCCAGCAATGATATTAGAAACTAAGCTGTGTGGATATTTTGTTTTTGAAAAATCAAACGGAAAATATAGAAAATGTAAACATGACAATATATTTGATATTGTACAAAATGCAATAGTATATTAATAATAAAATTAATTTCTTTACTGGTTTTAAAATCATTCGCGAAAACATTAAAAAAGTTTTATAAATTTTATTTTTTTGAATAAATATAAATCTAGTGTTTTAATGTGAATAACTATTAAAATACAGTTTCATAAAAAACAAATAAGTTTTTATTTCTTATTCACTACGTTACACATACAAACATATACTATGTACACTTAACAAATATGTATACATACACACATACATACCTCAATTAAAAGCTAAATGTTTATGTACTAAAAACCAAAACTAATGTTATATTTAGAACAATAAAGCGAAATATATATTCCGTTGGAATTGTTCGGTGAAAACAATCTCGGATGATAAATGCTCGCATTTGATCCGTGATTATATTACAGTTTATCAGTTTTATCAACATATTAATATCATTAATCATCACTGTGTTCTTCATCGGATGCTATTTTACTCTTCTTCCACTTATTTTGATGATGCTGTTTGCGTATTGCAACTTTCTCTGAATCTAAATTTTTCGCATTTCTCGTTGTAGAGGTTATCGACGCAACCTAAAAGATAATGAAATAACAATAATGTTATCATGTTCTAATTATATTATATGTATGTATTATCAGAGGCAGTTCCTTACAGATGTAAACTATATTTATTAAAATATTAAACTATATTTATTAAACTATATTTATTTATTTATTAAACTATATTTATTAAAATCGGTTCAGTACTTTAGGTGCTATAAGTGTTTAAAGTTGCTACTAACGCCTTTATTAATGGATGTAGATTTAAAAAAATTAAACAAACAAAAAATTATACATGTATTATTGTCAAATTGGTTTTGCAAATAGTGGTACATATTATCATGTTGAAATGGTACACTTCGCACAACTTCGCAATTAAGGTTGTATTTTTAAATACATACAACTATTTTATAGTTCCATACTGATATTTCTATATTTCACTCGTATTTCTATTTATTGTAATAAATTATTAGAAAAGTATTTAAATAGTCGCAAATTTATTCTTAGACAAGGTAGCTTTCTGAGTATTCAGCAGGTGATCGATGCAGCAGTCTCCCAAAAAAGAATTTTGCGTCCTATTTATACTTCACATATGCCTACATACATATATGATAATAAGCAATCACACATGAACATTTGCTGATGATGAAACTTTTACAAGCGTCTACGCTGGATGCTTCTATAGAAATAACCAGCCAATTTACAGCAACATTTTCGCGATTGGAAAAATTGCTGCAAACGTGTAAAAATTAAGATTATTGAGCAAAAATGTGTACGTATTATATTTAAATGCGCAGAGAAACATGTCCGCAATTAAAATTAATATCCAATTTATACAGCGACGCAGTGAGTGAATACTACCGAGTCAGTATTCACCTTGATCGTGTGTACCCACACATGGAAATTGCACTTGATACAAATGGAATTGAAAGCGAATCAAATTAATTGGCTTATTGGGAGAAATTCAACACTAAACGATCAAAAATGATACAGATTTTCGATTTTCTGAACGAGTAATGATATGAGCATCATTCTCTACCGACAGGGTAACAGATTCTAATCGGAGATCTTTTGTAGTAGTTTGAGCTTGTGATTGAGTCCTTGTGTTTCATTTTAATTCCATTTTTGTCTGAATTTGATTCGGGTGTGAGCTTTGAGCACCTTGTAGATTGTTTTAGTGAGAATTTTTTAAGATTACGTGCCTTAAATATCGTTGAACTTGAAGAAACTTGCGAGCGGCTGTTGAAGATCCTTAGTTCAGCCAGATTTGCGTTGACGTGATGGAGAAATTACGTTCTTTTACCTGAGCTACATGGGATATGTTTAATGACACTGCTGGAGTTGTTTGTCACAACATTTTGGGCATAAGTTGTGACGGGATAGAGCATGTTGCCATTCCCTAGAGTTCTTGAGTATTTATGGTGGATCCATAATTTTAGAGGAATCCAAGAGCAAAAATTTAGTGGACTCCAAACAACTAATTGAGTAAAAAAATTACAGTATGCAATAAGAAAATTTCGGAAGAGTACAATTATATATTTTTAATTTATTATGGTGCCCTAATTACAAAAACAGTCAAATTTAATTTATATTACCTTTAAGACATGATATTATTTGTTTACACTCTCAATGGTTTTACCGGTTACTCAGGCCGCAAAATGGAAAATATTTTATTTTGCATATTAGTTTTTTTCCTCAAGATTTTTCTCAAATATCTCAAGTGAACAATACTATACTTAAAATCAAATGTTAAATGTTTATTTCATTCACAAGTAAGTAAATACTAAACGTTTGAAGAGCACCTTCTTAAAACTGCTGCACACATATAGACACAAAATAAGTCCAATATTTCATCATCCATGAACTCTATAAAATTTTCATAGATTTAAAATTTTTCAGTATATTTTATATTTCGACTTTTGACAATCCTCTGCGACTTGTATTCCAGAGTCTATATGCTTTTAAAGTTTGTTCGTATCCAGTAAAAATGTATATGCTATTGTGCGAAACTTTCGAAAATACCATATTTTTTATTTTTACACAAACTATATGATATTTTACTTTCTGGGACTCTGCCCACCAATGAACTGAAAGTCCAGTCTGCAACAAGTAATGTGCCATTTCTGCTAACGTCCTGTTCTAATGCATTTTTCTCTTTAAAAAACATGTGAAACTGGAATTAACGTACTCTTCGCATTTTCATATCGCAGTTTTGATTTTCATTAATGTTCTTATAACGATCCAGTTTTTGAATTCCCTAAACTTTTCAAGTACTTCATTTTTATGCTCCATGAAGAATATTTTACACCATTTACTTTTATCATGGGTAAAATAAAATAGTTTAAATTACTGTGGCATTATGCACGCATTGGTTTACACACGTCTGCTTGTGCCAATACGAGTAAAAATTAGCGTTTACATTTGCACTTGTACCATTTATTTTTTCAAGACTGATAATACTCGTTCAAATGGCAAATATTTCCAATCCATTTTAATGAGATGCTGAACTCTGTGTCATGTTTGCACTTTCTAACGGTATAAATTGGATATTTTTTGATGTGGTTAACATTACATTACTTGATTTAGGTTGGGACACCTCCGCACTATTACGTTGAAAGGTTACTTCAAAGCCAAGGTCTGTGATTCGAGGTACTTGCATCAAACTCGATCTCAAGTCTGGAATGTAAAATGCTTTCGTTGCTTTCATGCTGGACATATATGTAGATTGGTAAATACTTCTTAGTTTGCTTCATGAAAATTAGGGAAAACGCCACAACTTTGAAGTTGAAAATAAATTAAAGGTACAAATTGGAAGACAATACTACAAAATATAAAATAAAATATAAATTTGGGATAAGTTCTGAATTAACTTTTTTGTTTTAGCGAAGAACGATTGCGTCTGTATACATATACTAATAAATAAATTAACTGTAAGCTTCTTGTTATAGTTGCTTCATTAAACAATCTGAATTGAAGATCCCTTAAAAGCCACGATCTCCATTTTCGTAGTTTCTTCAATATCTCTCCTAATTAAATTTCCATATGAATGAATCAGCGCAATGAACAGGCCGGCATACGTAATATGCTCTATATATGCAAGTTAAATACTCTTAAATTTATGCTGGGATAACTCTTTATATTCCAAAATAAACCTAAATTGTTCGATGGTGTCTTAATTTTTAAGTGGGTGCCATCACACACCCAATAAATTCAGATATTTGAAATTTGTCAAAATGCATTTCCGATCTTGAAATTTCTTCTTAACTCTTTGGAACATTATCCATTTAGAGCATGTGACATTATCCACTACGTTGAACGTATCTGTAAGAACTTTTTAAACGGTACTCCTTCCCATAGTAAGATTAGAATTTTTCCAATCATTCCTTGAGCGCTTCACTGCCCGAATCAAAAAAGTGCTGCAGGTAGTTGTAAAATTACTTCGTTCGACATTTCGACAACATTTTAAACTTCACTTACAATTGCTCTGGTAAGTATTTTTCTCTGCCTCCTCTCCATGTACATATATGTATGTATGTACATATGTAGAAAATATAACAACAACCGTAGCGTATTTTTTATGTTATTATTCATGTTTATACGTGCATATGTAAATGCTGATTTTTTAAGAGCTTTCGGATTTAATTTTAAAAAACACATAAAATTTAGAGAAATGTATGAAATCTTTACTTGTTTAAAGATAATTTCATGTAAAGGTTGATTACGGCTACGCCTCAAAAAGTACATACACGCGCTTGTACCTATAGACATGAGCGTTAACATATTCCTACAAAAAATAGTCAATTGACCGGTCCCAATAATGCCACCGGCCCATAATCACACAAACATCGCATTTTTCGGTATGCGATGCTTCTGGCTGCTCTTCACACCAAATAGGGCGATTTTGCTTGTTCAGTTAGAAATGAGCCTCGTCGCTGAACATAGTGGAAGATACACTTTCTTAACCGAGCATGAATTTTGATAATAAAATTCAATAATCTGGAAGCGTTGTTCGTTTATAAATCGATTCATGGTTAAATTATATACCAAACTAAATATGATTAACAGAAACATGTTACACGAAAACAGTTGAGCTGCCAAAGAACAGTGTTGCCAAGAAAAAAGTTGCTAAAAATAACCCTTTATATTTGTTAATTGTATTAGTAAATAGTAAAACACAGCTAAGTTCAATTTATCACACTTTATTAAAAAAACTCAAAAACACTTCAAAAATAAGAAAGATCAAACAAATTTTTTCGCCGTTGAAAAGTGTTTTCCACTTTTACCATCTGTGTATGATGTAAATGACCAATTTTATTATTCATACCTTCTTCCACTCCCCAATACTTCTTGATGCATTGAATTCCGTCTCCAAATTGCGCCATACTTGGTTTAGATCCTCTTTACTTCTCTTGAATTATTTTTTTAACCTGAAAGTAAAAATAAGTGATATTTGTCACATCTTTCATTAAAAATATCAAATAGTTACATTTTTGGCACAGATCCCTTACAATTTTTTGGCGGAGTTGTTCCCCACAATTCGTCATCACGTTTTCCCTTTAATTGACATTCGTAATACCTAATTTATTCTCAGGGAAGAGTTTCCCATTTTCAAAGCTCATTTAGAATAAGAGAAGAGGAAAAGGGAAAAATATCCCGAGGAGATATTATTAAGAATATGGAAACAAGAAAAAAATTCCCATGTGTATATTTTGATTGTCAAACAGGAGAAGACTTTACGCTTTCATAAAATATTTTTATAGTTTAGGGTTTGTGCACCCGCCTTATGTGTTTCTGTAGCCTCTTGAAGCTTGTTTGACGAAAATTAATATTATTTACATTTTGTTCCGCATATTGGATGTATGTCAAAGCATTTGTAAAGTGTGTGTTCAGATTCTTTCATAAGAGACTACAAAAATTCATTGCGTTGCAATAACATTCTTTACATCATGCATAATATATTTAAAATAGTGTTTTGTTAACTAATATTAGCTTTAAGGATAAAGTCAAATATTTTCTTAATTATGGCTCTGTGTGCTCTTCTGTTTTTATTATTATAATTTGATGGCATATTTATCAAATTCGTTAATCGAGATATTCTTTAAAATAACTTTTTAGTATTTATTGTTAGTTGTTGGCTTAGATGAGTAACAAATTTGATACAAATTCTTATTATAAATTTTGTTTTTCATTTTGCCTTATAAATACTTTCATTATCACCCAAAGGGTGAATAATTGTATAAAGGTGCAAAAAGAAAAAGAAAAATGCAAGTCGATTATAATTGTTTGTTGTGTTGTGTTTGTACAAAAGCTTTCTAAAACCTATTATACTGGGGTGTTTTTCGTTGATTACAAATAGACAAATATGATTGAGTTTTGTTTGGATTCTCATATAGTATTTGTGATTTTGGTATAAATATATGATATTCAGGGTTGTTGTGGAATCTGATTGTTGTCAGAATCAGAATTGAAATCGATAGAAAAATTATTTTGGTGTCATAGAAAGCAATATTAACAGTTTCATTTTCGAATCAGAATTGTTGTCAGAATTTGGTGTCATAGATAGAATTCAATATTATCGTTTTTTTTTTGTCACAAATAATCCGATCAGCTGGCAGCTGGCAGATTTGCATTGTTTATTTTGATGTTTGTTTCAGGCGGTTAAATACTGGCGCACAATCAGCACAATGTAAGTAAATTAAATAATTAAGTGTAATAAAACAGTTTATATTAAAAAAATTTACACAAATTAATAGGGGAAAGCACAGAAATCACACCCAAAATGGCTTATTTTTGGAATTTATGGAAAAACATCCGGATATAGGAAAGAGGTACACAAAACGCGATAAGGCATTGGTTGAGTCTCTTTGGCAGGAATTGGCTGAGTGTCTTAATAGCGCTGGTCCGCCGACTAAGTATGTAAATGGCTGGAAAAAGGTAGTGTTAATTTGAATTTCATAAATATGCCCCCACATATGACACTTGTATTTGTTCATAGATATGGACAGAATGGAAAAGTGAAATAAAATAAAACTAGCCCACAACAAAGCCGAAGCACGCGCAACTGGTGGCGTTCCTTTTTCAAAATGGCAGTTGACACAAACTGAAGAAACAATTGTAAGATTGTGCGGAATTGAAACGACGGTGAGTCGAGTTGCAGGAGTTGAATTAGGGACCATGGATGTCTCAGTTCTAAACTCCGATGATGAAATGCCTACAACATCAACTAAAAGAAAACCCGAATCACCAAAAGTTTGCGTTGTGTCAAAAAGAATGAGGGCAGAGAGTACAGCAGAGCATTTGAAAAAATTTTTGGAGGAGGATGGTGACAGGAAATCTAAATTAAACGAGAAACCTGATGAGTTCATTGCTGTAGAAAAAGAAAATGCCAGTTCCCTTAGGCGTATATATCGAGCAGTGGAAAAGAGTAACGAGTCCATGACAAAAGCCGTAACAGATTTAAAAGATGAATTTGTGAGTGCCAGTTCTCGAATGCTGAATGCAATGCAAGAAAAAATTAAATAAAAAAACAACTTGAACTCGAACTGATGAAATTTAATATCCAAAATAACAGCAGCAATTATTGATCTCAATGTAAAACAATATGTACCTTGCATTAATTTTATTAATTATATTTATATTATATATTTTATTAATTATACCAGTATTTACTTATTTATCAATTTTGTGCCTTATTTTTGTATTCACTGAATTCAATAAAAATAATTTATAATAAGTTTGCTATTTTATCCCTTATTCTCTGTCCTTCATTTTGCAGAGCCGTTGTAGAGAGCGAAAAAGCATAATCTTCTTCGACTTCGTCTAGTTCAATGCCGACTTCATTCGCTTCGTATGAAACCTTGTAGCGCCTGCATATATTATGTAGCGCGCAGCAAACGTTCACTATTTGGACTACTTTTTCTGGGTGATAATGTAGTGTACCCAGCAAGCAGCGAAATCTGTTCTTTAGTACTCCAATAGTTCTTTCCACTATATTACGGGCTGAAGTGTGTACCATATTAATGCTCTTTTGTGTTGTATGCAGCAGTTCTATACGAGGTTAGTAGAAAAGGTTCAATTCCATACCCGCAATCTCCTAATAATCTAGACGTGCGATCACCACATTCCTACTCCCTTACAAAATACTGCCGTGCGGTGCTAATACTCCACACAAATGCGTCATGGCTTGATCCGGGATAACGTGCATCTAATGCTCGTATTGTCATATCGCTGCCACATACCTTGCAACAAAATTTCTATTAAAATATTTACCAATTCCTACTTACAATCATGGTATTCATACTAAAATATCCTTTTCTGCTGAAATATAATTGCTCGTCAATGGTAGGTTTTATAATTTTAATGTGGGTTCCATCGATGCAACCAACGATAGAAGGTAATTTATATTTACTAAGGAAATAGTTTCTACATCTACGTTTTTCGTTGTCATTCATATTACGCTTTACCCACTGAGAGCATATATGTCTTCCCAAAACCTTTAGTACGCGGCTCAAGACAATTGACACAGTACTTCTACCCAAACTTACGGTGGAATCATTTCCAACTGCCCTTTGGTGATACCCTTCTGCCAAAAATCTTAATGTCGCAGCCAGTTGAATTATGCAGGGAATATCTGAAGGTGGCAAGTGTATTTTAATAATGTCCAACAACATTTGAAAAGACTCTTTATTCAGACGATACTGTCCAATAAATCTGCAGACCATTACAGTACATAAGTATATATTAATGCAACATTTTGCACGAAATCACAATGTGCTGACTCTGGCAGTTCTATTGGATTGCTGTGATCACTCAATATTTTTCGTTTGACTTTTTCACTACATTCCTCCTCCATTAATAAAAAGGTTACTACAGCCTCAACCATTTTAAATTCGTTAAAAAAGTATTTGCACCAAAATTTATACAGGACCAAATTGTTAAAAAATTTACTACAAAATGTAACCAAGCAAAAACAGCTGATTCGAAGAAGGGTTTTGTTTATTACCGAATCAAGGCAAAACCAAGACGGTTTCATGACACCAATTCATATCAGAATCGATTTTCAATTCTGATAAATTGCAATTCTGACTTGGATTCTGCAACAACCCTGATTGATTGCTTTTCAAACATGATTTGTCTAAAGGGTACTGATGATTTGGTTAGCGCCAATAAAATGCAGGCATATACTCAGCTAAGCTAACAATAAACAATAAAATATTTGATGATATATTTTGGCTCCAAGAAATTTGAAATTTCAGATTTATTCTATTTATTGTATCTTCAACACTGAACTAACAATAAGTATTAAAATCTTAAGTATAGATATAATAATTAAGCCCAACCAGTGTGGGACATAAACTTAGTGATAGTAATTAATAATACATAAATGTCGTGTTAAGCACAAAAATATTAAAAAAAATTTTCATCTGGAGTATTCCGCATTAAGGGCGTATTGTCCTTCTTTTTTAAGCGGATGTATCCAGTACAGTTCAAGATATTACGAGCAAGGGGATTAGGATGGGACTCGAGTTTTGTTAAATTTCAGCGGTCACAAGTGGCATATTTAGATCACGATGTAAATTTGAATTTTCATTTTCCATGGAGAAGAAGCTATTAATCTTAAAATTTTGTTTTGCCTTCGTTGGATTCTCTCTACATTGGAAGATGAAGCAGTGGCCCATAGTTGAATTCCGTAACACCATATGGATTTTAAAAGCGACTTGTATATTAAAAGTTTACAATCTAGACTGAGGGTTGAATTTCTACCAATCAGCCAATGTATCTGAGTTAATTTAAGTTTTATTTGTGTTAGCTTACAGCCATTGATGTGTTCCATGTAAGCCGTCGGTCAAGATGTATACCAAGGTATTTTACCTGTGAATGTTGAGGAACAACTTGGTTGTTGATTCGAATGGGGGAACAAGTGTCTCTTCGTAGAGTAAATGTGACATGAACACACTTTTATTCATTTACTTTTATTCTCCATAAGTTCAACCACAGTTCCAACAGCTTAATATGTTCCTGAAGATAACGGGATTTTCATGCATACTAAGGCAGGCTGTATCATCAGCAAATGTAGAAGTGAGGATATTACTTCTCAAAGGCATATCACAGGTATAAATCAAATACAAAACTGGCCCCAGTATACTCCCCTGTGGCACCGCAGATGAGATAGTTTCGGGCACACTCATGAAGTCTCCTTCCACGACAGTGAACTTCCGGGCAAGAATGTAACTTTCCAAAAGATTTACAATGTTTATTGGTAGATATGTCTTCAATTTTAGAATTAGGCCTTCATGCCACACTTTATCAAATGCCTGAGAAACATCAATAAAGAGGGAAGAACAATACTTTTTTTCTTCAAATGTTCTTCTTATAAAATGGACCAATCTATGAGTTTGTTCAATAGTGCTATGCTGATTTCTAAAACCAAATTGATGATCCGGTATGAACCCATTACCAGTTAGAATTGAGGACAATTTTATCATGAGCAGCTTTTCGAAGAGCTTTGAAATTGTTGACAGTAATCTTATTGGCCTATAAGACTCAGCCTTGGTAAGATCTTTGCCCGCCTTTGGAATCATTTTGACCATGGCAAGTTTCCAGCTGTGTGGATAATACTCCAGTCGTAAAATGCCATTAAAAATAAATAACAGGATTCTAATAGCAATACGAGGCAAGTTCATCAGCATCTTGTTACCCGAAGTTTCTTTGAGTTGTTTGGGGTAAATACGTATTTTAAATGCTCAGCAAATATGTTACCTTTTTCAGTATTGGTTCTTGCCCAACCGCCGCACAGTGGCTGAAAAACGTTTTTCATTGGCCAAAATTCTGTAACTTTTGAACCGATCAAAATATTGAAGTAATTCTTTTTTTAATAGATAGATATTTAATTCAGCTTGACTCAGTTTTAATTACATTGAAATTGATTGAGTACTTCTTAAGGACTTCTAGGTCAAAGTTGAACTTTTGATTTTTTTTTAACTTTTGGAGTGAAATATGGGTTTATTTTTTTTATTTGCATATTAAAAAATTTTATATTTTGATCTTAATAATAATTATAATTATTTTTTGTGATAATGGAATTTTTTTAATGTTACACTCAAAAAAATTTTTTACACTGAAAAAAATTTTTTACACTCAAAAAAATTTTTACACTCAAAAAAAATTTTAAAATTAACTGGAAACAAGGTTTAAATCCACTCCTGTTCTTTCAGATGCTGTTTCTGGATCTGAAAAGAATCTTCGTGCGGTATTGCCATCATTTGTATTGCCTGACCCTTGTTTTGGCTGATCTATAATCAATCCAATTTTGCGATGAACATGTTGAACATGTTTATTTTTTGAACTTCTTAACTCTTTGTTGGTTTCATTGTTTCTTATGGATCCTGAAGACCCGAAATCCAAATTATAACTGATTTTTAGTATATGTTCCATAAGTCGTATTCTTGCATGTAGTGGTGATAATCTAAATTCATATGCATCGGTATTATCTAATGATTTTGTCGGAACTTGGTTTAATTGGGTTTATGCTGCTTGGCATATAATGCAGCTGGATGCAGCCTTCGTGTTAGTCAAAGCCTGACCTACATTTCCATTTATCATTGTAAGGACTAATTGGTAGCTTACTTCAATTTGCTGCCCATCTAACTGTAATTGTAATGGCTAATGGTAGTGTTGCAATTTGGGCCTTGATATCACTAATTTCTTTGTTAATGACATCACGAGTTTCTTCTTTGAATTCAAATTTGATTGGCCTGCAGTATTTCGTAGAAGATGGTGTCTCATTTTTCCAAATATCCATTGTTTGCATTGTACTAGTCGAAGGCTCTGAATTTTCCAAAATCTTTTTCAATCGCAATGGTACAATTGATACCATGAACATATCCGAGTCCGAAATATTTTCACATACAACTTGTTTGTATTGGTTATGTCCCGAAGAACCATCACATCCCCACTTGCAAAAAAGAATTAGCTTTGTGTTTCCATATTTCTTTAACGCATTTCCTGGTATTGATTGTAGCAAGCGTTCGGCTGTGTGATCAAGTAGAGATTGTAGTTGTACCTCTGCCGAAATTGGTGTGTTTGGTTAGTATCCTTTGATGGAAAACAGTCCATTTTAGTAGCAGTTATGTGATGATATGCTGGATATTTTTCAATGATATCCACTTTTGTTAATTGGTTCTGTGATCGTAATTGATGTAGGAAAGATTCTTTTATATTTGTACAACCAATTGCATCGTTAACATCTTTAAGTTTCCGCCTCTTAGATCTATCGCTGCAGTTGTCCAATGATTTGCGTGGTCTTCCAACCTTATCTTGCTTTGCTGTTTCTGCAGCGACCACTTCAAAACACTTTTCACTTTTTATATAAAACTTTTGTTTACTGTAGCTAACTTCTTTGTAGCGTTTTTTTAGTACTTTTACAAAATTAGATAATTGCTCTTGTATTTCGGTGCTACACGAATTTAAGCTTAATTTTATTTTAACGTAAGTAAGAACATCTTCCTGGTTTTTATTTCTAAAATACTCTTCGGCCAGTTCTTTATAACCGAAGCTCTCCATATTTTTCTGAATATTTTTATTTGAGTCTGTTATGATTTATCACTTGCAAATATACGTACGACACGTAAAGGATTAACTTATTGTGTAATCCCTTATTGAATCCGTAGTTTTATATATTTTTAGATGCATGTTATTCACACATTGATCTTCAATTTCATAGCAGGTAGTACTTAAATTGAACAAAACTGCACTTGTTATCCAGACCTTAATATCAGGTAAAACTAATTAGTATCTCGCCAATATGGGGTTCTTTTTATCTTTAGTCGTTTAATGTCGCGATTATTATTATAAAATTGTTTATGACTTTGGCTGACCCTAACAGTTATATTAGAAAGAGATCATATGTTTACTGTAGAACCTATTGTGATATTTTTATTACTGATTTTTTGCTGATCAAAACAAAGCCATAAAACCCTTTCGCAGGTATTATATTTAATTATTTTAGTTTTAGGTAGTCTAAAGTAAAAAACATAAACCTTCAGGCAAAAAAGTGAAAATCTAATACACCATTGTATACGAGTAATTATAGGGCTGTTTATATTAGAGTAATTTGATTTTTTTTGGAGTAATTTCATTAAAATTAAAAAAGTGTTCTACCGGCGGGTCGTGGCGGGTGCAAAAGTATATATGGGGTGAAAGAAGACACCTTCGCCTTTCTTCGGGTGGTATACGTTTCTTGTTCCCTAGAAGTTCTATTCCACTAAAGTTTAAATTTTAGAAAAATATAGTAGTTTCATAAATATTTCATAACACCTCTAATATTAAACGCTAGAGCGGTAACCACTTACAACAACTAAAGACTATAATCCTACCAATATTATAAAAAAGACCGCAGGCCATTATCGATGATAGCTTGCGAGTAGTGACCATTTATTTTTGACAAAAAACTGATAAAAAACACCTTTTACTGAAATAACAAAAAACAGTTGAGTTTGACAGCATGCCACGCCCACAATTATCAATAGTTTAACCTAATTTTTTGGCTACCTTAATATGGATATATTAGCTCCAAAATGGCGTAAAAATTTTAAAAATCGGTGACAAAAAAAAATTTGACTTTTGGCCAATGAAAAACGATTTTCAGCCACTGTGCGCCGGTAGAAGTGCGCTCAACGGGTATTTTAATTTTTTTTAGCAGCGCGCCACAAGGAGTACTTAGATGCTGCTGTGACATCGAGACCATCCAGATAGTTTTTAAGAGATGCAGATTTTTCAGATGCAAGCAACTCTTGGAGTCATTTAGTGCATTCTCTAAGTCTGATTTTATGTAGGAGTGATCTGTGCTGTTGCCATTCCCTTCTAGCTCTTCTTTTTTCACATACGAAACGTTCAATATCCGTAGAACAAAATTCATTAAACCCAGTCTGCGGATGGGAGGTAGTGGCATGTTTAGCAGCCTGTTTAATATTTTCGGTAAGATTGGCAATGTTAAGTTCAATATCATCGGAAGTTCTAAGTTTGATGTTTTCCGTACAATGACTACTGAGATATTTTTTGAATCCCTGCCAATTAACACGATCTTCACATATGGGTGAGGTAAGTCACTTCTTAGTGGGCTACAAATTGTAACGATCGTGGGAGAGTGATCGGAGGAGAGATCATGTGAAGCTTCTACATGAATTAAACCCCTAGGGATATTTTTCATGACCCCAAAATCTATAACATCCGGAATTTTTCGTATGTCAGTAGGCCAGTAAGTGGGTTCCCCGCTAGAAATGACGTCCAAGCCCATTTTTGAAATTGCGTTGAACAACGCTCGACCTCTAGGTGTAATAATACGCGATCCCCAGAACATATGTTTTGCATTGTAGTCGCCAGCTGCTACGAAACAAGGGCCAAAAGTTTTGTAAAAATCCTCGTATTGATCCTCAGTGATTGAAAATCTGGGAAGGGAGTAAATTGATGATATCACGAGATTTGAACAAAAATTTTCGATGCAAATATTTGTTGCTTGTAGATGGTCTTCACAAATGTTCTCAAGAATATAGTGCTTGAGTATTGACTTTATTAGAATTGCTGATCCACCGCATGCTCTTGCTCTTGGATCCTTTGAATCATATAAGGTGTAGGTAAAAAGGCTTCTCGAAGTCAAATGAGTCTCAGATACCAACAATATATCAATATTTTTTACCGTGAGGAAGTGCTCAAGTTCATTTTTATGTTGGCGAACGCCGATTGCATTCCAAAAACATACTTTTAACGTATTCATGGCTTGTTAACTAATGCTAGAAGCAGTGTGTGCTGCATTCGCAGCATTTCTTGCATCATGCTAGTCATATTTGTTGTAAAGTTGTTTATAGTTTGCACTAGATTATCAATAGTAGCTTCAAGGCGACTGAAATTAAAGCTTGCGTCTGTAAATTTCAGATAAAAATAGTTTAAATTATGTATACCCATAGTTTCGTTCATCTTCGAACGACTTGTTTATCCTTTTATTTTGTATATGTTTTATTTATTTATGTTTGCGATTTTGGGTATTAGACCGATTTCACATACGTTTTTAAGAAGACAAAGAAAAAGCATAAGTTAAATTAGAATAAATTTTTTATCTAATTTATAATTATTACCATCCAATACGTACACCAGTACACTACATGTATTTATTTTAATCTTTATGAAGAAGAATAATTCACAATTCAATTCAAAACTCGAATCGAGGAAGGTCGTGTTTTCTTACTCAAAATAATAAGAAATTAAAACTTTTTCTGTTGAAAATTAGTAAATATTTTCGTACATTATAATTTTTTATCTTTAATAAGGAAGATAATATTTAAGAACCAAATGCATCAACATTGCCTTAAGTTGAAAACAACCTGTTTTTTTTTTTGCTCGTGGGTGATTTTTTGAAAATTTTATTTTTTCTTCTTATATTCATATTCTTTTTGACTATGGCTAGTCAGAAGAGGGATTATTTTGGGAACAGTCCAAAAAAAATTAAGATGCAAAGGGTTGAACCTGGAACTAGCAATAGGTTTCATTTGCTTGCGGAAGAAGAAGATACAAGGATTGTCAAAGAAAAATTCCACAAAAAAATGGGAATAATTCTGAACACCGTTTAGGTAGCGCTTAGGTAGCCGCAAAAGTGAAAAAAGTGACGCAGTGAAAGTTATATAAAAAGAATTATTCCCAGGAAGTTTATATGTTGTAGAAATTTATTTATTGAGATCTTAGGTAAATTTTTGTAGTTGATTGTTTCCTTGAATTTTGAACGGTTTGCTACCTATGGACCTGAACAAGAGAAAAAGGTAAAAAAAATCGATTTTTTTAAGTTTTTTGCGATTTTTATCTGAAAGGTGAAGTTTTTTTGATTTTATATGTTCGCAATTTTTGTTCTTTATGACAAGAGCTACAAGTTTGCCTCAGAGAGTAAATCGAAATTCGGAACGGTTTGCAAGATATGAGCCCGAGAAAATTATCACTTTCTTGCGAAAATGATACCGAGGCCCCAAATCTTTGGCGGCCCATAAAAAAAGTGCATGACTTTGGGAAAAATTGGGAGACACGGGTCTTTTTTTTAGTCTTTTATCACGCAGTGGTGTCCGTATATGGTTATTTTGCCACGACTTAAAAAATTACACACAGTGTAAGTAAAAAAAAAATATTTTCTAAGTATATTTGAGTATAATTTTATTAAATAATGCCAAATATCAGTGTAGGTATATAGTGCAAGGAGTACATATTAGAACTTAAACATTACATTTTATACATCTTAAAGTTAATCATCATCATCATCATCATTATAATCATCGTTATCATCATCATCATCATCGTTATCATCATCATCATCATCGTTATCATCATGGTCATCATCGTTATCATCATCATCATCATCGTTATCATCATCATCATCATCATCACTAGCAGCATCAGCAAGTTCAACATCACTGTTCTTGTTCGGAGCTGCAGGTACAATTAAATCAATTGCCTCCTCTGGCAAGCTTTGAACCTTCTTTGTAGACAATTTTTGCATGCTTGAAATAATTGGGTCAGAGGTTATTAAAAACATATTAAAAATGTCTTGGTTTGATTTTTCGCGACTGCACTTTAGTGAATGAAACTCCCTATATTTTTTAAAATCTTTATTTCGAGCTTCTTGCGCTTCTTCTGATAACTGCCCAATAGGTAAAATGTCTTTTGACACAATTTCGGGTCTGTGAATAAAATACTTGTGCAAAGTGGGAGGCATATTGTACCAAGGATACGTTTCAACAAAAAGTCGTCCTGTATTGTGTGCATATATTTTAAATTTTTCATTATTAATTTCATGGCCACTGGATACAGCAATAAGCAACACGTGCATTTTTTTATTAAATTAACATCTATTTTTGTTATTTCGGCAGATTTTTCAGCGTTTTGAAAAAAACGTCTTGCCATATTCCCATCATTTGTGTTTCCAAAAGCAGGTTTGGCTGGGTCAACTATTAATCCCATATTCTCTTTAAATTTTTTCTGAATTTCTTTTTTTGTTTCAGCTACTGTTCTTTTTTCAGAATCAGTCCTAGCCTGCCACTTTTATAAAGGTATTTTATATGCCACGTGCAAAAGACATTCGAAAAATCTAATCCAGCCATGAAGAATGGAAAGGCCAAATCTTAAATTGTCTACATGCACAGGTCTTTGGATCATGGCTTCTATATTATTAAAATCCTTACTTGTAGCGCCACATAAGTAACACTTTTGTGTTGATGTGGTTTCTGTTAAGGCATTGCAAACTTTTCCATCTACCATTGCCAAAGTTAATTTGTGGAAAACATGTACAACTTTCTCACCAATCGTGACAGTTGAACAGGTTAAATTCTGTATTTCCTCTTCAACTCTTTTTTGTTCACTAATTGACACATATGCGGTTTCTTTGGTAAATTAAATTTTCAAGGGTCTGCAAAATCTAGTTGAAGACGACCGTGGATTTTGCCAAATTACCTTCTCCTCAAACATAAGCCTAAGTGGTACAATTGTGGTTAAAAAAAAACTGATGAATCACTAGCATCAGATCCATGAAAGGCTTGTTTGTATGAGCTATGGCCAGAGCTTCCATCAAAGCCCCATTTTGAATATAATACTACATTCGAGTTCGTAATGCCTAATGAGTCAATAACAGTTTTTTGAAGTTCTATTAGTCGCTCCGCTGTGTGATTAAGAAGACCTTGTAAAGTTACTTCAACGGAGGTCTCGCTTATTTTAAAGCTGGTCGATTCTGGGTAAGTATTTTGTTTTTCAGTTTGAATATTGTTGTAGGAGGGAAATATTTGAGGAGCAGCTTGTCTAACAACATTGTATTGATTTCGTGTCAGTTTAGCTTCTACAAAAACAGCCAAAGCTTTTGTATTCGATATTTTCAAGGTGGGAAGTGGTTGTTTCAACTTTTTTTTTAAATTTATGCCCTTGCAACACTTTTCATATATGGCTCGCAACACTTTTGATTCCTCGACATAACCTGCTCTTTGTAATTTAACCTGTGAAGCATAAAGTAACTCTGGCAATGATATGGTGTCTCTTAAAATCTTTGTTTTTTTATATATACTCCAACCACTGGACTCGGTAAAACTAATTTCTTTTCGACCACGTTTTGCAGTCGGGGCGAGAGTAAAACCAATAGAGGATTCCAACCAGATTTTATTTTGAGCAATAAACCTCATTTCCATTCTATGCGCTCTAGTCCACCTAGATTTAAATTCATAAAAGAAAACATCCATTCTTTTATTAAAATCACACATATTATCCTCAGAGCAGTTGGTGCGTTTTTTGATTTCTTCAGCTAAAAATTTCACCTTGTCATTCATTGTTTGAGCGCTTGAATTCATCATAATATCAAATAAGCTTCGACGAGTATAAAAAACAACGTTCGAACTTGTTTCTATAAAAAACAAAAAAAAATTCTAATACAAAAAAAAACTTTAAAAAATCCCTTTTACCCGATTACTTAAAACTGTACAACACGATCACTGTTTGTCAAAACAAAGAATATTATTAAAATAAACAAAAACAAAATATTATTGAAACAAAGATTATTAAAAGAAACAAAAATAACATCATTAATATACTGAAAAGAAGAGCACAAATAAATGGAAAAAAGTAACATGAAAAACAACAAAACACAATACACAACAACAGCAGCGGTCGCGAGATCAATGTGATTTTTAGAATTTGACTGCTGCAACACTTGCATTAAACAATGCATAGCTTCTAAAAGGTACAAAAAGGCAGCGTAAAATTTTGCAATATAATAGAGATTTATGTCTTCTTTAATATAAACTAAAAATTATGGCACGAATATGGACGAATAATAACTATTTATCCATTTAAATTATAAAAATGCAAATTTTTTGGCATTTTCAATATAAATAACTAAATCTAAAACACTTCCACACACAATTTGACACACAAATGTTAACGAAGTATTTGCAAAATAACCTGAACTTGATGGATCCATTGAAAAATTGTTAACTTTTGCAATACTTTTTAAAATAAATAAAATTTTCAACGGGAAAGTTTTCACTTTTTTTCAGCCTTTTTTGCACAAAAATTTCTATAAAGTTTGACTTTGAAGTTTCACTACAAAAACACCAGAGCACTTTTGACATTTATTTTAACGACAAGTGATGTAAAATTTTATATACTCTAACCGGGTACAAAAAATTTTGACAATACTTAAAAAATTTTTTTTTAATTAATCCAAGAAAACAGGCTATTCTAACCCTCTGTGCATCGCCTTTAGGTAATGTAGTTTCAAATTATGTACGTGAACTAAACAATGTAATTCTTTCTGACAACGACTACATTGAGCTCACAGATTCCGCGGGAGTTAAATCGTTTGTTTTCTCTTTAAAAAATAATAAAGCCCCTGGTTTAGATGGTATAAATACCATTAATTTAAAACATATGCCGGAATACTTTTTTTGAAACATTAAGCTAACTTTTTAATTACTACTTAAGAAATGGCCATTTCCCCTTGGCATTTAAAAAGGCTAAGGTAATACCTATTTTCAAGCCCGGTAAAGATCCGAAATTGCCTTCCAGCTATAGGCAAATAAGCATTTTGACTTTATTAGATAAAGTCTTTGAAAAGATTATCCACAATAGAATCGTTGAGTTCCCCTGAGCAGAATGATATTATTAATCAACGACTGTTTGGATTTCGAAGAGAGCACTCCACTGTCCATCAATTAAAACGTGTGGTTAATATTATTGAAAATAATAAAAGAAATCGCAGGAGTACAAGAATTATATTACTTGATGTTGAAAAAGCTTTCGATACATAATGGCCTGTTGTTTAAATTAAACTCCTATAACTTTCCGTTATGTTTACAGAAAACGATTCAAAGCTTTTTGGATAGTCGTTCGTTCATGGTATACGTAGATAACAAGTTTTCCGATGAAAAAAGTATATATGTGGGTCTACCACAAGGTTCTGTTTTATCTCCAACATTATATTCATTATATGCGTCCGATATCGGTCTACGCAGAAATCAAGAAGCTGCACTTTTTGCAGACGACACTGCTTTTATTTGTAGTGGTAAAGTTTCTAACTCAAAAGTGAAGAGAATGCAAGAGAGTTTAAATTCAAGTCAAAAGTATTTTAGTAAATGGAAAATTACAGTTAACGATAACAAAACGCAAGCTATTATTTTTCCATATAACAAGTCTCCAAAACGCATTCCTCTTCAAACTATGTTGTTTCGAGGAAATGTTATACCTGTAAAATCAGAAATTAAGTATTTGGGCATCACCTTGGATAAGAAACTATTATTTAAGCAGCATATTAGTTTTATATGTGAAAAAGCTATAAAATGTGGTCGTGCACTGTATTCCATTCTTAACAGGAGATCCAAACTGAATATGAAAAACAAAATATTGTTGTATGAAATGTGTATTCGATCAATTATGACATACGGCTGTCAAGTCTGGTTTTATAAAACTGCAAAAACGCATACAAAAAAGCTTCAAATTATACAAAATAAGAATTTGAAAATAATTCATGATCTTCCTCGTAGGTATCCGACCAATTTACTCCACAGTAACTTTGGACACAAGATGATAAACTCATTTACTAGTAAACTGACACTGACATTTAATAAGAAATGCAGATTGTCTAACTTTGAAACAATAAGAAATTTACAAGGTAATCACTAAGATTCGTTCGTTAGGAATGAAGTATTATGAATTATTTTATTTTTATTTTTTATTCTGCAGGAATAACAATTCACTGTTCCTTAGAATAACAACATGGCAGGGCCAACGCCACCAATCTGACATTTTTATTGTATCTGTCAACATTTTAGAATAACTGCTTCTTATCTTTTTTACTTTATATCTAGAAGTCCAAATAAACTGCACAAGCACAGAGCTAAGTTTTATGTTTGTACATATCATTTGTGTAATTTAGGGTTTGTTTTAGTATTTGTACAGCCGCTTAAAGTTTCTTTGAGGAACACCAAAATTGTTTAATATACATACATATATTGTCCGCCATGTTGGATGTACATATGTCAAAACATTTGTAGGCTGTTGTCAAATTGTTTCATAAAAATAAAATTTTGGAAGAGTGCGGACCTCGCGGAAAATTAATATTGAAGAAGAAAAATAATTTTAATGAAATTGATTGAAGACAAATTGAAAACCCTATTGCAATAGAATTATTATAAAATAGAGCTTGCGATGTTTTAAATAATTGAAAAATTAGAGAAGAACCCACCGAGCGAATTGCCGCAGTATATTCATCGTCTGACAAATTTATATGATACCTGTTATATTTGTGTAGTCTAGGTGTAAATGGAAAAAATCTGTCTGACAAGACCAACGTAAAATTTGCAGTCGCTTTAGATGTTCATATGCCAACATTTCATTGGTCGTTAAACCAAATCGCCACTGAACTTAAAGCAGTTTGAAACTCTAGTTACTTAAACGATTAGTTGGGTAGAATATTCCAAGTAAAAAATTTCAATATTATTTAAATTTTTTTTTAGATAATTTATAATGCTCCTCTGCAAGTTTAAGTTTCTCAGCGATGATATTTTTTAGCGTAGTACTCCCTGCATACTTCGTTTCAACTAGAAGCTTTTAATAAATGCTTTCAACGTTCGAACTACTATGATGAAAAATTAATGTAGTGTTAGAGTTGGCACTGCTATACCAATGTAAATCAAGGCGAACGCTTTTCCATCGCTTAAGTTTTCTTTCCTAAATTATATTTTTTTTCATTTTATTTTTTCTTGAATTTTAAATACTGAAAAATATGTATAAACATAAAATTAATATTTTAAATTTGAATAAAATATTATATATGTAGGTACATATTAAAAAAATTTCCCAACAAGAAAGAAATTTCGTATGGTCTTCGGGCAAAGTTTTCATTGGTTAAAAATTATGTTAGTTAGTTATGAGTGCTATTTTCGGCTATGACGAAATTTATATATCGTACCGTTAGAAATTATCATAACAAATTCAAGGTAGAAAATTTTATGGCTTTATTTACTTCTTATCCCCATAAAAGCTCAATATTTGTATTAATTTTTTATTTTATTTTTGACGCATGGGGAAGTAATTAATGCGTATCGACGCCTTCAGCGTAATCAAAGTTTTTCAGCAGCAATTTTGTAGACTACAAACATTTCCATATTTTTATCGAAAGTAATATCATTTCTATTTGTTTAATTTTACAAAAAGTTGTACTTTACTTTTGATTGCTTTAAATGTTTTTGTCAAGTAAAATGTTTTTACACTTCAAGTTATAAATTGAGAAATTTAATGAAAAAAGAATTGAAACAATTTGTATCTGTCTATTAATTTCTCAAATGTCAAACATTTCAGTCAAGCCCAAAAAAGGAATGAGAAAAATGTCTGCCCTTCAATTTCTGTAGTGTAAAAGGGGACTTAAGCTAAAGGCGTCAAAATAGCTAAAGGGTTGCTCATCATACGTTTAATTAGTCACTTTAACTTTTGAGCTAAAGTTCAAACAACTGGGCGCCAAAACATAAAACATTGTTAATATTTTACATGAAATTAAAATAAATTCTTACATATTTTTCATTCTTATAAATCACTACCAAAAAATTTTCTGCCTAATAGTGAATGTGTATATCTGTTTTTTTTTTTCAAAAGCGATATACAAAGGGTTCTGAATTAGCTTCATCTCATTAATAATTTGCAACAGTGAACTCGCGATAATGTTGAACTTCTTATAGAGTGAACTATACAGCAATATTTTTTTTATTTACACTTATTTGCAATCTATTTCAAATGTGATATTAAAATTACATATGTCAGATATGTTACAAGCTCCAGTGAGAATGTAACACTAAACATATACAAATTTTGAATTTGTAAATTTAGAACTAATTTAATTTAAAAAAAAATAAAATGTACAAATTTAATACATCTTATATTCTAAGAGGCAAGTCAGAAGCATTATACCTTTTTCAGTCTTATTATTTCTTCACTATCATCCAATAAGGTAATTGCAAGCAGATTGTTTTTATTACTAAAGGCGGCTTTACATTATACTACAAGTAATAAGATTTTGTAGAAGAAAAATAAAACGAAATTCTCGCCGTATTTAAGAAAAAGAGCAAAAGTATGTTGCAAGTTTGTTCATGTTTACACTCTCGTTTTGAAGTATAATCAAGTTGGGATGGTGTAACATTTCTTTACAACATTTACAAAAACAACATAAAATATTCTTGACTTGTGCTAGGTAAGCTAAAATGACATACATGCTGTTTTTGTAATTATTCTATAGAATCGGCACCACCTGCAATTTGCACTGAAAATTCTGCCAATGTACACTTTAAAGTACAACTCTGATATGATGTACTCCAGTCATTTTTTGAAATGGTTTAGAAAATGTACAGTTACTATGCGCTTGTCAGATTTTCATCTGTATTCCTGATACATTTATGCACCTATTATGGTTTACAACACTTAAATGTTGTGTTGTTTCGGCTACCACATAACATTAATTTACTTTTTGATTATGGTTTACAACATCTAGGTGTTGTTTATGTCACAGTGTTGCATTTCATTTGTATTACATATTTCCGTAAAAATACATAACTGCATGCCAAAAACTGTTAAAAAAGATTAAAAAAGCGTACATTTTGTTAGAAATAAATAAAAGAACAACAAAAAATCACAATAATGGCAGGTATTCGCAAAAGAATTCGAGACAGTTCAAATCCATTGGAACTACCATATATAGAATAAGTATGTATAATTTTTATAAAACCAAAAGTTATTACAATATTTTAATTACAATAACATAATTTATAGTTTTATAAAAATTGTCCGTATAAACAAGGATGGTTTCTTGTTTTTGACACAAAAAAGCACTTTTCTAAAAACTAACTTTGTCATTCTTTAATATTTCTAATTGGCTGTCTCAAGCCATTTAATTGTTCAGTAAAATGATCTCATTTGTCCTTGAGCTGTATTTTTTTATATCCAAATGACAGCTTGCCTCGGCCAATATCTGGATTAATTTTCATCAGCTCAATCAGCTTTGCCATTTGTTTTTTATTTGTAATTTTGCTAAGAAATATTTATTTTATTATTTCATATTTATTTATTTTATTTTTTTTACAGTTCTATATGTTTTGTAAAACAAATTTTATATGCATACTTAAATTTTTTTTTATCTATTTTCGATTTTCAACTTGTAATGTTCATTAAACAACACCTAATGAGCTTTGACAGTGCGAACAGCACATGATGACAATAGTTGTAAACCATAATCGCATTTTTAAAAATACAACATTAAAGTAGCAACTGTTGTAAACCATAATCGGGGCATTAGTGTTTATACTACGTGATTTTCTTCATTCCACATAGATCTTTGACAAATCTAAATACTTGCAGTATAATGTAAAGCTTCGTTAAGTATGTCAAAGTATTTTTCTAAGCCTATTGCTTTTCGGTTTTACTTTTTTCTTTATGAATATTATCATTGGTCATACACCAAGGAGCATTTGTTACCATTCTCTCTTAATGTCTTAGATAGAAAACGTGAAGTATTTCAATATTGGAATTGCTCGCAATTCTCCGTAACTCTAGTCAATATGTCTATATCAGTTTGAGGATCGATTTATAAAGCATTGCTTTGTTTTCGATACTTGTTAGGTATTTACGAACGAGTAACATAATACATTAGTTTTGTGTTAATATTTAGTTGTTCCCGTTTTGCGTTAATATGGTGCAGGTAAGCCTTTTCTCAAATTCATTCCAAGATGTTCAACGAAATCGGAATTTGGTATTTGTACACCACACAAAAAGATTGGGACCAAACGCCTTTTTTAACAAAAGTTATGTGCGACGATTTTTCAGGATTGACACATGTGTTCCATTTATTCAAATTTAAAGCAACTACATCATACCCTGATGGCATATATTATGTATATGAGGATTAGAGCAGAGGGCCAAGTACATTCCCTGTGGTATTTCATCTTTTATCTCACATAGATCGGAATTTTCGTTATTGATTTTAACATAAAAATATCTATTACGCAAGCTTGTCTTAAATAATAGATACGAGTAAAAGGGATCTGGAAGAATCAATTTTAATTTATATATAAGAACAGGGTGACATAAAAAAAGGAGCATGTGTTAAATGTTTATGACACAATCCGAATTGATATTCTGAAACAAAGTTTTTTTCGCCAAAAATCGGTCTATCTTTTTATCATTTAATAGCGATATTTTTTATTGAACTTCTTTTGGAGATATACTTGGATACTATTGGTAAATACATTTTGTAAGCCACGTACGGAAACTAAGAAACTGCTTTTGTCGTAAATATCATTTATGAAAATTGGTTGGAAGGTTGAGAAAGATTCGGTTTTGAAAATCTGACAGCGGCAATTATTATTATTATTATTATATATATATATATATATATATATATATATATATATATATATATATATATATATATATATGTTAACACAAAAATTTAACTTTAATAAATAAAATGTTTTCCCACATAATTAACAACGCTGACGTTGTGTCTCCAGTTTCAACTACAAGTCAGCTTTGTTCCCATAGAAATTGCTGAATTAGCGTCTGGCAGCTGCACACAAAGAAACATGAGCAGGTGGCTTGACGTTCAAGTGTGTTCAAACCAGGGTGTTTAGATAAGTTAATTATAAGAATAAAATCACTTGTATTTTGAATTTAAATAAATAAAGGCTTGTGTGGCGGAAACCCACAAGAAAATAAAATTTTTTTTTAAATAATTTCGCGAACCGAAATTTAATTGGCGCCCAACGTGGGGCCACGCCAAGCAATTTATTCGAAATCAAGTCAAGACTTGGTATTGGCTCCTTAGTAATCCTTAAAGGATAAAAAGGGTCGAGCGTATGTCGAAGCCTGCCAAGCTCGCGAGTGCGAAGAATTAGTTAAGTGAATTTTTTTATTAAATAAGAAAATCAAACTAAAAAAATTAAAAAATAAAACACTAAATATTGACTGTGAAAAAATAAATTAAATTTTTAATGGAAATAGCGAAATAAAGTTAACAAGAAAAGTAACAAAACAGTGTGAAAGAAAAAAGAGAAGACATTTATATTGACTGTAAAAACGAATAGATGAAGTAATATTAACTGGAAAGATAAATAAACATTTAATAATAAGCGCAAAGTTAAATAAATAAAATAAAAAAAAATAAATAAAAATAATAAAACGGAAACAAAACTTTAAAAAGGAAACCACTTGACTTATTATCTAAATAAAAAAGATATTAAATTAGTAAAAAGGGCCAACAAACATAAAGAACTAATAATTAAGTAAAAAGTTTGTACGTAAAAGTTTTATTTAGAATGGAATTTTTTTTTAACACAAACAAATGTTTTATATATGAATAAGCAAAATAATAAGACTATGTTCCAGAAATATTAAACAAATAATAAGGATATGTTCCAGAAATATTCAACAAGTACGGGTTATTAAATATTACTGAATAAACTCAATTTCAACAAAAAAGTACATCAGGCCTGCTGCAACATGTTCCGGATATTATTGTAAGATCACTTTAATAGTATATTTTAAATTATTTAATTATATTAAATTATAAAAAAAAGCAATTTAAAATTTTTTTTTTGTATGTAAAAAAATTAACTAGATGATATTAAAATTATTCGAAGTACAAAAATTATAATCAAAATTCACATTCACAAAAAGTGCGATTAAATAAAATCGATAAGAAAAGGAAAATTCAGAAGAAATTTTTTTATTTCAAGCCTAATTGAAAATCAAAATTTTCGAATAAATTTTTTTTTGCCTTCAAAGGACGCACACTCCCTAATGACAGAAACTTCAATCGACGAAATAACTGAACGACTTAATAGGGCATTGACAATGACTCAAACCAGCAGACCCTCTACATCGAGTGCTCTTCCTGGACTTAATGAAGTCCAAAAAGAGCAAATAAAACATAATTCGATCGACAATGCCACGGAAGAAGGAGCGGACCAGCCAATAGAAGTAGTAGCAGAAAACCTAAAGGAACTGGATAGGGTCCCGGACATAGTACGCTCCTTACGTGAATTTTCCGGTATACCAGGTGAATTCAACTCATGGCGCAAATCGGTCGACAGAGTATTAGAAGTATTTAGCTGCTTACGAGGAACAGCAAGATATTACTCAATCTTACATGTCATAAGGACGAAAATCATTGGAAATGCAGACGCCGCTTTGGAGTCTTATAGAACTCCATTGGACTGGGGAAAAATTAAGCGATGCCTCATGATGCAGTACTCGGATAAAAGAGATATAGGAACGCTTGAATATCAAATGGCAGTTCTCTGCCAAGGTAACAGACCTATAACTGAATTTTATCAAGCTGTGTATCAGCACCTCTCATTAATCTTGGACAAAGTTTCTTGCCTCGATCTAGATGAGGCAACTCTCTTTGCAATGACAAACACTTATAGAGAAAAGGCCCTGGACACCTTTGTAAGGGGTCTTAACGGGGATTTACCCCGACTCCTAAGTATTAGAGAACCAACATCCTTACCTCAGGCATTGTACATTTGCCTGAAATTGGACAATATGACGTTCCGAAGAAACTATGCTCAAGGACAAAGTTTCAGATCAGTTTTGCAAAAAGACATAACTGGCCCTTCTGATTTTTCGCAAAACCATAGATTTCATCCAGAATTAGTACACACTGGTGCTATTAACACTTTTAGACCACACGTTCCACCCCGTATGAATTTCAACACGAATATTCCGCAGATAAACCGTAATATCAAATACCAAGGACAGCAATTTCGTCCTCAATTTCCAATAAACGGACAATATAGACCACATAACCCTGAGCCAATGGAAATTGATCAATCAGTTCGGACAAAACATGTTAATTACATGAATCGGCCAACGATACCACAAAATTTTAAAAGACCTGCTGGCAATTCCTTCCAAAGTCCTATTAACAAAATGCAGCGAAATTTTCATTTAGGCACAAGTCTTGAGCCCGAAAATATTGCTATGATACAATGTATCAGCAAGAGGAAGACAAGACTGATTTACCTTATTTAAATGGTGAATCTGGGCATCTTCAGGACTATTTTCAGCAAGTTCCTGATGAACAGGACATGACAACACTGGGAGATGAAATTCAAACGGACGTTGTAGAACCCGTAGTTAATTTTTTAGATTAAACTGTTCCTCATTGCCGTACTTTGACGCGAAAATGGGGGACGGAAAATCAATGTCATTCTTATTAGACACCGGAAGTAACAAAAATTATATAAGACCAGGGCTTGTGAAAAATCCCAGAAACAATGATCAAGTATTTTACGCCAAATCGGCCAATGGGAAAATTAAAATATCTCAGCATACGTTCTTAAATCTTTTCGGAATGGAAGATAATCCACTTAAATTTTTCTTATTACCAAATTTTGATTCTTTTGACGCCATACTGGGTAATGACAGCATGAAAGAGCTCTGTGCTGTTATCCATACTGCAAAAAATTATTTTACAATAAAAAACGGAATGAAAATTAATATCAAACAACGACCTTCACAAAACGTAAATAACATTGAGCTGCGTACAGAGTATCTAACAGAAAGCCAAAGAATTTCTCTTGAATCTATCGCTGAACAACACACCAATTTATTCGCTGATCCAGACGAGAGATTAACGTATTCAACAGTTGTGGTAGGAGAAATAAGGACAGTAAACACATCCCCGATATATGCAAAAAGCTATCCATATCCTATGGCTTTGAGGGATATCGTAGATAAAGAAATCGATAAACTGCTTCATGATGGAATCATTAGACCTTCACGGTCGCCTTACAATTCTCCAATTTGGGTAGTCCCAAAGAAGAGCGATTCTTCGGGAAAAAAGAAATTTAGATTGGTAGTGGATTTTAGAAGATTAAACGCGATGACAATAGCAGACAAATATCCCATACCGGATATTAATGATGTTCTCTCAAACCTTGGTGGAATTCAATATTTTACGGTCTTGGACCTCAAGAGCGGTTTCCATCAAATTCCGCTAAGAGAGGAAGATAGGGAAAAGACTGCCTTCTCGGTTAATAACGGGAAGTATGAGTTTACCCGATTGCCGTTTGGGCTAAAAAACGCCCCGGCAATTTTTCAAAGGGCGTTAGATGACATATTGCGGCAGCTAATAGGCAAAATTTGTTACGTCTACGTGGAAGATATTATTATCTTTAGTAAGGATGAAAAATCTCATCTGAACCACGTAAACCACGTCTTTGAAACATTGGAAAAGGCTCACATGAATATTCAGCTTGAAAAATGCGAATTTTTTAAACGTGAGGTGGATTCTGGGCTTTTTGGTATCAAAGGATGGAATCAAAGCGAATCCAAAAAAAGTTGTTTCGATTTTGCAATTTGGCTGTCCAAGAGCTCTCAAGGAACTACGTTCCTTTTTGGGTTTATCCGGTTACTACAGACGTTTTATTAGGGGTTACGCGGACATTGCCAAACCTCTTACAGTTCTGTTAAGAGGGGAAGACGGACGTGTGTCGAAATCTGCTTCAAGTCATACAAAAATTAACCTCGATACCACAGCGAAGAAAGCTTTCGACGAGCTAAAAAATGCCTTAACTTCCAGAGAAGTAATATTGGAATATCCTGACTTTAATAAGGAATTCCAATTAACTACGGATGCGTCAAGTGTTGCTATAGGCGCTGTTCTAAGTCAGGATAACCAGCCCATCACTTTCATTTCTAGGACACTTAATAAGACCGAGGAAAATTATGCTACGAATGAGCGCGAGATGCTCGCTATTATTTGGGCTCTCGGGTCATTGAGAAATTATCTGTATGGTTCTAGGAAAGTCATAATTTACACAGATCATCAGCCGTTGACCTACGCATTGAGTGGTAATAACCATAATACCAAGATGAAACGATGGAAATGTATTTTAGAGGAGTATAATTATGAGTTGAGATATAAGCCAGGACGAGCGAATGTAGTGGCAGATGCTCTGTCAAGGAACGTAACAAAACTCAACACGCTTGAAAATGTTGATGGCTTTTCTACTGCAACGCAACATAGTGCAGAAAGTTCATCGGAAAATCTGATACCTAGTGTTGAAACACCGATTAACGTTTTTAAAAATCAATTGTTTATTGAGATCGGTGAGATGCCCTCATATCAGTTTAAAATTGTATTCCCAGGAATGCATCGGCATCTAATTGTCGAAAACGAATGCAATGAAGACAAGCTTCTGAATGTGTTGAAGAGATATCTTAACCCATCAGTCATTAATGGTATCAAAACGACAGAAAGTATAATGGGGAGGATACAAAACTTGTATCCCAATCATTTTCCAAGTTACAAATGCAGGTTTACGCAAATGATTGTGAATGACATTACATCAGACAGTGACCAAGAGAATATCATTATAGAGGAACATAACAGAGCACATCGAAATGAAAAAGAGAATCGAAAACAAATTATGGAACAATGCTATTTTCGAGGAATGGCAGGGAAAATAAAGAGAATTATTAAGCTTTGTTCAATATGTAAGGCGAATAAGTATGATAGGCATCCAAATAGAATTGAAAGAAACTCCGATACCTACTTATCCAGGGCATACAGTGCATCTCGACATTTTTTCAACCGATCGCAAGTTGGTGTTAACTTCCATTGACAAATTTTCAAAATATGCCATTGTTAGGTCATTGGGTAGAAGATCGGTGGAGGAAGTAAGGAAACCTCTAAGGGAAATTATTTTTTCTTATGGTGTTCCTAAAAATATATGCATGGATAATGAGCCTTCGTTGAACTCCGCTTCTATATTGTTCATGTTAAAAGACGACTTAAAAATAAACGTAGTTACAACACCGTCATACAAGAGTGAGGTGAATGGACAGGTGGAGCGCTTTCATTCGACATTGGCAGAAATTATGGGATGTCTTAGGGAAGATGGTGTTTCGAGATCATTTGAGGAGCTGTTGGAAAGGTCTGTGAACGAATACAATCATACAATACATTCAACAACTAATAGAAGACCAGTCGACTTATACTTTGGTAGAACAGTAGACTTTTCCCCGCAGGACATGGAAAAAACTAGGCAATCGAACATCGAAAGGTTAAAAGAAAAGCAGGAAAAGGACTTGGCTTATCACAATAAAAACAGACAACCCGTTAAGGACTATGTACCTGGACAATTAGTGTACGTTAAATGTAACAAAAGATTAGGGACCAAATTGAGCAAAAGGTTTAGGCAGGAAATTGTAAAAGAAAATCGCGGAACCACTATTGTAACAGAGAGTGGACGCGTCATTCATAAAAGTCACATACGAAATTGAACACTTATCTTCTTTTGTTTAGGTTAATTCTGGCAACTGTTGCCGCTGACCTTAATATTCTGAACTACTCTAATGCCAGACTTATAACTATTCATACTGGAATGGCAAGGAAACAGAATGGGACTTTTAAGATTATACACTCGATCGACCTTACGCAATATAAAGACTTGGTAGACAATCTTGAATCAACTCTTAACATGAATATCACCTATGGACATCCGATCCGTCCGTTCCTAACACAACAGATCCTTGACATAAAGGGAATTCTTAAACGTCTCAGTCCGAATAAAGTGAAAAGATCGATCGATTTTATAGGCAGCGCATGGAAATGGATTGCTGGGACGCCAGACAGTCATGACTTCGAGATCCTGACACAAAAAATTAAAAATCTTGTAGAAAATAACGATAGACAGATGACAATAAACCAGCTTACACTAACAAGAATTCAAGAAATATCAAATATAACCAATGAGGTATTGAAGGCAAAAAGAGAAAATTTCAATGAAGAATTAATTAACAGACATGAACATAAATTAAATTTAATTGAAAAGGAGTTGCAAAATGTTGAATACGCCATTCAATGGGCGAAAATGAATATTGTAAATTCTTTTATTTTTTCAAAAACGGAAATAGAAACCTTAAATAATGTTTTAGTAAGTTATAATATACCAATATTTAGCATTGACGAATTGTTAACTTTCGGAAGTGTCAAAATTGTAACAAATAGTAAAGAAATTCTGTACATTTTAAGTATTCCAGTCACACAAAAAGATTTCTGTGAGACATATCTTGTAAAACCTGTAAAATTCGGTAATTTAATAGACAAAATCGAATTTGATAAAATTTTAAATTGTAATAATAATTTGTTTGGAATAAAAAATAGCTGCAAAAAATACAATGAATTAACAATATGTAATGAGAAAAATATTGTAGAGTTAAGAAAAGACTATTGTGTAACTAACCTTTATAAGAATAAGGTAGGTAACTGCACACATGTCAACAATGAGCACATACCAAGGGTAGAAGAAATCGGTGATGATATGCTGTTGCTAAATCAATACACTGGGCAGATCATTGCAAACGAAGAAGAAATACATTTGAATGGGACATATTTGGTAAAGCACGTAAATACAACAATAGCAATCGATGGCAATAAATTCTATTCTCGGGTTATTAGCGGCAATAAACCTCTTCCGGCGCCCCTACAACCAAAAGCTGTTGGTGAAAGAACAGAAGAGATTTTATCTCTGGAGAGATTACAGAAGATAAACATTGGAAACATCAAAAGACTTGAACTACTTGAAACAAGAAATAACGTAATTGCAATTACACTAATATCTCTAATTATTGTGGCGTTTGGAATTTTCGCAGCCATTAAGATTTGGAAAAGATTCTTTTGCCAGGAGGAAGAAGCAAAGGAGCAAGTTATCGAAGAGACGGAGGAAATTCCGGACAAAAAGGAAAATATTAGGAAAAAGAATGCAAATATCTACAACCTACAGTCATTTTGAAACAATCGGGACGATTGTATTTAGAGGGGGACGTGTTAACACAAAAAAGTTTAACTTTAATAAATAAAATGTTTTCCCACAAAATTAACAAAGCTGACGTTGTGTCTCCAGTTTCAACTACAAGTCAGCTTTGTTCCCATAGAAATTGCTGAATTAAAGTCTGGCAGCTGCACACAAAGAAACACGAGCAGGTGGCTTGACGTTCAAGTGTGTTCAAACCAGGGTGTTAATTATAAGAATAAAATCACTTGTATTTTGAATTTAAATAAATAAAGGCTTGTGTGGCGGAAACCCACAAGAAAATAATTTTTTTTTAATAATTTCGCGAACCGAAATTTAATTATATATATATATATATATATATATATATATATATATATATATATATATATATATATATATATATATATAACATATATATATATATATAACATATATATATATATATATATATATATATATATATATATATATATATATATATATACATATATACATATACATATATATATATATATATATATATATATATATATATATATATACATATATATAATATATATATATATATATATATATATATATATATATATATATATATATATATATATATATAACATATATATATATATATATATATATATATATATATATATATATATATATATATATATATATATATATATATATATAAAATTAACTAAATTAAATATGGCTTGGCAACTCGGTAAACAGAGGGAAAAACTTATTTTATTTGTTCATTCTATTCCACATTTGGTGGTAAAAATATTCTACTAAGTGGCAAATTTTACCTGTTGTTCCACACGGGCCCCGATTTACTTTAGTTGAAAATTGCATCATTAGTTGGAAGGAAATTAACTCTTTTCACAAAGTTACCTTAACACAAAATACGAGGTCTAGACCAGAAGAAGTAGAATTTCATAAATAAACTTGGTAATGGTGAATTAGGAAATTATCCAGTTAGGTGATGACATTATTGAATTGCCACAACAAATAATTGGTTGTTTTGATAATTTAATTACTGATATCTATGGTAATATTCGCGAGAATATATTATCGGATCAAATTCTTAATTCCATAATTTTAGCTCCTAACAATGAAGACCGCGCTTCAATAAATAATGATATACATAATCGTCTTTCAGGGGAGGAGACGGGTTATTACAGTTTTGATAAAGTTTGTAATGATGTCAATGACGTAAATGAATATCCTTCTTAGTTTTTAAATTCACTGAACGTAAGCGGAATGCCACCGCATAAATTGAAAATAAATTCCATTGTTATGCTGATTCGTAATTTGAACACGGCACAAGCTATCGTAAATGGAACTCGAATGAGAGTAAAATACTTGCACCGCAACACCATAGATTGCGAAGTATTAACGGGAGTAGTTCGTAATAAAGAAATTTTGATTCCACAAATAAATTTATTTTCTAGAACAATTCCATTTAAATTTCAGCGGACACAATTTCCAATTATACCCGCAGTTGCTATGACCATTAACAAGTCACAGGGGCAAACATTTGAAAAGATAGGTGTCCCTTTGAGACTACCTGTATTTGCTCATGGACATTTATATGTAGCTGCGAGTAGAGTTCGTTCATTCGACGGCCTAAAATTTTATATTTCAAATGAAAATGGTCATGGAAACATGGAAGAGTTTTTACGAAGAATATTGTATATAAAGAAATTTTCCTTAGATAAAGATGCCAGTCCTACAACTACTTTAAATATTTTGAATAAAATGAATTTTTTTTTACTTTTAGTTTTTCTTCAATTAATTAAAAAATTTTAATATTTTCAATGTAGGCAATAAATTTATGTTTCTTAAATGAACATCAAAACCGTTTCTATTATTTATTTGAAAAGCTTACATTAATAGATACAACTATTAAAGAATGGAGTAAGTACGGTAATACATTTTATTAGAAATGAAGAAAAATATGACATTTTATCTGAACGGTTTTGTATTATTGCAATAATGGTTGAATTTCAACCACTGGGCGAACACTAGTATATATAATCTGTTTGGTCACAATCACGTATTTTTATTTTCCACACTGTAACACATATTTTTATTTACCATACTGTAATGCAATTTTATATTTATCAAGTTTCTTTAATTTCATTTTTTCTTCATATACACATTTCTGTCGCTCTTAAATAGCGTACATTTGTTCTTTATTGTATCACCTTTCTTATAAAATATAACCGTTCATTAAATTTTGTAGCTTTGTAACTATGACAATTCATTTGTATTGAATTTAAAATCATTCTCATTAAAACTACAAGAAAGACAACAGCATCAACGCATTCTTCTTTTTTTTTTGGATTTTTATTAAACAGTTATTAAACATAATCGTTGAAGTTCGTTCACTCTTCTGAACTCCTTCACTGATGTCGATTATTCTTTGTAAGTTTTTTGCACACTTTATGCTTCCGCTTTTCACCACCTCTTTTCTTCCTGTCTTTTTGTATGTTCCTGTAGTGTTATAGGCTTAGGGCCTATATGTATTTAGGTACTTGAGAATTTTGCACTTCAGTGTTGTAAATTTCGATTGCCTTGCCAATAAAATTGTTTTATTATAAAATAGTGAAAGTAATGTTTTGCGTTTGTGAGACTTCAAGTGCTTATTTGTTGACAAATGTGGACTTTAAATCTAAAGTGAAGTAAC
The DNA here is from genome assembly GCA_963681545.1 of Germaria angustata. Taxonomy (NCBI): domain Eukaryota; kingdom Metazoa; phylum Arthropoda; class Insecta; order Diptera; family Tachinidae; genus Germaria; species Germaria angustata. Next base: position 56,031,494 of record OY812999.1, on the reverse strand, counting down.
TTTTTTTGCATTCAGACGTTAGTCCTAATTTTGGTATTGATTTTAATTAAATTATATTTAAGTTACAAATTTCCAAAATTAAAAAAAAAAAATTCTACTTAAGGAAAATCTGGACAAATTCCTAAGGATAATTAGGATTCCGACTGTCAACTTCCCCGTCTAATATTTTTTGTTGATGATTCTTGCGGACTCAGTATTTGGTAAAATTGTTGTCTAAGATCTAATAAACCTAGCAAAATAAGCTCATTATGTTATCACTGCGTGAAGAAATCTTTAGGGAATTAAATTTTACTATTTATATAAGTATGTTTATAGTAGTAGTAAAAACCGAGGCACTTGATAGCTTCTTTAGCGTCGTGAAAAATGTGGCCAGTCCATCGGACATCACAATGAATTTTTATGACAAAAACATCAAGTTTTTTATTCCTCGATATTTATTGGGATGAACCGATTAATGGATTATTACAAAAGCGCGGTTGGTTGTATTCATATATACTATCCCATGCCCGGTTTGCAACAGGCTTGGAATGCATAAATGCTACTGTTACCTGCAAAGAACTAGATAAAGATGGAAGCTCTATAATTGAGAAATATTAAAAATAGGATAGAGAAAAGAAAAGTCTTGTGGTAGCCCCGAAGTTATTTGATGAGATCCTATCTATAACAACTCGCAAAGCTCTTACTACCTCGGGGTTACAATGGATGCGACTCATACAGATATTTTTCACGATTCAGTATTCTGCCATACGAAGATCTCGGCTTTTAACCTACTGAATGCTTCCTTTCTCGATCTGGCTACATTCTTGTACGTCTGATTTAACCAAGACTTTGTTCTATGCTTAATCGATATTTTTTTTTTTTTTTTTTTTGTTGATGGAGCGAAGGGTTTTATCTCCAGGAAGGCATTTCTATTATTTTCCAGGAAGTAACGTTCCGATTAATATGTCGACAGAATTCAAGGTCAGCTCAACAAGCCTTTTTAAATTTTTTTGGTGTCATGTAACTGGTTGTGAGACGTTACAAGGCTCAGAGAACGGAAGGGTGACGGAAATGGTACAGTGATCCGAGTTACCGAAAGGTACATGTACGATCACTTCATACTTTTGGTGATGTAAAGTGAGTAAAAAAATCGATAGTATTGTTTTAATGCCTTACACACACGACGCACGAGTTGTTTCCTTGTTATTCGCGGCAACCAACTCAACATAACGGCCTTCTGAAGTTGCTTGACTCGATATGGAATCAGGAAGGGCGTCTATAGTTTTATCCTTTTCCGGGTTCGAACTTCTGTATAGAAACCCGAAGTGCAAAAGATGTGATCTGATTTTAAACTTAAACCAAAGACAGCTAAATTCAACAGAAAAAATATTTTAATTTTGTTAATAATATATGCAGTTCAACTAAAATGCTCTTAGCAGTTTAAGATAATGTAGTTTTAAAACAACAATACTCATTTATAATTTAATGGAAATTAAATAACTGAACAATGCAATATTAACGATATTTATCTCCTACAGTTACAGATAATATATGAAAAAAGACATAACTGAATTAGTACAAGCAACTACAAATTTCTCGTATTATCCTTCCGTTGCAATTTAGTTTGAATGGTAATGATGTTTGAACAAAACTAGTAACTAGCTAGTAGTCAAATTTACTTTTCCGCTTATTTATAATCATAAACACATTAAAAACTAATACATATACATAGTTCGCTCATGGAGTGAGATTTTCATACTTCTCTTCGTGTTTAGAAGCTGCCAAAGAGCTTATTAAAATTAATCAAAAATTTTTTTGGATCTATTTATAAGCGTTTGAAGCAAACATAATGCAGCATCAAGCGACCTTCAAACTTGTCACTGTAGAGCCTGACTATTATATATAAAACAGTTTTGCTTTGCAATTTCGGCCACTCGTCTACCAGTAATATTTATTACATTGGTAAGAACTTCTAACATAGATATCGATCAAACCTATCAACATAAACATAAGCGCATGAGCCCTTCATAGAGGATTTTTTCACCACACAACAAAAAATTACTCCAATTAGTATTAGCTTCAAAATAACTAGCTTAAGGGCTAACCATAACTTGTTTAAGCTAGATTAGGCAAATGTACGAGTACAACTATAATATGGCTAAGCAACTTTTTGTCAAGTGGCATTGGTTTAAGCAAACGTATTTTACTTTAATAAAAGTCGTTTATGCATTTTTATCATTGAAAAGAAAAATTACAAGTTGCAATGGATGCTGAAAATAATTTTAAAGAAAATTTAATTGAAAATACTTAAAATAAAGCTGCGTTTATGATATTTTTGTTTTATTATTATTTTTATTTTTCTAACACAATAATGATACAATATGAAATAGTTTATGGTTTTACGATTGAAATTAACTATCTGCAGCATTTTTTAGTACTTATATATATATATATATATATATATATATATATATATATATATATACAGATATATATATATATATATATATATATATATATATATATATATATTATATACATATATATATATATATATATATATATATATATATATATATATATATATATATATATATATATATATATATATATATTATATATATACATATATATAAATATATAAATATATATATATATATATATATATATATATATATATATATATATAATATATATCGAGCCTTTGCTGCAATAACGCAATAATTCAAAAAAGGTTGTTTTGCAGAAATTGAGTTTAAAGTTTTGAATTTACACACAACTTAATGGTAAAAGAAAATTTGGTTCTTTTCTCAAGCGCTGAGTATACAAAATATTTTTATGAAACTTTTACAGAATATAAAAAACGACAAGGCGAACAATTTCATAATATAACCTTAAAAAATTCAAATTTTGAGTTACTACGGTATTGCACCAAAGGCTCGATATATATATATATATATATATATATATATATATATATATATATATATATATTATATATATATATATATATATATATATATATATATATATATATATATATATATATATATATATATATATATATATATATATATATATATATATATATATATATATATATATAAATATATATATATATATATATATATATATATATAAATATATATATATATATATATATATATATATATATATATATATATATATATATATATATATATATATATATATATATATATATTCGGTCTAATTCATAAAATTTTCTTATTTCAGTGTTAAACTATGTAATAGAAATTTTGAGTTATAAGCGTGTAATAAAAATGTGTATTCATAAACGTTTAATAACGCTAGATTAGCAATGAAACAGATTTACAAATTTTTTCGTTTCTATTGGCAACCTTGTTGTAAATAATATGTCATATTTTCTTTAGTGATGTACACAATTTGATTCTATTAAGTAATGGGTTTAAATGAAAAAAAAATCATAAAAAAATTTCATCAAGTTGATAAGTAAAGAACTAAAACTAAAACTAGAACTATTAAAAATAGATTAATAATGAACGAAAAATGTACTGAAAACCTACGTTTGCTGTTCTTGAAGTTCGACAAGTATTTGAATACTCAACTGTTACCATTTGTTTATGCATCACTAAATAACATCAATTCATTTAAAACAAATTTCAAAAAAGATTTAAAGTAAGCAGCAATAGAAACATATGTATATGTATTGAAATAATTTATGTGGCTGCCGAAAACATCAAGCAGGTGGTGGATTTTGACTTAAAATGCCGGGAAGTACTCCACAAACTGCAGGTTTTAAATGAACAAAAAAAGGCAAGAAACCTTGACATGGAGTTCAAAGTTTTATCCAAACAATTAGAAATTTTAAATGAAAAAGCTGAAGGTATGTAATTGTTATTAAAATTGTTTATTTTCATAAAGGTAAATATATGTACGTATAAGTTCATACAATGTTTGCAAAAAAGTTCATATATTCCTTTATATGTATGTACATATGTACATATATGCATTGATGAAAAAAGTTATGTGCTTTATATTCATCTATAATTAAACCAATACTTAAAAATGTTTTTCTATAAATGTTCTTAAAACAACTGCTGCTGATCTTCCATGCGGATGTGAATTTGAATCTGTATTTTCTTCCATTTCAGTTTCTTCTAAGTGATGTGCCATGTTATCGTCATCTGAAATTTTATAAAACAATCAGTATTTATATCAAAATATGTTCGTAATGAAAGACTGAATATTTTTAAACCCCTGAATTTTGTTATTTTTCATTTATTTAAAAAAATTTAATATGTATTTTTAAGTTTCTGTTGTTCTCTGTTAAGTTTTTATCTGTAAAATCGAAATATGTATATGTGCCTTAAGAAAAATCAAATATTTATATCAAAATATGTTCGTAATGAAAGACTGAATATTTTTAAACCCCTGAATTTTGTTATTTTTCATTTATTTAAAAAAATTTAATATTTTTAAGTTTCTGTTGTTCTCTGTTAAGTTTTTATCTGTAAAATCGAAATATGTATATGTGCCTTAAGAAAAATAAAATATTTATATCAAAATATGTTCGTAATGAAAGACTGAATATTTTTAAACCCCTTAATTTTGTTATTTTTCATTTATTTAAAAAAATTTAATATTTTTAAGTTTCTGTTGTTCTCTGTTAAGTTTTTATCTGTAAAATCGAAATATGTATATGTGCCTTAAGAAAAATAAAATATTTACGTTTTTATGTTGTATGAACACATTTACATACATAAATATGTTATACTTATACTTACCAGGAACATAGTCGTTTTCCTCAATAGCAATATTGTGGAGTACTGCTAAGGCTACAATCAGTGTTTTTCCATTTGATAAATTTACTGTCAAACCGTCCAATAAGCAGCGGAAACGTTGTTTCCAAACACCAAAGCAACGTTCGACAGTGTTCCTAGTGCTTATATGTGCAGCATTATATTTAATCTCTTTTTCATTTTGTGGGTTACTAAGTGGTGTGAATAAATATGGGTAAAGTTTGTATCCACTATCTCCAAGCAAACGGCCTTTGAACTCTCCGTTTTCGAATCGTTGTTTGATTGTTGATTCGTTGAAAATACGGCAGTCGTGAGTGCTTCCTCTCCACCTTGTGGCTATATCCCTTATTTTTAACCTTGCATCGCAAATAACCTAAAACACATACGTGAATGTATAAAGAAATTTGACAAATTAATGAAATTTGACATTTACCTGCACATTTAAGGAGTAGTAGCCTTTTCTATTTATATAATATATATAACCCCACCGGGTTTTTTTTATGCAAACGTGAGTCCCGTCAATGGCTCCTATTACTCCAGGAAAGTTTTTTATTGCTTTAAATTCCATCATTATTTGACTTTCCTCTGATCTAGACGATGGCATTTTAATTTTACTGCTACCAAAACGAGCTAAGGCGCGAGCAACTCTGGCAGAAATTCTACATACCGTTGCCTGGGATAACCCGTGAAGATCACCAGTATCATCTTGAACCTTAAATTTTAAATTGTGCATAATGATAAGGTAGACGCGAGTATTACACATATACCTCTCTTCGGCCCCAGCATCGTAATGATACCAAAACCTGCAAATCTACAGAGGTACCACAACCTCTTGAGTCTAATTGAATTTCCGGCCTAACCATTTCAATAATTTTTTTAACGGTGGATTTATTGAACCTGTATCTGCATTTGAAGTTATCTTCCGACATTTCGAACGGATTGGCCCTCTTTCTAAAAGTTTTTCGTGTGCGGGCAGCTGATATATCGGCGATCGTCTCTATAATTTTCAATTAAAAACTAATTTCTTCGCACTTATTAATTTTAATTTTACTTACGTATTCTGGAAACCAAATTTATTACATCCATTTTTATTTAAAATCTTTTATTAATTAAAATTTTTAAAAGAACTCGCAAAATAATAGCAAACTGTCACTTTATTAAACGCTTAAACTAGGGTATTGCCTACAATAAAATTTTTGTATTTTTCAGGGACTTTATAACGCTTTAATAGGCTATTAATCGTTTATGAATACACATTTAGCGATTTTTGACTATTAATGTGTTATTGAACTGTTAATAATCATTTATGAATTAGACGGTTTATATATATATATTTTATATATATATATATATATATATATATATATATATATATATATATATATATATATATATATATATATATATATATATATATATATATATATATATATATAGATGTTTTTATTTGTCTTTAAATTAATAAAAATAAATATAGATTTACTTGTTTATGAAAAATATTTATAAATTGTAGACATAAAATAACGTTTTGTGAAAAAATCAATATCTTCAGGAAAATAGAAGTTTTTTTTACAAAAGTTAAAATGTTTGCAACTGACGGCTCAAAATCGTAAAATATAGCCAGCGAAAAGTATTTATCGTGTCTTACGCCATCGTAAACATATTATAGTTAACCCTTTAGCTTGCCGACATATTTCTCATACCCTATTTTACGTTTACAACTTACTTATGCTAAAAATCGTTATTTGAAACTATGATACGCTGACGCAATATAAAAATAGCGGATACTGAGATTGAAAAAAATATTCTCTACAGAAATTGCTTTACAAGGATATTAATACACTTCATAAGCTTTATAGGTTATTCAACATTTATATACCTTTATTTGGGCGTTTGCTGTCGTATCATAGTTTCCAGCTTTATTTTTTGAATTAGGTGTTAAAGAATGTACATCATTATCTATATCATGCCTACTTTCATTTAAGGTCTGTAGGGATGCTGTGGATGATAGTAGTGATGAATTCGGTGATGCTTCTGCTTTAATAGATGTGCTTAGTTTTAGTTTTTCTCGTGTCTCTTCATCGGAATCAGCATCATCAGGATCAAGTTTCAGCATTAACTGCTTAAACTGAAACATATGATAGGAAAGTTAAAAAATATTTATTTTACATCAAATACAAGATATATAACATACATCTAAATATTTTATAACAAGATCCATCTTTTCTTCATCAGAAAGTTTATTTTTGTCTGCTTCTTCGGAACTGCAAGAATTTTGTAGTTCTTGTTGCTTTTTTATTATATCTATTGTCGATTTTGGGTTAAAATCGGGAACATTTTTTCGAGATACAGCTTTTTCGTGAATTTTAGGTTCTGACGGAGAGTATCTTGAAATTTTGCTATCTGTTAAACTGTACATGTCCTTTAAATGCTCCTTTAATATTAATAGCAGCATGCATGCTTGCGCTGATGTTATGCATTTTCGTATTTCTGTTATGTCTTCCGGTAATCTTTTAAAAAGAACCTCCGCATCTTCTTCGTCATCGTCATCTTCTAGTACATCTGTGGTATTCGCGCTAGGTTTAAGACATTCTTTAAAGGTTGCTAGTATATTGGTTCCTGCCATTGAAATCAACAAATCAATTTGATGAATAAGATAAAGTGGCTCATCTTGAACAACATATGGAAAATATGCTAAATTATCTGCAATAAAAAGCATTTGCCGTAGAGGTGTTTTTTGATCGTCAAATTGCTTTGTGACTGTTTGTACTAATGCACGCCTTTGAGGTTTAGTCGTCCGTAACAATGTATATAGGAAGTCGTTCAATGCTGTTGGCATTGTGTCAGACTCTCTCTTCCTGAAAAATAATTAGAATAAAAAGTACTTAATTTATGTGTATTCAACAAAGCAGAAACTAATTTAACATCTAGATAGAATATATTTAACAGATAAGACGATTTTTTATGATAATTTTTTATTATCAGGACGATTTTTGACAAAAAATTATATAATTTTAGAGATAAATCCTTATAGATGTGTGCAAATAATATTAAAATCGGATAAATATTTTTGGAGCTATAAGCGCTCAAAGCTGCCACTAATATATGCACAAGTATTACTCATGAATGTCAGTTAAAAGAAATCACGACTAATAGAAAATAGGAGCAGTTGTTGCAGCAAAGCATGGCAGGATATAGCTAGTTTATGGTAAAAGGTCCTAATGCTTCAATATAAATAAATTAACTAAAATGGTCAAAAATATTTTAGACATTACAAAGTGTATGTTCTATAGTGAACCTAACGAATACGTTTTTACGCTTATTATATTGTTATTTGACAATACGGTTTAGAAAAGGTGTTGAAGTGTAATCTTTACGAATGAATCACAAACTGATTAAAATAAGTCGTCCTTCTGCAAACTCGTAAGACAATAAATGAAATCTTACCAAATGGCATATTACAGATGTATTGACTTTGAATTTATTAATGGTATCCAAAATAATGGACTTAAATATCTTAAAATTCAAAGGTTCCAACTTAACGTGTTTTAGATATTTTGTATGTTTCCACATTTCTCTCTCCCAGTGAGAATGAAAATTTTAATTTTGTTCTATGCTGAACACTATTCGTATATCCTCCTAAATAAAAATAAAAACAGAATATCTGACAAACCATGGTCCTTTGTAAAGGATATAGTATAGAGAAACTTATTACAACGGAATGAGCCCATTTCGAAATAACTAACACAATTGAAAAATGTCATAAAGCAAAGCTAATGTGAGATGTATAAATACGAAGAGGTACACTTAGTTTTTTAAAACGACATACCTTTTGAGAAAAATAATTTTATTATAACACTTTCTTAAATTAAAAATTATTGACGTTTTAATAAATACTTTTGAAGATGGAAGTTCATATATCTGTAGTCTGAGGTATGAACTCGAGGCATATATTGCAAAATTTAAAACTTCAGTAAAGTAATCAGAGCATGAGGTTAGAAGATATTACATAATTTCGTTATTGGATTAATTAATCAATTGAACGAAACATGAACAAATATTAAAAATAATTCAAATATATGTATGTATATTACACGTTAATCTTTTTTAGGCTTTCAGATATCATGAAAACTCGTCAACACATTCATTTTTTTCCATGTGCAAAACATTTCGGCATTTCAATAAGACGGCATTTTGTGGACAAGTTGAATACTTAAATATACAACACATCAAATGGACAATTAAGATAATACCTACAGGTATGGTTGGAGAAATATAAAATTTCGTTTAAATTTAAGACCTTCTATCAAAAATTAATTACGTAAGAACAGAAAGGCCTACCTTCAGCGGGCCGAAATCGCCCACCTCGAAATTTTATTGACATTCTCGGCGATTTGTTGTTCACTCCACCTTATTCCAAGGATTTGACCCGCCAGAACCTTTACCTCATCTTGTAACGGAAGGGACTCGCCTTACAAACCGACGCACAGTGGCTGAAAATCGTTTTTCATTGGCCAAAATTCTGTAACTTTTGAACCGATAAAAATATTGAAGTAATTTTTTTTTAATGGATAGATATTTAGTTCAGCTTGACTCAGTTTTAATTACATTAAAATTGATTGAGGACTTTTTAAGGACTTCTAGGTCAAAGTTGAACTTTTGATTTTTTTTTACTTTTGGAGTGAAGTACGGGTTTAGTTTTTTTACTTGCATATTAAAAAATTTTAAATTTGGAACTTAATAATAATTATAATTATTTTTGTGATAATGGAATTTTTTAATGTTACACTCAAAAAAAATTTTACACTCAAAAAAATTTTTACACTAAAAAAATTTTTACACTCAAAAAAAAAATAGTAAAATTAACTGGAGTTTTGCTGTTGCCACAGAAAAAATTTTTATCTTTTGCTGTCAAAGTAGGTTCTATTTATTATTATTTTTTACTAATACGATGTTTTTCGTACTTAAATAGCAATGAAAGGCAATTATAATTATTATTCATTTGATACAAATATTGATTGCAAATATTCTATATTTTGCTCTGTGCTATTTCTGTTCTTTAGTAGTTTTTTGGCTTCTTCATCTAAATCCCGATGTTTCACTTTCCATTTATTTCGAATATTGGAGATGAACGGATATGACGTTGCCAATAATATATTAAATAGATCATCATTTGTGGAATTTCGTGAAATTTTTCTAGTATTGTGCTCTCTATAAAATCTGCAATCCTTGTTCCTTTTTCCTGAGCCTCCTCTGATAGATCTCCAAGTGGCACCAAATGATATTTAATGATATCTTTTCCATGATAAAGGATTTCGTGAACTGTTGCAGACATATTTCTCCATGGGTAGTTGGTTGTATATAATTTTGCAGTTTCCTTAGCATAATCTCCAAATTGTTTAGAGTCAATTTCTTCATTGCATAAGGTTTAAATCCACTCCTGTTATTTCAGATGCTGTTTCTGGATCTGTAAAGAATCTTCGTGCGGTATTGCCACCATTTGTATTGCCTGACCCTTGTTTTGGCTGATCTATAATCAATCCAATTTTGCGATGAACATGTTGAACATGTTTATTTTTTGAATTTCTTAACTCTTTGTTGGTTACATTGTTTCTTATGGATCCTGAAGACCCGAAATCCAAATCATAACTGATTTTTAGTATATGTTCCATAAGTCGTATTCTTGCATGTAGTGGCGATAGTCCAAATTCATATGCATCGGTATTATCTAATGATTTTGTCGGAACTTGGTTTAATTGGGTTGATGCTGCTTGGCATATAATGCAGCTGGATGCAGCCTTCGTGTTAGTCAAAGCCTGACTTACATTTCCATCTATCATTGTAAGGACTAATTGGTAGCTTACTTCAATGTGCTGCCCATCTAACTGTAATTGTAATGGCTAATGGTAGTGTTGCAATTTGGGCCTTGATATCACTAATTTCTTTGTTAATAGCATCTCGAGTTTCTTCTTTGAATTCAAATTTGATTGGCCTGCAGTATTTCGTAGAAGATGGTGTCTCATTTTTCCAAATATCCATTGTTTGCGTTGTACTAGTCGAAGGCTCTGAATCTTCCAAAATCTTTTTCAATCGCAATGGTACAATTGATACCATGAACATATCCGAGTCCGAAATATTTTCACATACAACTCGTTTGTATTGGTTTTGTCCCGAAGAACCATCACATCCCCACTTGCAAAAAAGAATTAGCTTTGTGTTTCCATATTTCTTTAACGCATTTCCTGGTATTGATTGTAGCAAGCGTTCGGCTGTGTGATCAAGTAGAGATTGTAGTTGTACCTCTGCCGAAATTGGTGTGTTTGGTTAGTATCCTTTGATGGAAAACAGTCCATTTTAGCAGCAGTTATGTGATGATATGCTGGATAGATATTTGAGCCCTTTTCAATCGCACGCAATCTGAGCTTAATATGTTGCTGTTTTGTTAATTTCAAATCCAGAAATAAAGCTAATGCCTCCTCATTTGTGCACTGTTTTGCATCGCTCGGAGTTGGTATATTTTTAAGAATTCGTTTTGTTCTCACTGGACTAGCTTTAATAACTTTTTCAATGATATCCACTTTTGTTAATTGGTTCTGTGATCGTAATTGATGTAGGAAAGATTCTTTTATATTTGTACAACCAATTGCATCGTTAACATCTTTAAGTTTCCGCCTCTTAGATTTATCGCTGCAGTTGTCCAATGATTTGCGTGGTTTTCCAACCTTATCTTGCTTTGCTGTTTCTGCAGCGACCACTTCTAACCACTTTCCACTTTTTATATAAAACTTTTGTTTACTGTAGCTAACTTCTTTGTAGCGTTTTTTTATTACTTATACAAAATTAGATAATTGTTCTTGTATTTCGGTGCTACACGAATTTAAGTTTAATTTTATTTTAACGTAAGTAAGAACATCTTCCTGGTTTTTATTTCTAAAATACTCTTCGGCCAGTTCTTTATAACCGAAGCTCTCCATATTTTTCTGAATATTTTATTTGAGTCTGTTATGATTTATCACTTGCAAATATACGTACGTACACGTAAAAGATTAACTTATTATTGTGTAATCCCTTATTGAATCCGTAGTTTTATACATTTTTAGATACATGTTATTCACACATTGATCTTCAATTTCATAGTAGGTGGTACTTAAATTGAACAAAACTGCACTTGTTATCCAGACCTTAATATCAGGTAAAACTAATTAGTATCTCGTCAATAGGGGGTTCTTTTTATTATTTTTTTTTATTTAAGAGAACACTGAAGATGGCACAAAGCCGAAACCGGTCTGTTTACAAACCAAATTTGACGTGGGATGACGGAAAATCGTCCCAAAGTCAAACAAACCCCGTCGGAAGGAAAACACAAAAATCGTTCTTTTTATCTTTAGTGGTTTAATGCCGCGATTATTATTATAAAATTGTTTATGACTTTGGCTGACCCTAACAGTTATATTAGAAAGAAATCATATGTTTACTGTAGAACCTATTGTGATATTTTTATTACTGATTTTTTGCTGATCAAAACAAAGCCATAAAACCCTTTCGCAGGTATTATATTTAATTATTTTAGTTTTACGTAGTCTTAAGTAAAAAACATAAACCTTTAGGCAAAAAATGGAAAATTTAATACAACATTGTATACGTAATTTGAATTTTTTTAGAGTAATTTCATTAAAATTAAAAGTGTTCTACCCGCGGGTCGTGGCGGGTGCCAAAGTATATATAGGGTTAAAGAAGACACTTTCGCCTTTCTACGGGTGGTATACGTTTCTTGTTCCCTAGAAGTTCTATATCACTAAAGTTTAAATTTCAGAAAAATATAGTAGTTTCATAAATATTTCATAACACCTCTAATATTAAACGCTAGAGCGGTAACCACTTACAACAACTAAAGACTATAACATTATAAAAAAGACCGCAGGCCATTATCGATGATAGCTTGCGAGTAGTGACCATTTATTTTTGACAAAAAACTGATAAAAAACACCTTTTACTGAAATAACAAAAAACAGTTGAGTTTGACAGCATGCCACGCCCACAATTATCAATAGTTTAACCTAATTTTTTGGCTGCCTTAATATGGATATATTAGCTCCAAAATAGCGTAAAAATTTTAAAAATCGGTGACAAAAAATTTTTGACTTTTGGCCAATGAAAAACGATTTTCAGCCACTGTGCGACGACATGAAAAAGCAAAAACTGCTAAGCCAATTAGCTTGTTGCGGATATACAGTTTTCAGAATCAAAGATGGGCAATACGTGGCATTCTATGATCAACCACGAGGTCATAGTTGTACCGATGCTCCCAATCAAAGTATGTATTGCTGCAGACCTCCCGGAGGGGCATGATTTCGCTAGGGATAAGGATATTATACTGAACTCAGGTCTAGAACATGGCAATTATAATCCCGATACTGACGATGATGAAGGTGATTCAGGGTGATCTGCACCATTCTAAGACAGCTTCAGCTGCGTTTTCCTTACCTATGATGGAGAGTACGAGAAACTAGCGTTGATCGAGGTATCTTGGTCACACAACGGTAAGATCGTGGGACGAAGCTCCAAAAAATACAAAATACCATATTAAATTGGATTCTATTCGCTATTTGAGCAAAGAGCTACCTCAACAAAAGTCCAAAATGAAGGCAGTTCCACGTCATATATTGGCATAACTGGAGAACGGTTTCTTCTATTCATTTAAATAAAAAGTTCGAAAATTTACAACGAAATTAGCTTACAAATTTTACGTCTATTAGGAAATAGTTAAATCTATTTCTCGTTAGAGGTGGTGAACATTTTTTGATTTTATTCTTAATTAAGTGACGATACCGGTCCTTTTGGCCATGGCTCTTATACTCTTCCATCTATACATCACAAAGGGACTAAATCTGGAAACAAATGAGCAAGTTCTGTCTGTTTCAAGTACACGTGTCCTAGTTGATGTACAGAAAATATATTGAGTTTATAGATAAAATTTTGAGATTTGATTTTGAAAATCTATTGAAATCTTTCAGTATTCTTAATCCAAATGAAATACTGAATGGTAACAATATTTAAATTATCCTTTTGCGGCTAGATAGCTATATTTTACCATATCTTTTATAAACTTTTCAAATATGTAATTTATCGATAATTAAATTCTAATCAAATTCATTTCTCATTATTCTCTGCACATCAACAAAGTTTGTTAAATCAGTCAGTGCAATGTAGCATGTTTGAATTTGTTAATTGAATAATTAAAGCATTCATGTATGTACATCAGAATTTATTTTGCATGAAATGGTTGCGATTCATTTCACTGTGTGTAATTTTTTAAGTCGTGGCAAAATAACCATATACGGACACCACTACGTGATAAAAGACTAAAAAAGACCCGTGTCTCCCAATTTTTCCCAAAGTCATGCAGTTTTTTTTTATGGGCCGCCAAAGATTTGGGGCCGCGGTATCATTTTCGCAAAAAAGTGATAATTTTCTCGGGCTCATATCTTGCAAACCGTTCCGAATTTCGATTTACTCTCTGAGGCAAACTTGTAGCTCTTGTCATAAAGAACAAAAATTGCAAACATATAAAATCAAAAAAACTTCACCTTCCAGATAAAAATCGCAAAAAAAAATCAACTACAAAAAAATGGGAATAATTCTGAACACCGCTTAGGTAGCGCTTAGGTAGCCGCAAAAGTGAAAAAAGTGACGCGGTGAAAGTTATATAAAAAGAATTATTCCCAGGAAGTTTATATGTTGTAGAAATTTGTTTATTGAGATCTTAGGTAAATTTTTATAGTTGATTGTTTCCTTGAATTTTGAACGGTTTGCTACCTATGGACCTGAACAAGAGAAAAGGTAAAAAAAATCGAATTTTTTTAAGTTTTTTGCGATTTTTATCTGGAAGGTGAAGTTTTTTTGATTTCATATGTTCGCAATTTTTGTTCTTTATGACAAGAGCTACAAGTCTGCCTCAGAGAGTAAATCGAAATTCGGAACGGTTTGCAAGATATGAGCCCGAGAAAATGATCACTTTTTTTGCGAAAATGATACCGAGGCCCCAAATCTTTGGCGGCCCATAAAAAAAAGTGCATGACTTTGGGAAAAATTGGGAGACACGGGTCTTTTTTTTAGTCTTTTATCACGTAGTGGTGTCCGTGTATGGTTATTTTTTTTCGTGTTGCACTGTGTTTTTTACTTATGTAAGTATGTATATAAATAAGAAAAAATATTTCATGTAATGTATTTGACATGAAATTTATATCCGTTTTTTTTTATGAACAATGTTTACTGATGTAAGTATATAAATATGTAAATGAGAATAGAATTTTTTTTTAGATCTAATTGTTAGTTCATATATATTTTTTAATAAAATACAAGAAAATTAAGTGAGAATGGTGTTGCAGGTTTTTTGAGGATTTTTAAAAATGAAATGTAGATTTTTAAGATTTTTGATTGTAAAAAATTTCAAATTTTGCAGATTTTAGCCCTAGAAATTTTGGAAACACTGTCTGAACCCAATTTTAATTAACTTTAGTGGATTATGTCTTTTTGAATAACAACTAACGTACCTTGATGTGCTTTGCTGTTGTTCAGGTTGTAAGGTCTTGCATTCTACTAAACTAAAGGAAGAGTGAGTGGTCTGTATTGTGTTAAAAATGGTAAGTGTTTTCCTCGGCACATAGCCGAAACTGGTCTTTTAATAAACCAAATTTGACGTGGGATAACGTAAAATCGTTTCCAACAAAAAAACTTGTTTTATTTGTCTCTGGAATAGCCAAGCAAAAGGCAAAGACAGAAAACGAGAATCGTTGCCATTGCGCCATTAATAATTGGAGATGAAATTATAATTCCACCACTCCATATTAATATTGTGGGTATTTTCGGCAAATATAGGTAAAACATTCAACATTTTTGTCTAAAAACTTATCAAATTGTTTCATTACCTAAAGTTTTTAGACAAAAATGTTGAATGTTTTACCTATATTTGCCGAAAATACCCACAACTAAGTAAAATAGCTGGAATTTATTATGCTTTTCAAATTCGAAAATTGATAACGATATATAAATTTAATGAAAGTTTTTGCGAATATAGAGCCTGCTTAGAGTGGTTTGTATCAGCAGCATATCATAAAACATCAAATTATGAAGATATTGTTAAAAAAATGCTGACAATCTTTAAAAATCTTAGATGAAATATGAGCAATATATTACACTTTCTTAACTGTCATTTTGGTAATTGTAATCAAAGTTTGGGAGATTATAGTGAATAGGGCGAACGCTTTCACCAGAACTTCAGAGTCATGGAAGAACGATATAAGGACCAATGAGGCAGTAATGTGACGTCTGATTACTGCTGGAATCTGTAAGACAATCCACGTTTTAATACATATATATTGCACATATAAAGTTTCTAATAAGTAATTTATGGCTCAAATTTTGCAGAAAATTGGGCTAATTTGTTTGGAAAGTAATTGACTATATGCTACTAGAAAATGAGCTCTTTGTTATACTTTTTAATGAATTTTAAAATATTTTGAAATATTGTACGATTTTTTTGGCCATGATATCTCTGCAACTACAGGGTAGATTCAATGTTAGCATACCGAATAAGAAAACCCATTCTTCAGTTATGCCAATATTTGCTGATCAATCTTTATCATTTAGAACATAACGTTATATATCAAAAGTTTCATCCAATTTGAAAAAACGGAGTGGAAATTCGATATCAATATGTCGAATTACTTAAGAAACAACTTTCAGTTATAGAGCAACAAAAGGTATGTATTCCTCTTTAATAAGAGCTGACGCAAACGTGCTCAACCATATCTGGGACAGATCTAACATCAACTTAAGAGGTGAGTGTGCTTTTGATATTAGTTGCAATTTCTAGGTATCAAACAGATAAAAGGTACTGGACATTACGTTTGTAAGTGCGTGCAAAGTGAAAATTCTCTAACGATATTCACTTTTCGGTCCACCACTACATTCTGCAACAAATGAATAAACATTTTTAAATTTCATACATAATAAATTATAATATTTTATTAAGTAACATAAATTAATAAAATATTTTTCTTTTTAGTGTCCGTTTTTGCTTTTGAAAATTAAATGCCAATAACTTTGAGCTAAATTATCTGTATCTGTTCTAAAATTCATTCTTTGCGGTAATAGTATATTAATTATTTCTAACATTTCTAACAAAAAAAAAAAAAAAAAAAAAAAAAAAAACACGTTTGTGATTGTTTTCTTTATCTAAAATTGTTGTATTCTCAAAGTCCGGTAATGACAATCTCCCTTATTCTAGTTGTCGTCATCGTCGTCACATAAAGTCGACATTAAAGAAACAGTTACAGACAGTAATTGAGTATTATTGACGGCCATTTGCCAATCTATAAGCCTTAGTAATCGTAATACCTTATAAATAATATATATTTGCGGTCGACAACGATCCTACAGTTGCCAAAATATTGCTGTCGACTTTTGGTAACATCGACGTCGACAAATGGAATAAAGGCGAATGAGTTAACAAAGTTCTTTTTTGCGAAGAAATATTATTTTTATTTTTTTTTTAGTTTATTTTTAGTAGTACATATATATAATTCTGGACATTGGCCATTGTTATTTCCTTTACATGGATTTTTGTATATCACATTTGCCATATCAAACTTTTCAACTCCATTCTTAGTTCAACTAAATAATCTACCTACTGTATTACAAATTCAATGGGACATTCAACATTTTTTTCTATCAGATATGATATGATTTGATTTTTCCAACCTTTCAGATATACTAGGAACATAGGTTAATGACATAAATTTTAAGCTAGTAGTGCCGTGTGATCAGAATGAAAATTTGTTCAATGTATTTATATCAATATGTATTATATTAATCACTCAACACCACAAGTTGAAAAAGTAATAAAAATAAATAATAATAATAAAATTTACAAAAAATAATACAACATACACACCAAACGATGACGTTATTATCGTAAAATTTCACTCTCCGTATAAGAAAAACTTTTCCTTGAAGACAATATCAAATTATAGGCGTGATAACAAAACTAACTTACATACATATGTCTCAAGCCCGTTTTGACAGCGCAGAACCTATTTATGAAAATGAAGACTTAAGGCCGTATAGTTATAAAATTTTTAGAGAAGCACTCAAGATAAAAAAAGCTAAGAAAATTAAAACAGCATATACTTCGCGTGAGTTAGTGTATGTACAAAAGTATGGCTCTCAAGATGTAACACGAGTTGAACTTATCGATCAGCTGCAACATATTTTTCAACAGTAATATAACATTTCTCACAATCGACATTTTTATATCTGTCCTTTTTTCACTGTTGCAATAAATTCCAGTTTCCCTCACCATTGTGTTTTTATACTATTTTTAACTTAATTTCATTTTTAAAAAGTTTAAATTTATTTTTTAAACTAATGTTTTTAATTGTTAATTTTTTATTTTTTTTTTTTTTTGTTTATTTGACTACACTATTATATTTTCTTTCGGTTTTTAATACTACATTGGTAAAAATTTTAAATTTTAATTACATCTTGTACACTATAATTTTTGCTTCTATTAGCTTTGCACTTCTTAAAATTCGATTTAATATCATTTTACGGTAATGAACGTGGAAGTTCCAAAGACACAACAATGAATATGGTCAGGATTTTGGTTAAATATAAAAAATGGTTTTAAAGTTGTGCATATAAATATGCGCAAAGCATTAATAATAAAACCGACGAATTTCAATTTATTTTTGAGAACTCTGGCATTGATGTACATAGTTTGTGTTTTGGAAACATGGCTCTCAGAATCAATACGTAATAGCTTGATATGTCCATATGGCTTTAAGGTTTTTAGGTGTGATAGAGCAAGCCATGGTGGTGGTGTTGCTATATTCGTGAAAAATTCTATTTTCTGTAAAATACTCGTATGCTGCAGATCATATTTTGTACCTAATTCAAATGAACTGGGAGTTGAGTTTATCATTATTGAAATTTTAGTGGGTTGTGTATATCGGCCTAATAAAAGAATACAATTTTAGCGTTTGTATTCTATACAATACGATGATATTATCATTACTGGTGATTTTAATTCCAATATATTAATGGAGACGAATCTTGCTGACAATATGTTGTCATTTGGACTTTTCCCCGTTAATATTGAAAATCCGACACATCATACATCCACAACCAGTACGCTAATTGACCTTTACTTCGTGTCTAGTATTACGAATATAAATTTATATAACCAGATATCTGCCTCATGTTTTTCCAGACATGACCTTATATTTTTATATTACAACTTTATGATTCATGATTTTGAGCAGTTTCACTTACCGTGACTTTAACAGCCTTGATTTCAATTATTTATCTGAATATTTATCAAACATTGCCTGGAGTAATATCAACTTTATGCCAACTATTGATGAGCAGTCTTATTTCTTAGAACACAACATTCAATGTCTTTTTGATTTAACAGTACCAATCAAACATAAAAAGATAACACATAAACATAAACCATGGTTTTCAAACACTATAAAACAAGCTATATATAAAAGGGACTTAGCATATGCCAGGTGGAAAAGGTACAAAAATTTTGATCTGAAACTGCAATACAAAACTGCTAGGAAAAACGTTAATAAACGCATAAGACTTGCTAAAACTGAATATTATTCCACACGTTTCAGCATTGCAATTAAACAACATACACTTAAATGTAGATGCAAATATGCTTAATAAAACGTTCACTAATGCTCCTGTAATCCAAACAAATCCGTCTTTTAAAATTTTTCCTCATTCGCAATAAATGCAGATAATGAATTAAACGGTAATTATTTTCGTTTCTCATGCATATCACAATTTGATGTAATGGCTACATGCTCAATAATAAAATCAAACGCAGTTGGAACTGATAACGTACATCCCAAATTTATTAGAATAATTATGGCTCTAAATCTTCTATACGTCACTTACCTTTTAAACAATATTATTATGTCTTCTACGTTTCCTTCGAATTGGAAACATGCAAAAATCGTTCCATTACCCAAAGGTAATGGCGAATATAGACCAATAGCCACACTGTTTTATTTCAAAAATATTGAAAAAATATTATATAAGCAAATGATCTCATATATTAATACTAATAGTACGCTTTGTAACAAACAATCTGGTTTCCTCGAGAGTCATAGCTGCGTTACGGCTTTTGTGGAAGTAAGTGAACACATACGGCAGGGATTGGAGAATGGGAACATAAATTTCTTAGTACTTCTTGACCACTCCAAAGCATTTGACACAGTAGACCATGCCACATTAAACTGGCCCTTAAAAGGGGAGTGCCTCAGGGCTCCATATTAGGCCCGCTTCAATTTTCATGCAAATGACTTGACAAGAATGCTTTCAAAGTGTCACATCCATCTTTATGCAGATGACATAAAACTTACTTTAAATACCGCAGCTGAAAACATTGCGACAAGTGTCTCACAGTTAAATAATGAATTAAAACAAATTTATCTCTGGGCTAGTGCAAATGGACTCTGTTTGAACCCTAAAAAGTCAAAATATATTGTAATCTGCAAAAGAAGTATGTCTCCTTTTATTTTTGGGAATATCGTTTTGAATGGTGAGAAATTGAACTCGTTAATAGAGCGAAAAATCTAGTCATAATTATTAATAACCATTTGACTTGGACAGATCATGTAAACTCACTGGTTGGTCAGTTGTATTTTAAACTAGTGTTCACCCAGTGGTTAAAATTCAACCATTATTGCAATAATACAAAACCGCTCAGATAAAATGTCATATTTTTCTTGATTTCTAATAAAATGTATTACCGTACTTACTCCATTCTTTAATAGTTGTATCTATTAATGTAAGCTTTTCAAATAAATAATAGAAACGGTTTTGATGTTCATTTAAGAAACATAAATTTATTGCCTACATTAAAAATATTAAAATTTTTTAATTAATTAAAGAAAAACTAAAAGTAAAAAAAATTCATTTTATTCAAAATATTTACGCCCTGTTTGCCGATGTCGAAAGAAAAATTTCTTTCGCAATCTAAGCGAAAGAAAACTGATTTGGGTTAACATAAATTGGTTCTATGCGAACGATGACTCGAACGACAACTGGAATGAAAACGTAAGTGTTTTCATACAAAAATGCGTTTGTCTGTTTCGAAGTTGTTGTCAACTTTGCGAACACAAATTTCAAAATCAGGCACCAGTTATTTTGTGTTCGAATGACAATAATTTTTTGAAAAAATTATAAATAAACAAATATTTTATGAAAAAAAAAATTTAATAACAAATAGCTTTTTTAGTTGTGAGTACATACATACATTCATACATATGTATGTACATTTGGGGTGGGTTATTGCCTACATATACATATACATATATGTACATACATACATACATAGGTACTTATTTTGTATTTGCTACTTGCAAAAATGACACATATTGTTTGGAGATTTGAAATCTGATTTGAAATCTAGAACCAAAAAGACAACAAAAAAGTATGCAGGAAACAGGTGGTTGTAATTATATTTTTTTATTTTGTAAACTTTTATTTTGTTTTGGTTACATTTTCTTTATTTCGACAGCTGATTAATTTCAAAAGGAGTTGCATTTGACTTCAAACAATTTAGTAGTATTTTTTGTATTTTTAGGCCGTCGAATGAACGAACTCTACTCGCAGCTACATATAAATGTCCATGAGCAAATACAGGTAGTCTCAAAGGGACACCTATCTTTTCAAATGTTTGCCCCTGTGACTTGTTAATGGTCATAGCAAATGCGGGTATAATTGGAAATTGTGTCCGCTGAAATTTAAATGGAATTGTTCTAGAAAATGGTAAATTTATTCGTGGAATCAAAATTTCTTTATTACGAACTACTCGCGTTAATACTTCGCAATCTATGGTGTTGCGGTGCAAGCATTTTACTCTCATTCGAGTTCAATTTACTATGACTTGTGCCGTGTTCAAATTACAAATCAGCATAACAATGGAATTTATTTTCAATTTCAATTTATGCGGTGGCATTCCGCTTACGTTCAGTGAATTTAAAAATTAAGAAGGATATTCATTTAAGTCATTGACATCATTAGAAACTTTATCAAAAATTTAATAAACCTTCTCCAACCCTGAAAGACGATTGAGTATATCATTATTTATTGAAGCGCCGTCTTTATTGGTAGGAGCTAAAACAACGGAATTAAGAATTTGATCCTATAATATATTCTCACGAATATTACCATAGATATCAGTAATTAAATTATCAAAACAACCAATTATTTGTTGTGGCAATTCAATAATGTCATCACATAACTCTGGATAATTTCTTAATTCACCATTACCAAGTTAATTTATGAAATTCGACAAACTCTACTTCTTCTGGTCTAGCTCTCATATTTCGTGTTAACGTAACTTTGTGAAAAGAATTAAATTTCTCCCAACTAATGATGCAATTTTCAATTAAAGTAAATCGGGACCAGGTAAAATTTGCATTAAATCGCACCTTAGTAGAATAGTTTTACCACCAAATGGTGGAATAGAATGAACAAATAAAATAAGTTTTTCCTTCTGAGTGTTTACGGAGTTGCCAAGCCAAATTTAATTTAGTTAATTTTGAGTTTTTTGTTGTAAATTTTTTAGCAAATTAAGATAGAAAGAGAAATCATGGCTTTATGATTGGCTAATATTCTTAACTCTTTTTAACTATCTTAGGCACAAAAATGTAGAATAAAAAATACATTCTGCACTCCTCCTATTGACAATCTATCAAACCAAAAAAGAAAAAAAAACAAACAAAAAATCAAGCGAATACGTTGAGTTTAGGTCAGTTAAAAAGGTTCTTAACTTTTTCCACTTGCCTATTTATATATAGATTACAAGCGCTCTGGTATACATTACTTTACACCCTACATAATTAGAATCCTACTTGCGAAGACATACTTGGTTCCTTCCTTATTGTACGGGTGTGAATTATTTGCAAACTGTGTTTCTGTTAGTCGAAATAAACTAAATGTTATTTAACAATATTGTACGGTATGTGTACGGAGTGAGAAGATCTGATCATGTTTCCTCTGTATCTAAAAAACTTTATGGAGTCAGTTTCGATAATCTTTTAAAAATCCGCACTCTGTTTTTTGCATAAAATAATACACACTCAAACTCCCAAATACATATTTGAAAATATACGTTTTTTTTCAATCGCCACGAAACCGAAACATTATTATACCTCGACATCAAACCTAGTCTCCGAATGGCAATTTTATGTACATTCTGCTAGACTTTGGAGTAATCTTCCACTATGTTAGCAACTAAACAGTAATGCTAATAGTTTAAAAAAATTTAGGTTAGGTTAGGTTGATTAGAGGGGTGTGATAGCCCATGTCATACGACATACACTTAAGCCAATGAAGGCTTGTTGTGCGCTCCCTTTAATTATCAAAACACAAACTGCCAGAGTTCTGCGGCAGGATTCGAACCTGGGACCTTCGCACTACGAGTCTAGTACACTACCTACTAGTCTACGAAGGCCAGTGAATTCTTTTAAATAAAAATTTGTAGGTAATTGTTTTACATTATGTTGTGTGCAATATGTACTATACATACATATACATACATATATTTGTTATTACCTTTTTAATTATTGCAATTTTTGTTCTACGGGAAGTAAACCAATAAATAAATAAATAAATACATAAATAAAAATAAAAAGAATCTATATTGATTTATACGAATATTTACAAGTCAAATCTATATCTATCTTAATGAATTGGTAAAATGAATTGCAATTCATTTCCAATTCATTTGAATTGAATTGGCTTTGAGTTAATTCAAATGAGTTAGAAAAATGAATTGCAATTCATTTCAATTCATTTGAATTGATTTTGAATTAATTTAAATGCGTTAGAAAAGTTAATTCTTGGTGGTTAAAAGCTCTGAACCCGAATTTTGATATTGGCACCGAAGCACAATGATTATTAAACACATCTTTGATATGTTTTACACACAAATTGATAAAAAATATAAAAAACATGTTTAAAAGTTTTGTTTTAAGCAAATAAACAATTATGAATTAATGCTCATGCTGATAGGATTTTCGCAGCTCTCTTCTAATTCAAGTCATATTCTGCCATTACCTTCATTTTTCTAACTCATTTGAATTAATTCAAAATCATTTCAAATGAATTGGAAATGAATTGCAATTCAATTTTTTCTAACTCAAAGTCAATTCAATTCAAATGAATTGCAATTCATGTTTGCTAAATTCAAATGAATTGATTAAAATTTCATTCAATTCGTTTTTTGACGAAAAGAATGAATTCAAAATTTAGCTAATTCGTAATGAATTGAAATCAAAAAAGAATGATTCATTTAAAACTCTGATATGTAAAGAAACTTGAATACCATGCAAACTCGCTCGCCTGAAATATTTTAGACTTTAGAGGCCATTCTCGCTCTTAGGAGAACAATAAAGGCGCGAATACATACAGAAGCTGCAGAATATGGTTTTTGTCTGGTAATGGCTAGACTGAAATAATCAATAATTTTTAGACAAGATTTGAGTAGTTATTCTTAGTTCAATTTCTATTGAAGATTCAATTAATAATAATAGTATATAAAAAAGTAATATTAATAGAGAAAAAAGTTTAGGAACAAAAACAGCTCTTTAATTAGAAATTATTATTAATAAACATTCATTTACTTTTTAAAATTTTTGAAAATTATGTGTAAGTAGTTTTCAAAATTTCTGTTAAAATGCCTACAACAACAAAATAAACAAACAGAAAACCTTTGACAGTAGGATAATTAATGACATAAACTTCAGACATAATATCATAATTATTAAAAGATTTTTATACAGAACAAAACAACAGACTAATAAAATTTACCAATGCAACAACACATAACCAAAACAAGAGAGAAGTCCGGAAATGAACAAATACAGATAACTACCATATAGAAAAGAAACACCAGACAACTATTCGCCCACACAATGAAATATAGAATACGAACATATCGATGAAGAGAAAGAGGGCGTAAAGAGAGACCCGGGTAGGTAAATTGAAACGAACAATGGAACAAGGGAAGGAAGTGATACAGTGCTCTTTTATACGTTTTGCTCAATCAACAAACAATATCAATGGAAATCTAACACTAGCAAAAAAAAAATATAATACCTAAATACACTAAAAATTTCTAAATTTAAAAAATTTTAGAACATATCCTTAATATAGTAGTGAAATTTGTTTTCAATATTAGTTGGAGGCAGCATATTTTTGAATATGTAAATTTTTTTGGGATGTTACTTCAAAGAACTTGTGGGAGTATGAACTTTAGTTTTGTTTTATCGTATAACTACAAGTGGAATCCCTATTCGCCTATAATAAATTGGTCAGTGTTTGAAGGATCTTATATTGTCCGTTCGCTTTGGAACTGTCTGTGGCACGCTTGAATTGCATGTGTTTTCTCCACCAGTAACTAGTTTAGGACAGGTACCGGCAAAACCTCTACCCAGGCAAGCATAAACAAGGCTACTTCCTTAAATACTTATATGTACCCCCGTTATTGGCTAGTAACATATTAAGTTTTATGGGTAAGTTGCCAAAGGTCAAGGTCTGGAAAAACCATATTACCCATCCGGACGGACCCACTTTTACCTTTAATTTACTTGCATGCGCACCCGTTACCCTCTTATTTCAGGGATTGAGTAGCAACATATAAATTTTTAGGGGTTATCAGCAAAAAGGCTTAGTTCCGAAAACCTGATAACCCAAAACAGCATGTATAATCCGTGCCCTCGTGGGAGAGGGGTAGGGAGACCAGTGTGATATAATTATTGATGCTCATGAACCCATCTGCTCCATTTATGATAACACTGCTGAAGATACACAAGCCGAACACGCCAATAGGACTCACAAACAATTACAAATCTTCTCCGAACTATGAACTATGGAAATATCTAAAAACATTGCTGAAAGATGCCTTAAATCTGGAAAACACCAAAACGTAAAACTAGTTAATAAACTGTAGGGCGTAAGGATAACAGAAAACACTAAACATCGTTCCAAATAAATAAATGTATTTTGTACATGTCTATTACTACGTTTATACGCACACCTTATTTGCAAATAAAAAAGAATAATGTTGCCGTATAACTTTTTTATTGTAACTTATTAACTCACTTAGCAAGTCGTGAATAACGACACTATTTGCAAAGTAAGACGTTGCCACTTCATGAACGTTTTTTGTGTTTTACTTACCAAACAATCATATTTTCGTCACATGGCATCACTAACAATAACACAAGTTCTGTATGCAATTTCCCGTATAAACAGTGAATTAGTTATTTGCAAATAGTTCTATTTGCAAATAAGAGGTGCGTATAAACGTAGTATATATTTTACTGATAACAAAAATAAAAAAAACTCAAGTGCCTTTTCAACACAAATGGTCGAAACGGTTTATCTGTTCGTTTCACATTAACAAGAAATAAGTTAGTGATTGAACTTTAAAAATCATTAAATTAAATAGAATATAAGTATAATAAAATATTAGCAAAATTAATGTCAAACAAATTATCAATATTTCACCATTGATCACAATACATGTTTGTGATACCTTAAACGATATACTTATTTATTAACGTTGCGTTCAGAATGACTTTCTGAAATAAATGGCCATACTGAAGGCAAGCCTATATAACGATCTACATAGATAAAATCTGACTAATCAAACTATGACTGTAATATGACTGCCTTACTGGACGTTGAATCAGCGTTTTTATATTTGAATTTATGTTTCTTTTTTGCCAAGATTGGGTTTTATTATAAGCAAAATAGTGTAGCAGATGAAGTCTGTAGAAAGCACTGGAGAGAACATCACGTGAAATTCACATTGGTTCTTATAAACGTATGTAATGTAGAGTGCGGGATTGATAACAATGATGAATCATATATTTATGAATGTTTGGGCTAGAGAGAGTCACAATTTGAGTTTAAGTTCCAGCTGCACCACCGAAGTGATTATTATCTCAATATATTTTATAATTTATTGGTCAGATAAAATGCTTTAAAGGGGAGAGAGCGGAAGCAATTTTTATCGGCGAAAGATTAACTCAAACTGATTGGTATAGTAAATGTAAATAAGTACGATATAGAATCAGTTGGGCTATTCTATCACACATTCTTCTCGTGCAAAACAGAAAAAAATGGACTGAGCATAGAACAGTAACAATCAACGATTGCAACTCGATTAGAGTTGAATATGGTGATTTAAATATATGTATGTATATCAATATTTTATATAAAATTACTTACACATAACCACGAATAATGTTATTTTTGCTCTTGGTACTGCACTGCAATATTTCTTGTAGCTTAAAACAAAGCTGTAACCCAAATTGAACTTTCATGTTAACAAATCCGGAGTACGTTTTGTCAATATCCTTTAGTAAAGCATCTGCCCTATGTGCTGACTGTATACAAGTAGACAAAGAATTTGAGCTTGTATAAAAAAAACGTTAATTAAAAATTGCGTATGCATTGATATATTACCTCAACTTTGCTATCCGTACTTAAGCATATCAAATATGGAACCATTCGCACGGGATGAACAAGACCTTGGCGTAAAACAATTTGTACTACTTTAACGGCCCAAAGACGGACGGCATCGTCGCGGTTTAAAAAACAATCTAAAATCTCTTGTAAATAGAGTTGTATTACTCTACTAGCCATTCCGGATGACACATCGTTCATTTCCTTAAGATCTTCGTTTTTGGATTGCTTTTCCCCTAAACAAATAAAATTATAAAGTTATCAGTTTTAAAATTTCATTTTTACGTACATTCTTTTTCCTTATTATACATATACATTTCGGATTCAGTCAAGTAAATCCATATGTTTCGCATACATATTATTTTTATATTAGGCTCCGTTTTATCTGAACAAAGTATATCACAGTAAAATTTTTTTAGTTCTGGCCTTATTAAGTAATTGTCGTTCATTACACAAAATGATCCTAAAGCAATTAGAGACTGTTTTCGAATCTCGTAGTTAGAACATTGAGTAAAAAACATAATACAGTCAAAAGCATCATCACATATAGTTGGTGAAAGGTTGTTAGATTCCCCTAAAATTAAAATAAAAATTAATAAAATTTCAATAAAAGTCTATCATGTTTATAGAATTTTATCTTTTAGCTTTTGAATTGTTTTTATTGTCTGACCAATTACTTATACAAATAACCTGATTAAGAAAAATAAATAAAATTTTCCGCACACGTCTACAAGTAAATATTTCAATTTGGAAATAAATGCAAAATTCCAAACATCAAATTCGTCGAGTAATAAGTCTTTTAATTTTCTTTTGTTTTACCACATATGTCATATTTAATACTAAATGAAATTATTTGAGATCGAATACTAACGATACTTTCTGCATACCGTCGCACTTCAGGCAGCTTTATAAACTAACGTAAGTAAAATACTATTAAAAATTGTTATATGAAAGATTTAAAGCAAACATAAAGCTACATACGTTAAACTTAAGTACTACTCTGTTCAATAGAAAAGGTGCATTTTGAAATTTCTCGGGGTACGTGCACTCGATTAGCGATTTTTTCCTTTTATGTTTTCGTACTCGTCTCAAACATATATTGTTAATTTACTTTGTGTGTGTAGGTTTGTTTGTGAGAGGCTTTAAGTTAGACGTGTTTTGCTTGTTCGGCGATTCCAACCTTTCATGGGTCCCTAAAATTTTGGGAACAGAAAAAAGTCGCGAGGACCATATCTGGTAAATACGGTGACTGAGGCATGATTACGATATTCTTTTCTGCCAAAAAATTACGAAGAAGCAATGACGAGTGAGCAGGTGCATTATCGTGATGCTAAAGCCAAGAATTGGCTTTCCATAATTCCAGACATTTTTTTCGTATTGCTTCTCGATGTCATAACCATATACCCATCATTCGTCACTAGTTATGACCTTTTAAGCAAATCTGGATCGTTGCTAATGTCATTCAACATTTCCCGACCGATTCCGATGCGACCGTTGCTTTCTTCAAAATTCAGCAAGTTTGGAACTAGCTTCGCTGCAAACTCTTCATGCCTAAAATTTGCGAAAAAATTTTATGACATGAGCCAACCGATATGGCGACATCCTCTGCAACATCTCTAATAATGATTTGACGATTCTCCATAACAATTTTTCTCATTTTCTCAACATATTCATCTGTTTTTGATATGATGGATCTTCCAGGACGAGCGTCATCTTTGAAAAGCTTGTACCACTTGTAAATATTTTTTTGACTCAGAGTACAATCACTATATGCCACTCTCAACATTTCAAATGCTTTTAAACTCTTAATTCCATTTTTTACGCAAAATTTTATCAAAATTCTTTGATCTGTTTTATCCACAGCAGAAAATCGTCTAACAAGCAAAACACTTCTAACTCTTATGACTCTCATAAACAAACTAAATTGCACACACAAACTAAACTAACAACATATGTTCGAGAGAAGTGTGAAAACATAAAAAAGAAAAAAATCTTAATCGAATGCACGTAGATCGAGAAATTTCAAAATGCACCTTTTATATTGAACGGTCGTATGTTAATTTGATGTTGTTTTTTTTTTTTTTTTTTTTTTGCTCAAATATATTTATTAATGTACTATGAGGAATTCATAGGAACTCATAATAAATCCTAAATTAAAGCTTGAAATCTTAGCTCTAAGTTGAAGTATATATAAACAACAAATGCATAATAACATCCATAAAATATATAAAAATATGTGCTAATGATGTGTATATGCGGGCGTGTCAATAAGCCCACGACTTTTTGAATGATACATAGTTTTTTGTATAAACAATTATTTTATTATTCAACAAAAGAGACTCAGCTCTTACACAATTTTTTATCCCTTTCAAAATATAAGATTTGTCGAGGTTTGTGAGATGATTTCATCGTTGAAGTCAAATCTCTTTCCGACGAGCAATTTCTTCAGGTTTGGATGCAAAAAATATTCACTAGGGGCTAAATGTTGAAAATAGCATAATTCATGGAATTTCGCCATGGAAATTGCACATGTGTACATCTTTCCATTGTCCTGGTGGAAAAGAACTTTTTTCTTGGGCTTTAGTTTGATAGTGAATTTTTTCCGCAAATAATGAGCACTTTATTCCATTTTCTCCTCAAATCACGCGTTAGTCTGTTATCACTGGCTTTCAAACAAAAACTAAATAACGTAAAATTCTTCAATTCATAAAATAGTTAAAGAAGTATTTTGCATACAATTTCTTAACAAATGTATATTAGACTTCAAATATTTGTTGACTATTTTAAGCTTTATGACTAAAGTAAAATATATTTTTTCATACGGCTGCAAGACATTAAAATATTTTGGCAACCAGTAGAGCTTCCGATTAATTAATTAAACGGTATATTGATCAACCAGATCAATAATCATATCTACTCTCTGTTTAGTATACCACTTCATCCCTAATATAAAATTTTTTTAACAAGAAATCAACGTGCTCGACCGAAGCATACTTACCTTCATCAATATATTGACCAATACATCAATTTTACTTGTAAGTGCTTTATAATCATCACGAGGCGCTAATATTTAATGTTGTTGACGTTTAAGTGTTTGCGCTCTACCTTTTCACGCTTGCGTTTCAAATTTTATACGATGGAAAGTGCCTTATTATCGCACAAAGTTGAAAAAAATAGGCAGACTAAAATTTGTTTACAAGTATACAAAGTATACAATGAAAAAGTTTTTTTTTTTTTTTTTTTTTTTTTTTTTTTTTTTTTAAATAGCATCAAGGGTATGGGTACCATCTCTATCGTTTTTTGAAAAATTATGACAATAGAGACAGTTAATTGCAGTTCATTGACAATATACTTACACACGTAGCAATCATTCTCAACGATTTTTCGTTGATCATCTCAACATTTTATAAGTTGTGAGATCTTTATCAAAATGAAATTGTTAAATAAGCTTTTACATATGTTTTTTAAAACATTTTAAATAAAAATTTTTTAACAACGAAAATAACTACCCCTGTAACCCATGTACTCGTATACCTAGCAAGTCTAGGATATAAGTATTCTTCAGTTTTCAGTGCCATAGCAAAAAAAATTATATACATATATACATATATATATATATATATATATATATATATATATATATATATATATATATATATATATATATATATATATATATATATATATATATATATAATTCATTAATGTCCACACATTGCCAGACAAAAAATACTCGTTTCTACGCTTCTTGTTGTGTTGTCTTTACGTGTCTCGTGGTCGGCAATGAGCAGGAGTGCCCTTCCTTCTTAACCGAGTGTGACTTCTGTAATGCAGAATGTTGCGCGCTAGTGAATTTGGATGGTACTCTAGTTTTTTCACGTATGCTCTCATGTGTATTGAAACTATCATTTTAGCCAAAAGAACGTGTAGATATTGATAAGTGCGCGAATTTGTTTAGAATCACGTTGTAAAAAAGCAGTTTGCAATCTAGGCTTTGTGTTGAATTTCTTCCCAAAAGCCAATTAATTTTTTATTAATTTTTTTCTTAGCAGCCATTAATTTTATTTCCATCAACTTAGCGTCTATATACGATTTCCATATTAAGCGACGATCAAGATAAATGCTTGTATTTGATTTCATTGTATTGCGGTATTGATTGACCATTCATTTGGATAGAAAGACATGCTGCCCTTCGCAATTTAAAAGTAATATGACCTTAAGTTTGCTCTTTAACTTTTATTCTCCATGTTTTTACTCATTATTATGATATTAAAATGTATTCCTGCATTATGTGGGTTGCTCCTTGCGGGTTTTCATGGACGCTTATAAAAGCTGTATAATCAGCAAACGTTGATGTGTGATGATAATTACTTACTGGCGTGTCAGAGGCATATATACGGGTATGTTCTAGAATCCGAATTCACTCGAAAGTGGATTACTTTAGCATTTTTGGTGTTCTGCAATTCACATCCCCATGTTTTTATTCGTTTTCAATTAGAGTAGTAAGGGGTGGGTGAAAGTAAAACGAATCGTACTTTATTGTTATAAATGCTAACATTATTAAGAAGAATACAATTTTGGTTGTTAGTTTGAAGTGTTTTTTATTGAATTTCATCAAAACAATTTAATTTTTCACAGAAATATTAATGCAAACAATTTTTTTTAAACTTTACCAAAAATTTCAATTTTGTTTTGGCAGATCTCACTTGTGTAAAAAAACATGAAAAAAATACAACAGTTTTGTTTATGTTCGAAAACATAAAGTTGCCCAACATACTAAAGTTTGATATGTCAATCTTTTTTGAACTAAATCTTAATGCATTTAGATCTTATTGAAAAATAAAAATGCATTTTTTAAAGGAAATTAAAACTAATTTCATTTATATATATATATATATATATATATATATATATATACATATATATATATATATATATATATATATATATATATATATATATGTATATATATATATATATATATATATATATATATATATATATATATATATATATATATCTATTTCAACAATAATTATAATAATTCGAATGCATTTAGTTGTAAAATCGCAATGTAATAATCAGGCAATACTTTATTTTAACAACAAATGGTGCCAGGACAACGTAGTCGATATGTCTATAGCCGGCAAACAGCCGCGCTGATAAATAACGCCAGGCAAGCAGATCAACCAAAAGCAAATAATTTTAATTTCGTTCGTTGTCTTTTTTGAGAGTATTGAATAATTTTATTTTCATTGTTTCTTTAAGAATATTAATTTTGTTTTAATTCGCGTTGAAAATTAAATGAAAAATTTGAATGTCTTTTTCATACCCTGTAAATTGTTTTACATCCAATTTTCACGATGATTTTTTTAAACATGTCTTTTTTTATTTTCTTTTAAAGTTGCTCCCAAAATCATGTCACATTTTCGTGATGATTTTTAAAACATGTCTATTTCTTCACTGTTGTTGTAAAAAAAAAAAACTCTTATTTGACAGCCAGAGTTGGTTTTTCTTTTACTTTATCTTTAATTCCTTTTATTTCTATAATTTGGGCGCCAAAAACGGAATTTAATAACTTGAGAAGTAAAGTGTTTAAAAAAGTAAATTTTCTTAAAAAAATCAAAATTGGGTGCTATACAGAAAAACCTCGAAGAAAGCAATGGAGGTAAAACTAGTGGACTAAAACTAGTGAGTGGGTGAAGCAATGGCGGAAATGCTGAGTGGAGCGAGGTACATTTTAGTTTCTTATGAACGACTTCTTGGGAGATAAGTCGTCTTTTCTGAACTCTATCAGAATGAGCCGAGAGACATTTAATTTGATACTAGCAAAAATCGAAGGTGATATAGTAAAACATCTTGAGACAAGCGATAACTCCAGCAGAGAAACTGGCAGCCACACTCCAATACGTCGCTGCTGGAGAGTCCATCAAAAGCACAAATTATCAGACGAGACTATGGGAAACCTTTCTTTGTCGTGCAGTTTTGGAATTATGCCAGGCAATTTGGAAACACTTTAAAAATGAATATTTAAAGGTTTTTGAGTAGGTACATATGTATATGGAAAATAACTTATTTTATTGTGCCTATTCATAGAATGTAATACTTTGGTTTATTATTTTGAAATTAAAATAAAACAAGTTAAATTATTATAAGTACATTAATTGAAATAAATTCGTCTTTTATTAATATATAACTTTAAAAAGTATATATCATTAGCTCTTGGCAGATTGTGAACAAAGAGCTAGATCGCTTGACACGGTCCATATATGTAGGATTACGTACATCATACAAGTTTTCGTGTTCCTAATATTTAGATATTAAAAGCTCCACAATTTCGTTTTTCCACATGGTTTATATTTATTTGAACTTTTTATTTATATTTATTTTATTTATATACACACAAAACAAAAAACAAGCACTCGGTTTAAAACAAGAAAAATAAAGAAGAACACAGAGATATAACCACAGACGAATGCAAATAAAATATAATAGTAAAATTGCGAATGACAGCTAAAAGGAAGAGATTGATTTTTCTTCATTGTTGTTGTAAAAAAATCACGAAAATAGAAACCACGTTT
This sequence comes from Germaria angustata, assembly GCA_963681545.1. NCBI lineage: Eukaryota > Metazoa > Arthropoda > Insecta > Diptera > Tachinidae > Germaria > Germaria angustata. The sequence goes on along the minus strand of OY812999.1, from coordinate 55,997,572 downwards.
CTTTTGCTACCCCTCTTTCTTATCTACCTAATATGCCTACAAACAAAAAAGACATGTCTTAAAGATAAGTAAAAAAATCATCGTGAAAATTTGGTGTTACTTTTGTAATTTGTTAATTTTTTTGCAACTTTTTTGCCGACCGCCGTCGATTTTTGCTTACCTGTGGCCGTTGACATTTAGATTTTTTTTTCGAACATAAACTTCGAATGTGGAAAAACATGCTGAATTCAGAACACCATTTTATAAATTATGGGGATTCAAAAAATTTTTCGTTTTCAATCCGAGTCGAAACCTGGAACATACCCGATAAAATATTAATATAGTGCTTCTATTGACTGAGGTGTGCTTAAAAAGTTACCTTCTCTGATAATAAATTTGCGACCAATTTATTAATAAGTCCTTCATGCTATAATATATCAAAGGCGTGGGAAACGACAATAATGAGAGCTGAACAGTACTTTTTTTCAAACACAGTTCTAACTACATTTACAAATCTGTGTGTTTGTTCGATGGTGCTAAGTTTCTTCATGAAACCAAATTGATAATCCGAAATGCACAGTGTTGTTAAGTATTGTGATCAGCTTGCTCGTAAGTAATTTCTCAAACAGCTTTGACATGCTAGATAACAGACTTATAGGCCTGCAAGATTCCACAAGCTTGTGTTCGTTACTGGGCTCAGGGATGATAGTGATCAGCTAAACCTTCCAGTCTGCTGAATTATGTTGAAGACGCAAGATAGCATTTAAGATTAGAAAGCTATTTTTCGGCTATATTAGGCAATTCTACGAGCATATTGCTAATAATTTTATCAACACCTGGGGGTTTTCTCAAGCTTAGGCCAGCAATAGCATTTTCGATCTCAAGAACTTCAAATCTAAATGGAACAGCAGCTTAATAGCACGAATACATCAGCGGCTATGTTTGGTGAATACTCTTCTTAGATGTTTATTATAAATCATTTTTCGATGTCAAGCCTTGCCCAGCCTCCTTTCATACAACGCAGAGGAGGCTTACTTATCGTGAGTCTTTTAAGCCTTCTGATAGCTCGTCATAGAGAATAATCTGTTTCTGAAGTTGCGTCTAGGGATTCAGTTTTTTATATTGTAGACGTTTTTTTGAGCTGTTGAGTACATTCGTTTATCCTCGGTTTCAATTGAGGTGATCTACATCGTTGCCACTCTCCTTGATATTCTTTTTTCACTGAATAGATTTGTTTATCAGGTTAGGTATACTCGATGTGTGGAAGAAGTATGCTGAGCAGCCTGCTTAAGGTTTGCTTTCAACTTTTTCACGAAATCATCTATATTCGCTGTAATTCTTAACATCATGTTCTCCGTACAATAAGCAATGAGATATTTTAGTATTTTAACCAGTTAATACGCGTGTTTGTCATCGCCAAATTGGCCGTGAGTGATGTGTCATATAAAGTATATCCGTTGATTTTAAAGAAACTTCTATAAGTGAGATGAGTCTCAGCATTACATAAATTTTTTATTAGTCGTGAAATATTAGTTAATTTTTGTGTTGAAAGATATCATTTGTGTTTCAGAAACTTATTTTTAAGTTCATGGCTTATTTAAAACATTTTGGAAACATCTGGACATTTTGTTTTAAAGCCATTTACAATCTGCACTTTTTGCGCTGTAGTCTGGTTCGACTTTAGCATATGAAAATTGGGTGGTAAAAGATTTTTATGTCATGGATGAATTAGGCTTTAAAATCTTAGCGTTTGTAGGTGGTTGTGCCAACTGAGAGTAATTTATGGTCAATATATTAAATCGTTAAATGGTAACGTCAGTGCGAATAAAGCCCCAAATTTTGCTAGGATGGCTCTTATAACAATTAAAAACAGACCAGAGAAGACAGATATTTATAATTTAATCAAGAAATATTTGTGCCACATACGACAAGATTCGTGGTCGAGCTACTGCCACCCTCACCATAAGGAACTCAACAGTACTAGTCTTAAACACCAAATTAGAATAACATCAATAATAATTATACAGACTTAAGAGATTAAAACATAGTGCGATAGTAAAAATTTCCTTTTACAATGACCTAGTTGAGTAGATAAGTTTTTAATAATATAATACACTCTCAAAATCTGTCGATATCGATAAAATAATATTAAAATTTTCAAGGACCAAATAACATTTGTAGTTAATTATTTCATCGATTTCAAAATTTTGATATTCGTAATTATTGTCTCTTCTGTGTTCCTCTCGGAATAAAATTGTATGAATTTTTCATGACAATGTTGTTATAAAAATATTTTATATCAACTTAAATTAACAGAATGTAGCGGCACTTTGAATAAACCCAAATTTTTTTTATATATATTTGAAAAGCCCACTTAGTAGTGATTAAAATAAATCATTGTTCATTAAACTTCATTGGTAAGATTGTTAGAGACTCCCTTCTCTACTCTGGTGGGTTTGACATTCAAATATTATCCTTAAAAATGTGCAGGTTAGGCATGGATAGCACTAAAGTAGATTAAACCTGAGTACACAGTGTGAAAAACGTTAAGTGTCCTGCGGTTTTCGATAATATCAAATTTAAGATTATAAATGAATATGTATATTTTACGTTGTGCTTTATCACTGCTTTTACATTACTTTATGTCATGTTGTTTCTGTTGTTGGGCAGGTTTAAGCTTAATTATGTTAGTTATTTATTTTGTTTAGCTAATTTTGCTTAACGTGTTTTTATGACAATAAAAATGCAGTTTTTTATATCATATTTCCCAACGTTTTGTGTATTTTTTTGTTCACATTATCCAGGGATTCGTAATTAAGAGTTATTATGCTGCATTAAAAAGTTTTGTTGTTTTCTTTATAAAAATAATAATTTGTTATTTTATAAAAACAAAATATATTTATTGCATACAAACTTTTGAAGATTTTACTTGATGATATTAAAAAATAAAAATAATCAGGCATGTTCTGCAAATCACTTTTTGTGTAAGTGATTTTAAATCACAAGTCACCGGTCAGCTATGTGGCTGGCGATCTGAAATCACTTTCTTAATTTTGGACGGCTTTTTATATTTAACTCAATAAAAACTCATTAATTGAACACATTTATTTGTTTTTTATTTATTTTAAGAGTAAAACTGATGTACCAAAAAATTGGCTAAAATATAAAAAAATTGCAAACACTTTCTATTGTAACAAATGCAGTTATTTGCTTTTGTGATTGGACATTTTCTTTTTGCGATTTGCATTTACTTTTTAGTTGTCAGCTGTTTTTGTTCTTCGAAAATACACCGATGCTTGCCAGAGTAGATAAATATTTCTTTCGACGAGAAATATATTTAATTTTTTTTTTACTAAACAATCTATTTCCAATAAAACTTAATTATTTTTGTTAAGTTTTATTTGAAATATTTATTAACTAGCAATTGTCTGCCTAATTTTAAAAATAATTACGCATAAAGTAGTAGCAAATGGCAACAATAATTATTTATTACAAACAGTGGCAACTTCGGTGCGTATTCTTGTGATTTTCAGAACACCACAAAATCACATTTGTGATTTTAAAATCACAAGTAATTTTGAAATCTTGTGATTTGCAGAGCATGCCTGAATATAATTAAAATTCGAATAAAGGGTGATTTTTTGAGCAACTTTCTGTTTGGAAGCTCAGCTGTTTTCGTGTAACATGTTATTGTTAAACATGTTCAGTTTGGTTTATAATTTAACCATGAATCCACAAACGAACAACGCTTCCAGATTATTAAATTTTCATGCTCAGTTGAGAAAATTGTGTTTAGCGACATAAGTAGGTAATTTCTGGTTGAATAGATACAAGAACAAGCTAAATTATAGTGCGATGTTTACATTTTTTTTTTGCCCAAAATAGAAGAGCTGGACTTGGCTAACATGTGGTTTAAACAAAATGGTGCCAAATGCCACACGGCACGCGAAACAATGGCCCGATTGGGAGGTGAGTTCGGTAAACAGTTTATTTTGTGTCTATAGGTACAAGCCCATATATGACTGTGGACGCAGTAGATGCCAATATTGATGAATTTATTCATGAGATGCCGACCGTATGTTGAACCAATTGAGGTGTAGCTGCGGTCAACATTTACATGAAATCATCTTCAAACATTGAATTATATCGATCGTTCTAACGACTAAAATAAAGATATCATACATTAAATCTAAATTTAATTTTTTAAATCAAAAGCGAAAGCTCTTAAAAAATCACCCCATAGTAAATACATAAAATAAAATAAAAACACTCTATATAAAAAATACAACAAAAGAGCACTAACTCGAAAATATTCGCATCTAAAATTTTAGAAAACACTACTAAAGGTCTAAGACCACCCAATTGGCAACGCTGAATGCGAAGCTAACTTCAGGTACATCATTACGAATAAGACAACAAAACGATTTTTCGTCGTAGGGGCAAGTCTGTACTCCTTTATACAATCCTCACCAAGCTCTCCTAAAAACACAAGAAATGCACACGTTTAATTGCCCAATTGAAAAAACATGTGAGCAAAATATGAATTTAATTAGGACCGAGCACTTGTATCACAAAAAGTTCTTCATGAAGAGTGTGTTATACCGTTTGTGGCAAAGGTGACAATTGCTTTTGCTGTTGGTCCTGTGTGATAAGTGCAACAGTTTTTCTGCTGTACTTAGTATGTGTTCTTTATGTGCATAGTAATGAACATATAACGGAAAGTTATATGCGACGAATCGAATGAGTTCATATGGCCTTAATCTCGTCTTTACATTAGTAGAGTTTATTTGATTTCTCATGTCTTTTAAATCTAAGTTTAATTACATTATGCTAAACTGCTCAACAGACATTTTGCATGGAAATCTTAATCAAGCAATATACTAAATGAGTTGGAACAATATCTAATTTAATAATTTGTATAATATTAATTATCAAACGGTACAAGAGTGGGAGAGTATTTGCTGAGTTCCAATTACTTCTTTATTATTTCTCTCTCTCTACTTTCACTAATTTTATTTATTCATTTATTTAATTAGTAGTAAGTTATTGAGTTTATATTAAAAAAAAATATTTTATTCACGAAACAAATATACTGAAAATGGTACTCAATGAGTACCGAAGTATCGATTATTAAAATTAAAAAAGAAGAGACCTTGAGCTTCAGAAAATAAATTAAACTTATTAATTAAAATAAAACGGTAAAAAAACTAGAACATATATAATAAATTTATTTCTTTATTAATAGAGTATCTTCGGGTATTAAGGAACCCCTATTTTATTTTATATGAAAAATCGAAAGCACCTCAAAAAGAGTAATTTTTGAAGTTGTAAGGCAGGTGCAGGTGGGTAATGTGGAATACTGTATCATATTACAACGAACAAAAAAAAAAAATTACATAAAGACAAGCTAGATTCGAGTTTTCTGTACCCCATTTTATGTTTAGCATTACCCAAAATTTTTTGTAACAAAATAAGACAGTCAATTAGTATGCGGGTAGTGTGGAATAGACGGTTACAATACCCGCATTATTGAATCAGCATACTTAGTAATTAAAACTGTAATTTAATTTCCAATTCTTCCAGTTACTTATTCCACCAATAGTATTTCACTGGGTAGTCGTTCACTGCTAAGTTTCATGGACAGTTTCCGAAATTTTTCCCAGTTGGCTTTATCGAAAATAAATTTAGGTCTGGGTGTGGAAACCGCAGAATTTAGTGTAGTGATTGTGATTAGAAAGTGTTCGCTTGTATGAAGTCCACCTTAAATTCTCCAAAAAGATTGAGCTTTCCGGCAGTTATCCAAAAGAAAGATCTATGTGAAAAATTGAGTTATGGGTGCTAAAATGTATTGGTGTGCCATCATCGAAAATGTCATAGGTAGATTGATTTACACATATAATTTGTTTGCTCTAAGATTATCATTAATAAATCCCTTATTGAGTTCCTGCTGTTAAAGTCTCCGACTATTTAGATATTATCTAAAGATCAAAGTTTTTGTTAAAAATTTTAAGCCTTCAATTTTCAAAAATAACGACTTTATTAAAAAAGATTTAAAAGAAATAATTTTTTCATAAGTCAAAAAGGCGTAACAAACTTTTTAAGCCACACCAAACAAAGTAGGTTTGGCTAAGTTTTCAATTGCAATGTGTTTGTCACTATTGCGCAAATAAAAACGGCATGTTATTTATTAAATTTAAAAATTTTAATTGCTCAAAATATTAAAGAAACATGCAAAAACGTGCGTGTTGAAATTAAAATAGATCATAAGTATGGGAAGAAATACTGTGGAATATCTGGAAATAATGTAATTGAAAAAATGGTCAGACAAGTGGGACAAGTTTTGTTAAAAAGTTTGTTATGACAATAATCCGTTTTTAGCCAAGTCAAAACAACAAAAGAAAATGTAAGTTGTTGTAAGCCTTCTGAAAGAAAACGCGCTTACAATGAAAATTCTAGACGCTTAAGCCCAAATTTTTATTTCTTAAATCTCAATACCAAGCCTATGCAAGTCTGCAAGCAAATGTTTCTTTCAACCTTGGGAATAATGCCAAAAATTGTAAGACTGTAAAAAACTTCAAGTGGATTATGTCGTACACCATTGATGCAGGAAAGGCAGATGGATAAAGCGAGTGGTTGAAGACTACAATACGAACAATGTTTGAGCTTTCTAAAGAAATGATTAGACAATATTCCAAAACTGGGGTCTCACTATCGTCGAAAATATTCCCAAAAATTATACTTTGAGGCAGAATTTAAATTGTATGGACAAATATGTATATGATATTTACACATTAGCATGCAATGCAGAGAAAGAAAATGAAATTTCTGAACTATTATTTATTGGTGTGCTAAAAAAGGTAATTATAGTATATTTAACCCTTTGGCAGAGTGTCTGATAACACTGTGTGTAATTTTTTAAGTCGTGGCAAAATAACCATATACGGACACCACTACGTGATAAAAGACTAAAAAAAAGACCCGTGTCTCCCAATTTTTCCCAAAGTCATGCACTTTTTTTATGGGCCGCCAAAGATTTGGGGCCTCGGTATCATTTTCGCAAAAAAGTGATAATTTTCTCGGGCTCATATCTTGCAAACCGTTCCGAATTTCGATTTACTCTCTGAGGCAAACTTGTAGCTCTTGTCAAAAAGAACAAAAATTGCGAACATATACAATCAAAAAACTTCACCTTCCAGATAAAAATCGCAAAAAACTTAAAAAAATTCGATTTTTTTTACCTTTTTCTCTTGTTCAGGTCCATAGTTAGCAAACCGTTCAAAATTCAAGGAAACAAACAACTACAAAAATTTACCTAAGATCTCAATAAACAAATTTCTACAACATATAAACTTCCTGGGAATAATTCTGAACACCGTTTAGGTAGCGCTTAGGTAGCCGCAAAAGTGAAAAAAGTGACGCGGTGAAAGTTATATAAAGTGCTACAACATAATATTTTATAATATAAAATTTGTTTATTGCTTATTTTTGTAAATGAAATGTCTTAAAAAAATTGTTTGTAAAAGGTATTTAAAATATATTAAGCAGTCTTTACTCGTAATGTTTTATAATTTAAATTTATATGTGAACTTCGATAATGAATTATAAGAGAATGACTTAATTAACTTTATTTGGTTTTAATGTTTCACAAGTTGATTTGTGTGGCCTTATAAAGTATATCAATTACTTCTCTAGTTGACCTGTAAGCCTTAAAAATATAAAAAATAATGTAAAATTCCAATGTTTTCTTTTTCTTTTTGTCAGGAAAAAACCTTTTAAAATACCAGCTGCAATAAACTGCAATGTAGGTCTTTTTCGTCATTGTAATCTTATTGTGGAAGTTACAAGGGCTTGATGTTTGAAACACTATTTTTGAATGCACCCTCAATAAAACGATTTCGCATTTTCTTAATTCCTTGAAAAATAAATTTAAGCAATTTTTTTGCCTGCAAACCTTCAAAATATAAAAAAATAGTTGTAACATTCCATTGTTTTTCTTTGTTTTTTTATTGCATGTACAGAGATTTTTAAAGGGTTTTTCTCCCTTTAAAAAACTACCTGTAATAAACTGCAATGTAGGAAATCTATTTCTGAATATACCCTCAATAAAACATTTTTGGTTTTTCCCAATTACTTATAAAAAAAATACATTTAAACACCCTCAGTCAGTTTTCATGGTTTGATATGAAAATAATTTTTTAAGTAATATCAGTCGTATTGTGTCTTTCAAAGTGAATTGGTGAATTTTAATTTAAAAATAAAGATAATAATAAATAAAACAACCCGTTAATCTCAAAAAGTGAAAAAAATCTAAATCTTATTATATATAGTATACACAAATAAATAATTTTGCCCGAAACTTTGTTAAGTCTAATGTGAGACTTGGCAACCCTGGAGTTCAAAATTAGTTTTGATTGGTCGAAACAAATATATATTATATTTCGATAAAAATCAGGATTTTTTAATTAAATTTAGTTTTATTTTATAAAAAAAAATAATCTTTATTATAAAAACCGTGTATAAAGTGTTTAAAACAGCGGTGGACTTTTCATCAAACAATTGTTTATAAGAAACGCCTCTTTTTTTCTTATGCTCTTTAGTTTAATCGTTCAAGAGACTTTGACGAGTGCACATTTTTTCTCAATTACAGTGTTTAATATAAATGGTAATGCATTTAAAAGATTTTTTTATGATAAACAATGCTTTTGGAAATGTACAATGCCTTTTATGTCACCAAATATTTAAAAGGTATAGAGAAAATGTTTTTAATTTTGCGTTTATATTCAATTATTTAGATTTTAATTGCTGTAGTACATTTTTTAGTAAAATCTCATAATTTGTGTACATGTATTATACTAATTAAGAATTAAGAACAATAAACATAATAATAATAATAAAAAAAATATATATATAAAATTATATATATATATATATATATATATATATATATATATATATATATATATATATATATATATATATATATATATATATATATATATATATATGTATATATATATATATATATATATATATATATATATATATATATACATATATATATATATATATATATATATATATATATATATATATATATATACATACATATATATATATATATGTATATATATATATATACATACATACATATATATATATGTATATATATATATATATATATATATATATATATATATATATATATATATATATATATATATATATATATATATATATATATATATATATGTATATAATTGTTACTGGCAATGAAAAATTGTCTTATTTTCGGTAAACATCGTGGGTTAATCCGCGACACGACAGAAAATATGTGTATCATCGAATTGTTACTGGCAATGAAAAATAGACTTATGTATGTATTTTCGGTAAAAAAACATGGGTGCAAAACCACAGTGGAAAAGAAAAAAAAAAAAAAAATATATATATATATATATATATATATATATATATATATATATATATATATATATATATATATATATATATATGTATATATAAATATATATATATATATATATATATATATATATATATATATATATATATATATATATGTATGTATATATAAATATATATATATATATATATATATATATATATATATATATATATATATATATATATATATATATATATATATATATAATTTTATATAAGTATGTACATTTGGGTTAAAATAATTCTAAAATGTACAAAATATATACTCGCAAGAACCACTAATTTAATATTATTTTAATGTCTATAATTTGAGAAACGATTTCTGAAGAAATTCATTTCTTATTATTGATAAATTCAAATCGGTAGAGCTATGGTGAAATGTTAAGCAATCTGAAGTTTCCACATCAACAATATAAAGTACGAATGAATGGAGTATTTAGCAATAACATTAAATAAAGAGGACGTTTTAGAAAAATAACTTTTTGGAACGAAAGAGCTTTAACGACTATAACAAGAATATCGAAGAAACACCATTGTGAGAGACATACATAGTTTCAAAGTGCTTTGTGAAGCGAGTCAGTAACTTTTAAAGATTGGACAAAAGCTAAATTTATTAGCAACTTCTGGTGTTTGCACAAACGATTGTGATTCTGCAATTTTTCTTTATCCACTTTGTTATAATTTAATATCATGTGGAACCTCTGTTAAAATAAGAGAAAAGCACAAAGAGAAACGAAAAAAAACAACAGAATTCAACAACACACACTGTATATTTTTTCGTGAATTTCTTTAGATGTGATTGATAAACGTAAAAATATACAACAAAAAAAATTAAAATAGCGAGATATATATTTTAATATGCTTTTTTGTTTATTGTTGAAAAACAAAATGCTGCGCTATTGGCAAAAGTGCTTCCACTGAACAACTGACTAAAATCGTTTTAATAAAACCACAAAAATTATTGACGTTAATATAGCGCAGCGCATATCGTTAAAAATGTTGTTGATTAGCAGAATCGCCAATTTTGCTGTAAAATTTTTTAATCAACAATTGTAAAAACGGTAAAACGTGAAAGGACTCGACAGCGAATAGAAAATAATGGTTATGGATTTTATAAAGTAAGTTTACTGTTTACTTATTTTAAAAGAGTACATAATGAAATTGTGTTTTTTCTAAGGTAAAAGGAAATCAAATACTCGAAAGAAAAAAAAAACATTTAGGGGAAAGGAAAGTCGCTCATAGGTACGAAGGCAATGAGACATTATTATATTTAGTGATGTATCTAAGTTAGATAATGTGCCAGTGATACTAGATGAAGGTTATCCGAAACCAAACTGTTAATTTCCAGCCAGTTTTATGGTATGGCGATGCATGTCTTCAAAGGGTGTTGAACAGATACATTTTATAAATGGAAACGAAAACGCACAAAAATACATTAATATATTAAATGAAAACCTTATTCCATCAATACCAAAGTACCACAAAAATAACAAAAAGCTGCTACAAGACATTTAAGTTGACGTTCTGCATTGGGCTTCTTCTAACAAAGACCTCAACTCTATTGAAAACTTATGGGGCTTTATAAAAAGAAAGTTGCGAAAGCACCCTCAACGTACTCTAGTTGATTGTGCTTTTTTGTGATAATATTTTCCTATTAGGCATTAAAACTATGTTGAATAATAAAATGGTTCAAAACGTCACGGACTTACCTCGTAACAAATGAATATAAGTATGTATTTTTAGTATTACTTTATAAATTGTTGTTGGCATTCGGAATCTTGTGAGTAAATTTCGCACCGAATATACATTATTGGACATTAAACCACCAACGCGCATACGTAAGAACGTAACCAGAGGAAAATATCGCAGCTATATTCGCCAGTGTTGTTGATGACCGTGCATTATCGATTCGGCGCCGTTCGAAGCAACTGGGCCTCTGTTACTCAACTACGTGAAAAAAAGGGTTTGGGTGTAAAACCGTTCAAAATACAGCTGGTGCAAGAATTGAAGCCACATAATTGATGTATGGGCGCTTGGAAAGTAAGGCGTCGGAAAGTTGTGTTCAGCGACGAAGATAATTTCTAGTTGAATGTATACGTGAACAAGCAAAATTACCGTGTGGAGAGCAACCGGAAGCATTGCATCCCGAAAAATGCACTATTTGGTGAGGATTATGGGCCGGTGGCATCATTGGACAGTACTTTTTCAAAGACGAAGAAAGTAGGAACATTACTGCAAACGGCGAGCGCTACCGTGCGATGACTACAAATTGTTTTTGCCCAAAATAGAAGAGCTGGACTTGGATGACATGTGGTTTCAACATGTCACACAGCACCCGAAGCAATGGCCTAATTGAGAGGCAAGTTCGGTAAACAGTTTATTTCACGTTTGGGGCCGGTTAGTTGGCCGCCCAGATCGTGCGATCGTGCGACGCCTTTGGACAATTTTTTGTGTGGCTATGTTAATGCCCTGTTTGCCGATGTCGAAAGAAAACTCATGCGAAAGAAAGCTAGTCACTCACATTCGAATCAATTTGAGTTTGTCTATGTCACTCACTTTCGTTCGCAGCTACTTACGTCAGTCAATTTTTGTATCTTACGTATTAATAAAGCAAAGTAGTGCCAACTTATAAGTATAATTGTTTTACAGCAATTTCCTCTAAAAATACAAAAAATACTACTAAATCGTTTGAAGTCAAATGCAACTACTTTTGAAATTAATCAGCTGTCGAAATAAAAAAAATGTAACCAAAACAAACTAAAAGTTTACAAAATAAAAAAATATAACTACAACCACCTGTTTCCTGCATACTTTTTTGTTGTCAGCTATTTTCTTTTTGGTTCTAGATTTCAAATCAGTTTTCAAATCTGCAAACAATATGTGTTATTTTTGCAAGTAGCAAATACAAAATAAGTACCTATGTATGTACATATATGTATATGTACATGTAGGCAATAACCCACCCCAAATGTACATACATTTGTATGAATGTATGTATGTACTCACAACTAAAAAAGCTATTTGTTATTAAACATTTTTTTCATAAAATATTTGTTTATTTATATATTTTTTCAAAAAATTATTGTTATTCGAACACAAAATAACTGATGCCTGATTTTGAAATATGTGTTCGCAAAGTTGACAACAACTTCGAAACAGACAAACGCATTTTTGTATGAAAACACTTACGTTTTCATTCGAGTTGTCGTTCGAGTCATCGTTCGCATAGAACCAATTTAGGTTAACCCAAATCAGTTTTCTTTCGCTTAGATTGCGAAAGAAATGTTTCTTTCGATATCGGCAAACAGGCCGTAAGGCTCATGTCTATAGGGACAAGCCTAAAACGGTTGACGCACTGGAAGCCAATGTGGAAGAATTTATTCGTGAGATAACGGCCGATATGTTGCAGAGAGTATACCAAAATTGGACCCAGCGTATGAACCATTTAAAGCGTAGCTGTGGTCAACATTTACATGAAATCATATTTAAACATTGAATTATATAGATCGTTTTATCGACTCAAGTAAAGATTTCATATATGTAATTCGCAAACGCTCCCACAAAGTAAAACTATTGGCAAAATTTAAAAGCAGCGTTGCCGCGCAAGAAATTCTTTTCCCACCAAAATTATAAAAAAAATCTAACAAAACGCTTTTTTGTCTACGAAAATCGAAATTTTAAAATTTATTTGGTTATTAACAAGAACACTGATCCAATTACACTAGTAAGTAAATATAAAGATATTAATCATACAAGATAAAAATACAGCCTTAAATGATTTTTAAATACATAGAATAGGCAACCCTTGCATGGGTTAAACTACGTCATCACTGAGTTCACCTTAAAGAGAGTAAGAAAAAAAGAGGCGTCAATTTTAAACCATTGTTTGATGAAATGTCCATCAATGATCTAGAAATAAAAAAATAAATGAAGTCTTCTTTTCATACATTTTATGCGCAAATAAGTTGAAGAAAAGCCATAGTTACTGATTTTTTAATTGTAGGGTAAGAACAAGTGTTTTATTGTTGTATAATTGTAGCTATATCGATTCGCACCGAAACGCAAATTGCCTTACTATCTACATATATGTACTTATATTAAGAAAACATTAAGGGCCTTATTAATAAAATATATGTAATTGCTTTTTTAACAATTAATCAAGAATTAAAATAACAGAAGTGGACGTGTACAATTTGTTAAAGAAAATTTCAAAGTAAAACCAAAGACTAGATTTAAGTATAATGATGTTGACATACATTGTCCTGCCAAAGCTAAATTTTTGAAGGAATATTCCTTGTGTATGACTAGTGATAGGATTCTCTCAACGGAGAGCAAAATACCAAAATGGAAATAAACTCTCAGCAAAAGCAATTCATACTTATGAACATTGTTTATGTTTGTGTGTTTACATTGCCAATATTTTGCCCACCAAGCAAACAGCTTTGCTTTTAGATGAGTACTAATTAAAAATACAATGTGATCAAGCCTTTTCTTAGTCCACTAGCATTCAAAAAACAATTAATTTCTTTTGACTTTCTAAACAAGACAAAAAACAATTATTCTAAACTTAGCCTTAGATTGTAAACTAAAGTTATATATCATAAATAAGTACGACAATTAAGGAACAAAAACGTTGATATATGGTTTTTATATTGTGTTTGCTGGGTTTTACAAATTCAAATAATATTATGACGTATTGTATGTAAAACTTATTGGATCTTCTGTGTTGCCGTAGCAAAACCATACAGTGTTTTTATTGTATAAATAAAACAGCATAGACTGTCGTCGAATTGTAGATGCCTTACGAACCAATTCGAAAAACGTGCCAATAGAATTAACATCAATTCGTTATTTTGTTGGTTACATAGCTAGACGAATATCTTGCCAGGGTTATTATGAACAGCAACCATCAACTGGTTGAAAAGTGCAAAATTTTGTCAACTACGGTTGATATTGTTATTACGAAAACCGGTTGATAAATTTGTGAATGAGTAAGAACGTATTAGCAATTGTGAATGTGCATTTGAAATGACAGCTGAGAAATGACAAAAATAAGATGGAGTGAATGTGCGCAATTCGTTTAGAAATTAGTAACGAAAATTTAATTTAGAAAATGAGTTCAATAGAACTATTTTTTGATTCGGACGATGACCAATATGAGGTTAGATGTGAATTAGGAAGAATGAGACGACGCATAAGAGACGCTTCTAATCCTCTAGAATTGGATGATGATACGTATGTACATAATTGTAATTTTTAGAAAAAAATATCAAATACTAAAGCTCGAAATTTTGCAGTTTCACAACAATATTTCGGCTTTCGAAAGAAGCGTTTGTGAGCATTTATGAAGAGGTGGATGAAAAAGTGAAGGAAATGAAAAACGTGAGAGGCGTTAGCACAATTATAAAACTGGCGGTTGTGCTGCGCTTTCTAGCACAAGGAAGCTACCAATCTGCAGTCGGAAACGGCTTCCACTTAGGTGTGGCACAACCGACCGTCTCTCATATATTACAAGAACTGTTACCAATAATGGAAAGCTCTTTGTGTCCGAAATATATAAACTGCACTTACACTGAGGAAGAAGAGAACCAAAGCCGCTTATATTTTTATCGGAAAAGTGGCATTCCCAATGTCATTGGATGCATAGATGGAACACACATTAAAATCATCAAGCCAAATGAAGAAATTAGGCATTGGTTTTACAACAGAAAAGGCTTTTATAGCCTCAATGCTCTAGTGGTAATTACAAAAAATTCCGTTTCTTGCAATTGTATTGTAGATTACACTAAATTAATTGCAGTTTTGTGACCATCAAATGCGAATCCGCTATATTAATGCCAAAAATCCAGGATCTTCCCACGATTCACACATCTGGAACAATTCGTCTTTAAAAGCATTTTTGGAGAGCGACAAAAGACAGCGAGGAAAGGATTACCTTATTTTAGGTAAGATAATCTGTATGTTTTGCCACTTGGCAAGAGTTTATTTGTCTTATTTTATTTAACAGGCGACGGCGGATATCCTTTGTCTTCTTTGCTACTTACTCCATATAGGGATGCCGAAAAAAGCTCTGTGAGAGGACGGTTTAATACCAAACATGCCCAAGCCCGTAACATTGTTGAACGAACAATTGGGCTTTTAAAAAGCCGCCTTCGGTGCACACTTGGTGCAAGAGAATTGCATTATGGGCCAGAAAAGGCAACACGAATTGTGAATGTTTGTGCGGCACTCCACAATATTTGCATTAACTACAGGGTGCGCAATGTAGAGGTAAACGCCGAAATGGAAGAAAACTTAAGGGGATATGCAGATTCTACAGCCATATTAGAGCATTCCGAAGCAGGACGTCTTCTAAGAGATTCAATCGCTAGTAGTCTTTAAATAAAGATATGTATATACAATTTCGTATAGTTTAAAATTTTACTTTATTTGTACTTCATTTTTAATTCCATAAAAAAGTAAAAAACTAAAATAAAAAAGAAGAAACAACAATAAACAAAGTATTTCTTAAAAACTTAATAACTATTTGCAAAAAAAAAAACCAAAATCAATGATAAATAAATTATTTTTCAGTTTCTTATCAGCTTATTAGAAAAATAAAGTATTAGACAAATATTAAAAAAAAAAAAATACGAATTATGTATGTGTGCACGTATCATTAAAAGAAATCCAATTTTTTTTGATGCATAGGAACTCACAGCATTCGTTTTCTCATAGGAACATTATAGCAAATTAAGGCACATTGTTTTACTTAATAAATAAAGAAAAGTCAACAAAATGTCTTAAAGAACTAAATAAATATTTTTTAAAACTAATTAACAAATGTCGGTCATAATATACTACATTTTGTTATACATTTCCTTCTTCAAGTCCAATAATTCTTTTTTTAATTGCAATTTGGCATGTCTTGCCACCGCCTTGGCGGCCATTTCTTCTTTCAATAATTTAATTTTTTCTTTCTCCACTTCAAGCATTTCTTTTTGCACTTGATAATTTTTTTTTTCATAATACTCTATATTTTGAAGCTGTTTTGTCACGCTTTTATAAAATTTTTGTTGTACGTCCGTCTGCTTCTTTAATAAGTCTAAGCGCTCATTTGTTGTTGTGGATGGTGTTCTCTGGCATTTTGAGGTGGATGCATTGTGCAGCTGACGGCTTGCTTCCGAAAGGCTGTCTGGGTTAGGAACAAGCTGGTTCTCACCTGGCGTGACGAATTCGTTACCAGGCGCCTCCGTGCAAGCGGTCATATTTAACAAAGCTGTCATCGCTTCCTCGGTTTTATTCAGAACATTAAGGTTGCAGGGACCACCACCCGTTGCACATAATTCTCGCCTATTTTCAGAAATTTTTTTCTTAGTTTTGCATTTCAGATCCTTCCAAACACGCTGCCATATTTTGGTATTTCTGATAGGTGGACCTAAACTATTTAGCTCTGTCGCATATTCCTCCCATTTTTTTTCATTAACTGCTTTTGAGCATAGTCCTTTAGCGATATCCGGATTCGCTTCCATCAAGCTTACAAGCCTTGCAATTTGCTTCTTGTTGCTCATAATACGCGCCCTGTTCATAAAATCAATAATTTTGTTAATTTGTAACGATATTTATGTATTTTTTTACTATTTATTTACTACTTACATTTCGGTTGAATATTTTTCTCCGACTATTTTGTAGTTGCAAAAAAGAGAATAATTTTCCGTTAATAGCTATTCACAATAGTGATTCTACGGTTGCTAGTTGAAAAATTTGAGTTGATACTTCTTTTCAACCGCTGACATTTCGTAATACCGATTTATCAACTTTGTTGCAAAATTTTCTCTTATCAACCGCAAGTTGCTGTTCAGAATAAGCCTGGTGTTAAATGTCGTATGGATCTAATTAAACCAACGCAGATTTTGTCATATCCTTCGGAAATGTTTCTTCATGCAAAAAATTACGAAACAGAATCTGACTTTGGAAGTTTGTGCGCTCCGTCCGACTTATTTTTTGAAGTTTGCAAAATTCATATAAAAGTCTTCGAAAAATTATTTTTAAATAACAAAGAAACAAAAAACATAAAAAACTATTGTTGAGCAATGTGTAAAATGCACCAAAGATTCAATTTATTCCTTTTGGTTTGAAGAAAGTTACATATGTTATGAACACAGGATGGAGATGCTAAATTTAAATTTAATTATCCTTATACTATTACGAAAGCATTCTTCATCGGAAACATACAGATATAAATCATCAAGCAGTATAAAGTTAAAATTTTAAACCATTAAATATATGTATATAAATAAAATTAATCAATAGTTAATAGTTATCAAACATAAGCTTTTGTTTTATTACAACTTTGTTTTATATGTATGTAAGTACATACATACACATATTGTAAGCACACAACTGAATTTTCTAAAATAATGTCATTATAATTCGGTGTGAATCAGCGTAGTAGCAGTTGTACAACAATAGAACACCTATTCTTACCCTGCAATTAAACAATCAGTAACATTGGCATCTACGTAGCTTATTTCCACATAAATTGTATGAAAATATACTTTTGGTTTTTTGATTTTATTTTTCTGGAATGTGTTGTGAACGAAAAGAAATAACATACTCTCAAACAATTTTTTAAGACGCACTTTCTACATGTGTATGTATGTTTTAATGTGTTTTGCTTTATAGTATAAAGTTTATACTCTGAGTTATTCTCTCAATTAGCGTGAGTACGAAATTTATGCTTTCCCTGTTACATGCTTCCCCCCTTCATCTAAAGAAGAGTAAAATATTTTAAAATTTCAAATGTAGGAAGTGCAACATCTTTATAATCTATAGTCTTTGATTCAACATTTTACATATATCAGGAGCTCTGCAATCCAAATATGTAGACCATGCTGTTAGAAAATCTGAAATTCTTTGACATTTTATACATATGTACATATATACGACAATATAAGTATGTATGTATCTTTTTTCAAAGACATCTCTGCCAGTTCAAACTATCTCGATTGACATTTTTTAGAGGCGAAATTATTGCCACAATAGAGTTCTGCAGAAGATTGCATTGTCGCGCAATGTTTAAATGAATAATTCATGCAATAATTGCTAAAAAGATAACAACTGATTGAGAAAAAATTATACCCTTTAGTCAACAAATATTATACGAGCATATGTAATTATTTTCGTAATTTATTCATGCAATAGGTTATGTTACGTTGTATATGCCGCCATTCAGCACAAGACAGAGGAAATGGACAATAAGATACATATCCTTAGCCTATATCTCATCAATAGAACCGGTATTACACTACAATGATGCCCGGATAAGAGTTTATCCCTCTAATACGCAGCCCGACGTCGGTGTCAGATTCCAAAAAAGGGGGCTGCCCATAAGAGTTGCAGCTCTCTCCAGCGAGAGAGCAGGACAATTGCAGATGAGGTGTTCAACTTCCTCTTCCTCCTTCTACGGAAGTCATTGTAAGGGACACATAGTCTTCAGGCATGGACCCCTATATAACAATATGCAGTAAAAATTGCAATAAGTGTACGCGATTAATCCCGAGAAACCCATTTTGGGACTGCATATCCTGTGAGTCACCTACCAGTTAGTCCATATTCCAATCTCTCAACCGGGCTCCAGCCGTGGTTACAATTGCCCTTATTATGATTGTCGTCGTCGACGTCACAGCATGTCGACATCAATATCGCTATCAAGAATTATTGATAGGATATTACTACTACTATAGCTTATAAAATTACAAGTGGCCATTAATATTCGTTAATTATTGCCTATAACGAATACAGAAGTTCTCTTTTTTTACTATCGACGTCGACGTGACAATCACAATAAGAGGGAATGTTCCTGTTTCCACTTTGTTCGCCTGCACCTAGACTGGCTCTAGCTTTGAACGTAGCGCTGTCTCATTCAGAGACGCCCGGCATTCATATACCATACCAGATGTTGTGAACACTGGATAGAAATTTCACCGCAGCCTTGTTGTGGGTACAGATGCAAATATCCTCAGCGTATATCCTATGGTACATCAACCAGCCCGCTGTCCTCCTAATGGCTTGACCATGAGATCAGCTGGTAGACATCAAGAGCAGAATTCCTTAGAATTTTTCACATGATGTCACGGTAAGTGGTCTTCTTTATAACGGGCCAATATACCAGCGAGCCATATATCAATATCGGCCTAACCACCATGGCAAAAAGTCATTTCGAGTTCCTGGGGCTTACCCCAGTATTTCCAAATAGCTCTCTTACACATGTATATTGGCAAGCATTGTTCAAAGCGTCCTCTATATCAATAAAGGCTAACAATGTATGTTCCCATCGTTCCATTGATTTCTCATCAAAACCGACAAATGAGTGTAGCGTAGTCTCCGAGGACCTACCCCACTCAAGTCTTGTAAAAGAAAGAGGTCAGATATATGGGTCTGAAATCTTTCATAGTGTGTGTGGTCTTACCTTCCTTGAAAATAAAAGTCACGGCGCACCTAGTCCGCGCCTTAGGCGCGTATGAAACAGTTCATATATCCTCAATAGCCATAGTTCTACAATTTCTGCATTTCGCTGTATATCGGCTGGAGTTATGCAGTCCAGACCCAAAGATTTTTAGCCCGAAACTACCTATTGCCCACATAAGCCTTTCCCGGGAACCTACGCCAGCGTGGTACATTTAACATCTTCCGTCGTACATTCCCCTTGAGTACCTCAAGGGTCTCCTGGCCACTGGTCTTCCAACTACTGCATGGTTTTCTAATGAAATTTGGTATAGTGTGATTCGTCGATATGATTTTCCGAAGTCAACTCGTCTCTGAGACACCCTCCACGTCACTATAGAAAGATCACCAAGACATGCGCTTCGCATTTCTTTCAAAGTTATTTACACCTTATATAATGACCAGTCTCTCAGCCTGTTAGCCTCGTTGAAGTCTGCGAGACTCTGAGCTAGCTCTTACCCGGCAGACGCTGTGTCTGCAGGATTAACATATCGCAAGTTTGAACGCACTACTAGGTGCGCATACAGCATTATGTATGATCGGCGGTAATAAATGTATTCCACCATGTTTTAAACTTAAAATGAGACAAGTGGGATTCAATAACACGTGAATGAAAATATATTCACCCATTCCCAACTTCATGTCGATTTTGCCACAACTTTGAATTAAAAACATTCTTAGTTAGATTAAATGTTCGCGTTTTAAATTGATGTTTTTGAATATCCGAGTCGATGTTAATGCATTTTTGATATTTGTTAAATGATGAAAATGTGGTAAAATATGATAGAAAGTTCTTTACAAATCACAAAGGGGTTTCATGAGACAACTATCGTAAGTTTGTCTATTTGCGGCGCAAATGTCAATGTTGAATGTTCTCACGAAAATCCTTATATTTTGTTTTTATACCATCAAAGAAAATAATAAACATAATAGAAATTTCTATGTAGCTGTCCAAAACTTAAATGTTAAGGAATATTAACTTACCAATCACATGAGGAGCTTTAAAGTCAAAATACCGCATCAGTATTCCTATTGTAAACAAACTTCGGCGAAACATTGGGGTATAAATTGTTTCAACACTTTGATTGTTGTGGGAAACCTGATTTCGGCTATAATCCAGAATTCGATAAAATCTATAAAACAAAGATAAAGAAATGCAAAAATTAAAGTGTTGTAACATAATGTTCAGTTTATGCTTTCATCATTAGAATAATTTTCAACCAACATGTACACGTTGGCTAAATGTAATCCATTAGAGTTCATTACATATTCAAAGGCAACTTAATGTTAATGTCATGCACAAGTTCCTATACATATAGTTTCCTACACAAACATACGAATCCGTAAAATTTGATTAAATGTGGTGTATTTATACCATGATGAATGTCAAAGTTATGTCATGATTGAAATTCATCACATGTATATTTGGTTTATTAGTATTATTGCATCGTTATGATATATTAATCAGAGCCCACGGTCTGGATGTCAAATGTTATTCGGAATAATTATATATATGGTCGCATATGCGTATGAATACCTATGTGTACGCCAAAAACAAGTGTTAACCAAGGGAGCATGAAATCATATTAGGTAAATAGAGTTCATTCTAATTTTTTTCTTTAATTATTGTTACGAGTGTGTTTCTTTAAATATGGTATATATGTATATTAAATACATAGACATAATTGATGATGTCTGTTTGATCACAATCAAACTTTCCTAAACACTCCTTTACATACATATATGTTTTACTTATTTTTTTGTCATCTACATATTTCTTTTTCTCTGACTTTAATTTATAACAGTAACCTCTTACATATGTACATATATACTTTGTTCAAAATATTAACTTAGGAAACCAAAAATGAATTTTCATAGAAAAAAGATCAAAGCAAAAGACATCAACCACATTAATACGTGTTTCGTTTATTGATTTACAATGTGAATGATGCGAATTTTTTTAATTGACTGTTAATGGTTAAATTACATACATTACTCGTACATTGAGTGATGAAGAGAAGTGAAAATAGAAGTACACTAACCACAGCTATTTGCTAACCACAATCCCACTCTTTCGCACTCGATCATGTTCCATCCCATTTGACCCAGCGCAGTGGTTCAGAATTGTTTTTCGCTGGCCTAAACTTTACCTTTTAAGCCGATTGAGATATTTGAATATTTTTGTTAATGGACAGGTAGCTCTTTGTGATTTTATCTACTTTTAATTTTAATTAAAATTAATTAATTAATAATTAAAAAAAAATGGAACTAGCACTAAACCAGTTTCCAAAACTGACTCCATAAAGACAGGTTCTGCTTTGGAGTAATAGAACCGGCTACTTTTCGGACAATGTCAGTCGACAACATCTATGATACTATTCCAGTTGTTGTCTGATATTCCTAAATTCTGCAGAAACCCAGAAGAATCTGAAATATTTATAATGAATGTCGAAGAAGTGGGAAAACATGTGGAATCAACACGTATTGAATTATTTGATGTAAGAATATGCAAAAAATTTGTGGAACAAGAAAATATCTGATTTATAAATAACAATAATCTAGTAAGATTGGAAGAACTAAAGGTAATATTGAGGAGAAATTTTAATATACCATAGTGTAGTTTACGTAATAAAATAAAACTACTGAATTAAGAACATCAAAAACAAATAAATTTTATGATTACATGGAATCACTAAAAACAAAACTTAATTTAAGAAAAAATATTAGTATTAAAAATTTTCATTACTAAGTTACCTAATGTGTCCAAATTAATTTTTCAATCTAGAAATCCTCATTCTTTATTGAAAGCTAACAATTGGTATAGGTTTTTCAAAATATACGAAAGAGTAAGCTTACGTTAAAGCTTTTACACAAACATTGTTCAGTGTGGTTATCATAATTTAAGAACGAAATCTTAAAATTTTATATAAAAATATTCTGAATTCTATACATATATTCGTTAATTTCTTAAGGTATGCAATTTATTTTTATTCAGGCTCTAGGTCATATAAGTATTTATTTAAAGTCTTACAGAAAATACTTTGAAAATTGTCATATAATAATTCTTAATTTAATAATAAAACAAAAACAGGAAGAACAAATTAACCGAAAATTGTAATAAGGAGAAAGAAACAGAAGAAATAGCCAGATCTAAGCTTGTAATGACTAATTGTCCATAGTCCTTAATAAATGGTCATTAACAATAAAAGAGAGGGAAATAATTAACACGGTGGGTGAAACTAAAAAATTTTTGAAAAAAAGAATATTTTAATTTTGAAAGCCAAAAGGAAATACTACAGTAGCAATAGACAAAATTGAGTACGAAACGAAAATGAAATTAATGTTACAAGGCATTTTTACCTACAAACGATTGAAAGTTGATCCAACGTCAAAACTACAAACACGTAACAGTGTTTTTGTAGAAAAATTACTAAAACTAAATATATGCGATGTTTTGCGCCCTCTTTTTGAAGATCGCATTATCAGCCGCAGAGCTGATGTCGTTTGGCCACCTCGGAGCTGCGATTTGACATCGTTGGACTATTATTTGTGGGGTGCCGTCACAGATAAGTGTTACGCCGACAAGCCATAGACAATTGACGCTTTAAAGGACAATATTCGCGAAGCCATTGGTGAAATACAGCTGCACACAATCTATAATGTGCTTAAAACTTGGACCGATCGTGTAGGCTACTGCATGGCCAGCCGAGGCAGCCATTTGAATGAAATTATTTGCCATTATTAACCGGAAGGATTGTACTTTCAAATAAAAAAAAAAATTGAGAAAATATTCAGTACTTTTTTTATAGCATTTTCAAAAAAAGGACCCTTTAGAAATATTAAAGAAGGGCAAAGAGTTAGTTTTTAGAAAAGTGCTCAGTTTTTGTATCAAAATTTTCATAAAACTATAAATTATGTTATTGTAATTAAGATCTTGTAATAATTATGGTTTTATAAAAATTATACATACTTATTCTATATATGGTAGTTCCAATAGATTTAAGCTGTCTCGAATTCTTTTCCGGATACGTGCTATTTGTGTTTTTTTGTTGTTGTTGTTCTTTTATTTTTTAATCTTTGTTTAACAGTTTTTGGCATGCAGGTATGCATTTTCACGGAAATATGTACTACTAATAAAATGCAACTCTGTGACCTAAAAACAACACCTAGATGTTGTAAACCGTAATCAAAAAATAAATTAATGTTGTGTTGTAGCCGAAACAACACAACATTTAAGTGTTTTAAACCATAGTCGGGGCAATAATAGACAATAGATAAATACATATAAATTGCTGAACAATGTAACCATCGCACCAAGGCTCTATGAACTTCCTTAAGTTCATAAAAGGGACACGCCGCCAAGGCCCATTTGCTAATTCGCCATCATATGGACTATGCAGATTCATAATAAATATCTTAAAAAAACAACAAAAAATTTAAAATATAAATATAAAATGCAATAGAATTTAAAGGAAAATTAAAAAATATGCATATTTCTGATGATAAGCAATCGGTATAGTAAAGAAAAAATGGAACAAAATCGCTGAACACACTAAAATACCAAAATATTTATTTCTTCTTCTGTATAAAAGATAACAGATACTTTATATATGATAACAAGATATATGAATAATGGAAAATTCCTGTTTAACAGCATCAACAGTAATTGCAGACATAGTTATGGAAGAATTGTTAGGACACTGTGATCGAAAACCTGCAGCAAAAACCCAAGAGCAATGACTAAATATGTAGATGATCTAATTTGACATATACAGTTTATTATGAAGCTGGAAAAGAATGGAAAGTTGCTATATTTAGATGCACTAATAATTCGAAGACAAAATACAATAAAAATAGACTGGTAGCAGAAACAGAATGCTTCATGGCGCATTATTAATTTTTATTGCAATCGCCCGAAACATGTAAAATCTACACAGCACAAAATTTCGTAAAAAGAGTCTTACACATAAGTGATGAAATATTCAATACAGAAAATTCAAAAAAATGAGTTGTATATTAAAAATAAAACAGTTTCCACTTACTATGGCAAAAGATATTATTAAAAATGCTATATAAACAAAATTTTCAAGTCAATGACACATGTTCCTGGTTTTTTGGAGAGATTTACGTACTCAAACATATATGATAGAAAGAATGGTAATATTACTCTAAAAACTGATAATACACTAAATAAACTTTTTTCAAATACTAAAACAAAAATAGATGTATTATAAAAATCAAATTTCGTATACAAAGTACCAAGCAGCGGAGACGGGTCCAACATATGTAATAATATATATGTAGGTACGACGAAATCAATATCTGATTATAAAACAAGAAAAGAAACAACAGAGCAAAAAAACAGCGTTAGCAACCCACTGTGCGACGAAAGGACGTTACCCAAACATAAACAGGCATATTCAGGCTTATTATGAACAGCAACTTGCGGTTGATAAGAGAAATTTGTACAACAAAGTTGATAAATCGGTATTACGAAAAGCCAGCGATTGAAAAGCAGTATCAACCTTAATTTTTCAACTAGCAACCGTAGAATCACTATTGTGAATAGCTATTGATGGAAAATTAGTTCTCTTTTATGCAACTACAAAATAGTAGGAGAAAAATATTCAACCGAAACGTAAGTAGTAAATAAATAGTAATAAATAAATAAATAGCGGTATAAATAAACAAAATAGTTGATTTTAAACCCCATGTCAGCCAAGTCCAGCTCTTATATTTTCGGCAAACTGCTTTTTTCGGGATGCATTGGCAGTTCTTGCAATGCTCTTAAGACCAAAGACGGCAATTTTGCTTTTTCACGTATACATACACTCAACCAGCAATATTCCGATAAAAGAAAATTACATTTTCATTCAACTTTGCTAGCGCCCATTCACAAGAAGTTATCCGTTGTCGTAGGTCGTATGGCTTCAATTCTTGCACCTGTTATATTTTAAAAGGTTTTACACCCAAATCCTTCCAAAAAAAATTCCACATAGTGGAGTAACGGAATCGATAATTCACGGTCATCAACAACACTGGCGGATACAGCTGCGAAATTTTTTTCTGTCGGCACTCTACATATGCGTGTTGGTGATTTAATGTCCAATTATGTAAATTTGGTGCGAAATCTATTCACAAGATTCCGAGTAGCTACCTCAGGACGTCGCCAAAAATTACTCTTAAACGAGCATACGTTTATAATAAAATTCAATAATCTGCAAGCGTTGTTCGTTTGTAAGTCGATTCATTTTTAAATTATAGACCAGACTGAACATGTTTACCAGTAACATGCTACACCAAAACCGCTGAGCTGCCAAAAAACAGTGTTGCCAAAAACAGAGTTGCTAAAAATCATACTTTATTTATGTTTTTCATGTTTATACTATTATATTTTAACACCTTTAAAATTTTAACAGGTTATTTTTCTTATAAAACATCGATTTATTGTCAATCTGATTTTTTTTATATATTCATGTTATTATTTGAACATCAATAATTTTTCAAATTTCTGCATTAGTTGTAAAAAAATTTAAAAGTTTTAAAAATAAAAGAGTATCAATATTGTAAATTTATATATTTTTATATTTTCACTAAAAAAAAGCATAAATGCATTTTCTTAACTATTACAACTTACGACTATACTATCAATATTTATAATCACCCTTATTATGAAAACCGTTTCCCAACAATTTTGTTCCCATTTCCCACTGTTGGTATTACGAAACTCTTTTTCCCCAATCTGGCATCTTCGAATGTGAATTCCCTTATTATGAAATTAAATTTCATTCGAATTTTTTTTTATTCACCCTTATTATGAAAACCGTTTCCCAACAATTTTGTTCCCATTTCCCACTGTTGGTATTACGAAACTCTTTTTTCCCAATCTGGCTTCTTCGAATGTGAATTCCCTTATTATGAAATTAAATTTCATTCGAATTTTTTTTTTATTTATCAAACATTCGTTCCCTTTGAATTTTGATGTGAGCAAAATGTAAGTATTTCTTAAAAAATATAAAAATTAGCAATTTGAATAGAAATTTTTGCATTTCTAGGGCGGTTAATAAAATTCAATTGCAGATATTAGTTGAGAAAATGGAAAACTGCCCAAGTATTGCTAGTGGTTATTCCAAAATAACCAAGGAAGAAAGTGACTCTTTTTGGGAAGATGCAATAACTTCTTTAAATAGTGCGGGACCTCCGAAAAAGACTTTGCCAGAATGGAAAAAGGTATTCAGGGTTTTTTTATAAATTTTAAATAAAAAATAATTTCATAAATGTTTCAAAGGTTTGGATAGACCAGCGACGATATACACGGAAGAAGGCTGCAAATATTCATCGCTATCGGGAAGGTACTGGAGGAGGACCACCAAAAAAGCTTCGGCTTACCTCGACTGAGGAACGCATTTATGAATTGGTGAATATGAAAGAGGCTGTAGAAGGGGTCGAGGACTCTTTTGTTTTTGGTGGTTTAGAAATTAATAAAGAAAATAGTGCTATAGAAGTGAATAAAGAAAATACAGTGCATTTGGAAGTGGAGATTCCCACGCCTTCACCATCGTCTAGTACAATTCCTCCCTCAACGACATCCCGACAACTATTTACACCAAAGGCTAAAGAAAAGTCGGCTGTGGGCCTTATTGAGACCGAAATTAAAGCTCAAGAAAAAATGGTAGAGAAGATGACCGACCTGGTTGACTTGTTGAAAAACGATAATACTGAAACAAAAGTTTATGTGAAGAGAATTAGCCGATCCCTGGAAAAAATGGTGGATTTCAACACCAAAATATTGGATTTGAAACAAAAAAAAATTTATTTGAAAGAAAAAAAACTAAACGAAATAAAACGGCATCATATGGAACTTGAAAAGTTAAAGGTACAGGAAATACAAAACCAAATTGACGAAAGTAAGAAATTGATCTAGCTTAAACAGATGAAGCACTCCTTAATAAGAGGAAACCCAATTTAAAATAATTAATCGGCCTTATTCCCGTTGTCGTCGTCATTAGACTTTTGTCAATTTTAGAAGTTTTTGATGTCTATGATCCAAAAGTATTGTCGATATTGTATTGACGTTCACGACGACAATGGGAGTAAGGGCGAAGAATTAAATTCAATGAAATGAATTAATTTGTTGCCTTATTGTAAAGTTCCTCTTAATTTTTTGTTTCTAAATTAACTAATAAAACAATATCTTTTGTTAAATAGAACTTGCTATATTGTTTCTTATTTCTTGCGCAACATTTTGATAAGTGGTTGGTGGCGTTGAGATAAGTTCCTCCTCCGTTTCTTCATCACAACTTGTGTATTCGACAGGGTCGCATTTGTAGGAGATACAAATGTTGTGCAATGCTACGCACAAATTGACTATTTATTGCAGGCATCTCGCAACTTCTTTCGGTGAAGTTTTTCATTCCCTCTGTTGACGTCTTCATCATTTTGGAGCAGCAAATGCAAAGAGGCACTTATTGGAAACATTTTTTTAAAATTTGGAGTTTTTAAAAAGATTTTGTATTTGTTAACACAAGAATTTCACAATTTTCAGCAAATCGGTCAAATAAAATTTACTTTAAAAAACAGCTGACAGCACTTAAGTTCAATGTTCGAAAATGTGAGCTGATTTGGAATGTTCCCATTATTTCATAATAGCAAATTTATGGGAATGGGAATTCCCATACAATACATTTTTGGGAATGGGAACTCACATTCCCTTTGTGAATGGGAACTCCCAATAATTTTGTAATAGGGGTGAATATATTGTGAAAATTATAGCAAAAGGATTTTAACTTTTAAAATTAATAAATAGTTCAAATAAATTCGAGTTTCATATCATGGAATAACAAGCGCATGTAAAACTTACGTATTACTTATATTTTAGCTTACATATTTTTGTTGCAACGATAACAAAAAATTATTGCTGTTATCATTGTGCACATAGAAAGGTGAAATGAACTAAAACGCTAAATTTTCTTTAAAAACAAAATTTGCAAAAAATGTACAGCATCTTTGTAGTTTGCGTAGGTTAGTGCAGAATGTATCCAAACAAAAAGTACTGTAGCAAAAATTTATTGGAGATAAGTGCGGTGTTTGCATTAATAATGTTCAGTAATAACATACTTTTGCAACATTTGCAATGTATTATGTTGGTTTTTCGGTCTCTTAGTGGGACACACTTAACACCTTTTACGAACATTGGAAATTTTTTGCTATGATTTTCTTGAGGATTTTTCGAGATAAGAATGTCAAATTTTTTACGGACTTTCATATTGTGACTGACAAGAGCAGGGTAAGATATGAATCTAAAATAAATTACTTTACTGCACCAAAAATAAAAACATGTTTATTATATACTCGTAAAACAATAGCGTAAAGTTTTCCACATAAAAATGTTAAACAAATAGTTATAAGCAACTTAACACAGTATTGAATACGCATAATTAATAAAATACACATGGCGCAAAATAGTTACATACATTGACCAAACCATGCTCATATTTCCTTTTTTAACTTTCAACATATGTATATCGAAGTGCGATCACCGTCAGACTGATTGGAAATTAAAAACTCAATCTATCCAGCTACTGAGATCAGTAACATCGTTGCAATTTGTAAGGGCCAAAATTTTTCACATTTGTTTTTGTGCGAATCTGACTACTTTTTTCCAAGTCATTATTTATATTTATAAGTACACATATTTTTATGTACGTCTTTTAGCTTAGAAGTTAACAGAAGGTTTGGTTATTTAATATGATGATGACTGTGTCAGGTGGAAAGCCGTGAATTTCTTTATCTCTTAAATTTTGTAGGTCGGACTGAAGTCCTAAAAGACTGAAATTTTGAATTTGTGGTAGGAGTTGCATATAAATTGCGGAATTATTAGTAGTGGCGCACACTGGGGATTTTTGTATGGAGGTGAGGAAAAAAAATACATTTTTCAAAAAATGTAGTGATTTCATCACAAATTTAGTTTTATTTATATAGTAATACACAAAAGTAATCAAAATGAAAAAAGGTAGAGAAATGTATATCGTTACCTACAATGTAAAAGGCCCTAACTAAGAAAAAAATTCTATTTTTTAACTTTTAATTTATTATTTTTTTAAATCTATTTTTAATTTTCTAAAAGAGCCTTAGCTTCGTCGCTTATAACACTATGCTTTTTCTGGCTAAATGAAGGAGTCAAATGTGAGATCATGGGATCTGATGTTACCATCATTCGGTGCATAATATCTTCGTTCGTGGCAAATCGACTGTATTTTCTGGAGTGTCTAAGGCGATATTTTTTATAGTCTTTGTTACGACTTTCCTGTACCTCTTCCGATAGTAAGCCTACAGGAAAAATACACTTTTCAATTATATCTTTTCCATGAATCAGAATTTTGTGAAGTGTAGGTGGCATATTGTACCACTCGTACAGTGCAACAAACTGTTTTTCCGTCTCCAGACAAAAATCACCAACTTTTTTGGGATCTACTACCTCGGTGATTGTTATAGCTTCGAAAATTATTGAAAACCTCTTGATTATGTTTTCATCTAGACCCGTGATTTCGGAAATCAAACAAAGCAAAGAATATTCGTGACGTATTTCCTGAATTTGTCGTACCAGAGCCTTGCTTAACAGTATCAACCTGTATTTTCTCTTTAAGTTCACGCTTTGTCAAATATTTTCGGTATTCAGTATTTCAGTCGACTCTCCCACGTTAAAATTCAATATTTTAAGCTAAATGCAAAAGACACTTCACCAGCTTAATTTGCGCATGAAGTGGTGACATACCAAATTGCAGTGCTTGTTTATTTACGGGCATAGATAGCTTCAACTTCTTCCATTTTATTCATCTTGGATGTTGTGGCTCCACAAATAAAACAAGAAGATGCTGCTGGTGTTTCTGTTATTGATTGTGCTGTCTTGCCGTCAATCATTGTAAAATATTGTGGGTGCAATTTCTGTAAAAAATCATGCAGGTAACTAACGGAAAAACCAAAATAATTAAAAAAGTGCACTTTCTTTTTTTCCTTTTAATTGTCCACGCAAATTTATTAACGCTTATTACTTTGCTACCGCAATCATAAAAATCAAATAACCTTTGGTTTATTACTTTTTTTAATTCTGAGAATCATAAAAATCAAATAACCTTTGGTTTATTACTTTTTTTTAAATTCTGAGAATCATAAAAACAGTCATCAATGGTTTTTCAAAGAATTTTGTGCATATCTCCAGCAATTTTTTTATATTCATACCTTTACTTAATTGTGAATAAAAGCGAAACGCGTTCATCGATTTTCATGATTTATGTCTCATTTTGTTCATATGTTATGCGACTTTACGTAAAAGTAATAGGACTTGACACTTTTTTTTAACGTTTTGGATATTTTATGAATTAAAAATAAAAAATTTCAATTTTTTGGGAAAAAAATATACTTTTTCTTCATACATTTATTTATAACTGCGAAACTGTTGCTTATGTAGCAAAACGTTATATAAAGAGATGAAAGTAATTGTAATTCTTGATTTTTCTAAATTTGTTTAAGCAAGATCCGACTAGTGGTTCTTGAGTTATGTTAAACAAAAGAGCCTTATCAGAATTGAGTCGCGAATCAATCAGCTGAAAAATTTTGTACTTTGTAATGCAACAAATTGAGAGGTGGCACTTGAAATTGATTAAAAATGTAAAAACAGATATGAGACAATGTATTAGTAGTGATTTCCAATTGTGGAAAAGTATGGATAAAATTGCAGGTCCAAATGTTTGGAGAAAAAAGGGATTTCTGTTATATGTTCCTAAAAATAAACAAACAAAAAAAACTTAAGGGTCTGCAGAGTTTATTTTTTTTTAATTTTAGTGTACTGAAATATCCTACTTTAAATAAAAAATAAAAAGAAAAACGTTAGCTCACATAATAAAATAATATTCGTTTTGAAATTCTTAGGTTTAAATTAAGTTGATTCCGTAAAACATACAAGTACTGAGTTTGAGACGGCTATAAAAAAAACCAGCAGTCAGATCGGAGTAATTCTTTTTGATTTGATTGTACCATTTATTCTAAAATTTTAAAATATCACTGCATATTGCATTAAGAGTATTTTGACAATTTGAGTTTTTTCCGCGAAATCCCCAGTGTGTGGCGGTGCATATCTGTAGATAAAGAAAAAAACTGCACTTCCAAAAAATCGTCCAATAGTAGTCAAGATCTAGGGTGCCCCCAGATAAAAAGTTACCATCTTCATACTTATCCACCCAAACCTACCTGAATACTAAGTTTTAGCTCTCAAGCTATAGTGAAAGTACCAAATATATTGATTAGTTAGTCGGTAAATAGGTTTTAGTACCTATACGTACTTTTTAAAGCTTTTGTGGTAAAACGTTCAAACAAACTGTTTCAAATACATTATTACTTAACAGCGGTTTATAAAGCCATTTTAATTTTTTTTTTGCATACTTGTACTTTAACCACATCTTCTACAACATATCTACTACAATCGGTCTGTTTATATAATTATCCTAAAGAATTTGCCATTCACATTAAAGTGTCTAAAGGTAGGAGTATACAGAAAAAATTTACCAAGTGCTAAATGCTGAAACTGGCGGCAATTAATTTTTGATCTCCTTTCTTATCAAATGCTCAAGAAAATGAAGCACTGTCTATAGAATATATAAATTAGAAATACTTGTGTATGTACATACTTATATAAGAAAGAATCATTAAATAGTTCTTGTCGTTATTTTGCGCAGACAAGATTACAGATATAAATTCATAAATCTAAAAAGAAATATACGATATACTTAGGGGCGTCAAACTTGGAAAGCAAAATTTAACACTATGCTCTTTAACTTGCTCATACATTGTTCCGCAAACGTATTCTGCAAACCATTTTCTTCTCCTTATTTTATAGGGAGGTGCATCTAAAAAATTTAAATTTATTCGTGGAATCAAAATTCTTTTATTACGAATTACTCCCGTTAATACTTCGCAATCTATGGTGTTGCGGTGCAAGTATTTTACTCTCATTAGAGTTCCATTTACGATAGCTTGTGCCGTGTTCAAATTACGAATCAGCATAACAATGGAATTTATTTTCAATTTCAATTTATGCGGTGGCATACCGCTTACGTTCAGTGAATTTAAAAATTAAGAAGGATATTCATTTAAGTCATTGACATCATTAGAAACTTCATCAAAAATTTAATAAACCTTCTCCAACCCTGAAAGACGATTGAGTATATCATTATTTATTGAAGCGCCGTCTTTATTGGTAGGAGCTAAAACAACGGAATTAAGAATTTGATCCAATAATATATTCTCACGAATATTACCATAGATATCAGTAATTAAATTATCAAAACAACCAATTATTTGTTGTGGCAATTCAATAGTGTCATCACATAACTCTGGATAATTTCTTAATTCACCATTACCAAGTTTATTTATGAAATTCGACAAATTCTACTTCTTCTGGTCTAGCTCTCATATTTTGTGTTAAGGTAACTTTGTGAAAAGAAGTAAATTCCTTCCAACTAATGATGCAATTCTCAATTAAAGTAAATCGGGTCCCGTGTGGAAATTTGCCTTAAATCGCACATTACTATTCTAGTTTTACCACCAAATGGTGGAGAAGAATGAACAAATAAAATAAGTTTTTCCTTCTGAGTGTTTACGGAGTTGCCAAGCCAAATTTAATTTAGTTAATTTTGAGTTTTTGTTGTAATTTTTTAGCAAATTAAGAGAGAAAGAGAGATCATGGCTTTATGATTGGCTAATATTCTTAACTGTTTTTAACTATCTTAGGCATACACATGTAAAATAAAAAATACATTCTGCACTGCTCCTATTGACAATCTATCAAACAAAAAAAAAAAAAAAAAATCAAGCGAACACGTTGAGTTTAAGTCAGTTAAAATGTTTCTTAACTTTTTCCACTTGCCTATTTATATATAGATTATTTAAGTATTTATTGCTTTTTTGGACTTGTACATATTGATTTTGAGCCAGTTCCATTTTGCGATGATCATCATTATGTTTTACTTTCAAAGAAGAGTATGTAAATATAATAAAAATAAACAAATAGTTGGCAAATGCGAATGTAAACATTAGGTGCACCCATATTCTCACATACTCGTATGGGCCAGTGCTTCAAAATCTATTTTGAATTATTTTGATCAAGTGCCGGAGAGGACGAAGAAGCTCGTGTGTGGAATGTCTCGCTGTTTTATCGTTACTTAAAATAAGAATGTGCTCAAACTTAACCAGAGAACTTGTTACCAAGACCTGCTCCTTTTTACGAACAACTGGTTTTTCATCAAGAAGACAGGCGCTTGTAGTGGATGTGTCATCGAAAAGTACTTCATATTACAGAGAAAATTCGTTGTTTAGCCGGGAAATTCGTATGTGAAATAATCTACCAGCATAGTGCAGTAATTGTTGAATGTTTATAGTACGCAAAAACCGGAAATAAGAACCGATTTCTGGCTTTGCTGAAAATCAACCGGTTTCAAATAATTTATATTTTCGAGTAATCGGGCATGCTCGATTTCATATGTTGAATAAGCATATTGTTAATGTATTATTTATTTTTATTGCATATATTTTATAAAAACCGTATTCGAAACTCAAAACTTTTTTATTCAACAATAAAATTGGGACTTAAACACTATTTATTTTGTGACGTTCGTGAAGATTATCTTCCAGCAACAAACATCTGTATTGAAAGAATCCACCAAGACCTGTTGATTTTATCCATTTATTGCACTCCATAATTTTAAATAACAGAAATTCATTATAGTGCATTATACAAATAACTAGAACCACGTTTTCTGTGATTACGTTTTGGGGGATCACGATTTATTACAACAAATGGTCGTGTCTTGTTTGATAAATTTTTGCCCCGATTATGATTTACAACACTTAAATGTTGTGTTGTTTCGGCTACAACACAAAATTAATTTATTTTTTGATTACGGTTTACAACATCTAGATGTTGTTTGTCACAAAGTTGCATTTTTTTTTTGTAGTACATATTTCCGTAAAAATACATACATGCATGCCAAAAACTGTCAACAAAAAAGAAGCGTATTTGTATTCGGAAAGGAATTCGAGACAGTTCAAATTCATTGGAACTACCATATATATAATAAGTATGTATAATTTTTATAAAACCAAAAGTTATTACACATGAATTTTATGTATTATTAATTATTATCACTAAGTTTATGTCCGACACTGGTTGGGCCTAATAATTATTTATATATTTAAGATTTGAACACTTATTGTTAGTTCAATTATTTGAAGATACAATAAACATATATTAGCGTGAAAAAAAAAAAAAAAAAAAAAAAAGTTATTACAATATTTTAATTACAATAACATAATTTATAGTTTTATAAAATTTTTCTGCATAAACAAGATTTCTTGTTTTTGATACAAAAACTGAGCACTTTTCTAAAAACTAACTCTTTGTTTAATATTTTTAATTGGCTGTCCCAAGCCATTTAATTGTTCAGTAAAATGATCCCATTTCCCCTTGCGCTTTATTTTTTTATATCCAAATGGCAGCCTACCTCGGCCATTTGGATTAATTTTCATCAGCTCAAACAGCTTTGCCATTTGTTTTTTATTTTTAATTTTGCTAAGAAATATTTATTTTATTATTTTATTTTATATTTATTTATTTTATTTTTTACAGTTCAAAACAAATTTTATATGCATACTTAAGTTTTTTATATTTATTTTCGATTTTCAACTTGTAGTTATTCAAACAACACATAATGAACTGTTGTAGATTTTTGACAGTGCGAACAACACATACTGACAACAGTTGTAAACCATAATCGCATTTTAAAAAATACAACATTAAATTAACAACTGTTGTAAACCATAATCGGGGCATTTATTAAATGGGTTTGAATTTGATATCAAATGGACAGCCAACATACTAGCCAACAACAAACAAATCCATGATGTTATTGATCTCGTAGTAGTAAAGGGTGTGCTCAGATTTAGCATATTATGTGCTAAATTTAGCACATTTTGAACTCATTTGGCATCTATTTAATTTGTCTAGCACCTGACACTTTTTCTGGTATTAAATTTATTTCGATTTTTTAGCACATTTTTATTATGCATCTTTTATTAAACTTTCTGTGATATTTTGTACTTTTACAACCGGTTTTCAAAAAGTCGGCAATTTGTTTATAGGACTATAAGCGTAAGTTAAAATAAAAAGGTTTACAATAACTGCAGATAAAAATTATATTTAAGCATTTCTTTTTAATGCCACGTACTTTTCAAACAAATTACCAGAATATTCGATTAGCAGCCACCTAAAAATGGTAATAAATAGACACATGAACGTTGATGATGATAGTGTGGGTGCAATCAAAAATATTGCTGTTCCGTTCTGCTAGTGAAATAATTGGCTTCTGCTTACTTCTTAACGTAATATTTTTTTAATATTTATATTTTGATTAATTAATTAATTTCAAATTAACCAATATATAGTTGGAAAAATAAATGGTATTTTCTTTTACTTCTTTTATTTATATACAAAATAGTTTCGGTATTAGGTTAGGAACAAGGCGAATATCAACCGACCAGTTTGAAACCGAATATTCAATCGGATTTTGATATACATATGTATACGTATGTATTATGAATATGACACGTCTTTTGTTGACACTACACCTTTAACTTTCTATTAATATTAATTGTTAGCTTTATTAACAATTTGTGTATATTAATAAAAAAAGTATATAAAAATTTCGTTTTCGCTACTTTTTTATGTTTACAGAGTACAAGATACATACATGCATGTACAAGGTACATACATCATATGTGCACTATTTCAATTTATATACGCTACTTTTGAATTCGAGAAATCATTTAAAGTCATTAAAAGCTTTCGTGACCTGTGAATAAAAGTCATAATACCAACATGGTTATGGCTTATTATAACAATGAATTGGGGAAAAAACCAAAAATTATATAAAGTTGATCAGCAGCAGCCATAAGGGAAGAACGCTGAGGCACTAAAATTTCAAAACTATTTTCCATTTCACATAGTTCTTGCAACAAAATCGACTTTAATACAATGAGCCAATCGAACAGGACAGACAAAACGGACTCAATTATGAGAGAATTTAAAGTCCGACATCATTCATTTCTATTTTATATTTTACTCCTAAGGAGGAATGATATATCTTCTTAAATAAACGAGGGAATTATGCGATAGCCACGACTACTTTGCCCGCGCAATTTTCACTTAAATTTCTCTGTCAAATAACAAAAGTATTTTTAAAATCAGTCCATAAATGGAGGAGGTATGCGATAATCAATATTCAGGGCAGGCAAATTGTCCGTCCGATTTAAAATTTTTTATGGTATCAAATTGCAAGCATTTCCTTTCAAGGAAAAAAAATTAATTCTCGTATTCGAGAACACTGAAGATGGCACAAAGCCAAAACCGGTCTGTTCATAAACCAAATTTGACGTGGGATGACGGAAAATCGTTCCAAATTCAAACAAACCCCGTCGGAAGAATATCACAAAAATCGATAATTGTTACTTTATGTTGGAGGTATCCTTCCCTCTTATCATATCCAGTCAGTTCTTCTAAAGACTGCGTACATTGGATGCAGAGTAAACTTTCTACGGGGGTATCTTTCCCCCTAGGATAATAATGAAAGTATTTATAAGGTTCTATTTGTAATTTACAAAACATATAAGTTCTGTTCGGATTCTCATATAATATTTGTAATTTTGGTATAAGTGTATGCGATTTACATAATATTTTTCAAACATGATTTGGATAAACGGTACGGATGATTTGGTTAGCGCCAATGAAATGCAGGCTTATACTCAGATAAGCGAACAACCAACAATAAAATATTAAATAGTTATTTTGGAGAATATATCGATTAAATAATTTGATAAATATATTTTATATATTCACTTACTTATGAAAACAGTCACGAATTAGCTTGTAATTTTTTGTTATTTTATTAACGACAGCACCCAAACAGGATACACAACTGGAAACCACAGCTTGATTCAGCGATACTACCAGTAACATTAAATGCTCTTCCAGAGACGCCAAAAAAGATTCACTAGCATTATTTACTAGAGGAACGACCTGTAAAATATAAATTTTAAAAAGCAAAGTAGGAAAATAAATTATTTACAAGTCAACATTTTTGTACTTTTTTAATATATACTCAAGGTATGGCACTGAATGACTAATTTGAAATTTTGAGCAAGACGGTAAGGTAAACCCACTGCATTAATCATACATGTGCAATTTTCTCGATTGTTTCATTGATTTTTAATGAACTTTTACAAAGAAACAGTTTTTAACTTTTTATCCAACTTTTTATCTGTTTACAATCGATTCTATTTATTTGGCTTAATGTTAAATATAGCACGCACTATTACTTGTTTGTTACTTTTTGTCTATTATGGATTTTTTGTCACCTTACATCTTTATAATTTTTTTTAACAATAACTTATTTATTGGATCTTCAATTTTAATTGAACTACCATTAAGTTTTCAAATCTTAATTTTACAATCCCCCTTATTATGGTTGTCGACGTCGACGTCACACCAAGTCGACATCAATATATTGGCAATTGTGGGATCGTTATCGAGAACTATTAAATATTATTGATAGGATATTACTACTACTATGGCTTATAAAATTACAATTGGCCATCAATATTAGTTAATTATTGCCTACAAGGAGTTCTGGAACTGCTGTCTTTTTACTGTCGACTTGATGTGACGTCGACGTCGACAACCATAATAAGGGGGAATAATTATTTATTAATGTATAGACCAACGGTTCTCAAATGGGGGTCCGTATAAAAATTCCAGGGGGTCCGCGAAGAGCTAAACAAATATTGTTATTATTCCTCAAAAGTTAATATCATTAAGATTTAGTAATATGGCTTTTGTATAATAAACGTAAAACGTATGTCTCGTGTAGAAATGTAATTATACAAAATTAATTATATACATATATATTTTACGCTAAATTGCGCTAGATTATTAACACTGTTTAGTTTTTCGACGTGAAGCTGTCAGCTGTTTTCTTTTAAAAGCATTTTTTCAAAGCAAATTGTAGGCACTGATTTTGTTTTAGAGTGAAATAAAACATTAACATTTTAAAAATGAGTTCTAAAAGACGGCTTTATAATGAAGATTATATTAAATACGGTTTCACATTTTAAAAAAATAACAACGAGCTATTACCTCAATGTGTAATT
This sequence comes from Germaria angustata, assembly GCA_963681545.1. Classification (NCBI taxonomy): domain Eukaryota; kingdom Metazoa; phylum Arthropoda; class Insecta; order Diptera; family Tachinidae; genus Germaria; species Germaria angustata. Next base: position 55,958,395 of record OY812999.1, on the reverse strand, counting down.
TGTCATAAAACTCTTTCCAACGAAAGCATGAAACCAAGATGGAACGACACCTAACCGCAAATCATCCGGAACTAAAAAACAAGAAAAGGGATTATTTTATTGCCAAACTGAGTTCTCTAAAGAAAATTAGGTTGGACTCAACTGGAAATTTTTGTTTGGAAAAAGAACGGGCCATGGAAGCTTCCTACGAAATTGCAATGCACATTGCAAGAAACAAAAAGCCGCATACAGTTGGTGAAACGTTGATTAAGCAGTGTATAACAGCAGTAGGAAGAATTATGCTTGATAAAGAAAGTAATGACAAAATAAAGAAAGTAATGCTGTCCAATGATACCATTAAGAGAAGAATTGATGATATGGCTGCGGACATCAAAAGACAATCAATCAAGAAAATAAAAGACTCCATATATAGCACTCCAGTGTGATGAAACTACCGACATTTCTGATGCACGCTAGCTATTATTTTATAGTAGAAGAATGTGCCAGGAGTTCCTTTTTATGAAGTCTCTTCCCACAACGTCAAAAGGCAAGGATGTTTTTAACGTACTTTCCGATATTTTAACCAAAATGGCATTGCCTGGAAAAAAACTGTTGGAATTTGCACCAATGGTGCACCACCTATGATTGGCTATCGTTCTGGATTTTTGAATTTTGCCAAATTACAGAATCCAGACATAATTGGGTCCCATTCTATAATTCATCGACAAACTCTAGCAGCGAGAACATTGCCAGAATAATTTAAAATTTCCCTCCAAACCACAATTGATGTTGTAAATTTTGTAAAAAAAAAGTGCCCTAAGAACACGACTATTTGAATCTTTGAGCCTGGATCTCAGTTCTGACTACACAAAACTATTGTTTCATACAGAAGTTCGCTGGTTATCGAAAGGAAACATGCTTAAACGATTGTATAATTTAAAATCTGAGGTAGAAATTTTCCTTTTGAGGAAAAAGAATGATATTCTCCATAAAAGGTTTACCGATACTAATTTTTTTTTCTTTTTTTTTAAGAGAAGTTACACTCAGGCAATTAATACCTACTACTTAAAATTAAGGTGTTACTTCTTTTGTGAAAGGGATAGGGTAGAGAGGAGGTGGTGAAATTAGAATACAGAGAGAGAGAGAGAGGGGTTTTTCTTTTAATTTCTATTTTTAATTTGTAGCGTCTCTGATGTTAAGTAGGCGCATTTTTTTAGCATTTCCATTTTATTAATTGTTTTACTTCGCCGACGGTTCTTGCTAACAATACCGACGAAGGAGGACGCGCTTGATACAGTAAACATTAGCAGAGTATGAAAATTGCTGTTACTGTTAAAGTGACCAGTGTTATGCCTTCATCACTTAACAGTCCAACAACAATTAACACAACTCCACACTAAGTAGATCAGAAAAACTTATGATGTTAATTAATTTTTTTATGACTTGTATTGAACAGGATACGAACCCGGTTTGTCGGTCATAAATTGCTTTGTAGTCAACGCGCTAACTACTTCAGCCAACAGCACCCTTTGCATATCTAACAGATTTTTTGAAGCATTAGACAATCTAAATTTAAAATTACACGGAAAAAACATTAATATTTTGACATCATATGATTCAATTAAGGCCTTTGTGCAAAATATTTCCTTATGGAAAAGTCATTTAGCAATTCCAAATTATTGCTCTTTTCCATCACTAAATGAAGCCATAAATACATACGACTTACAACACATTAATTTGAAATCTTTGATAACAACACATTTGGATATACTTTATGATGAGTTTTATAGGTACTTCCCTGAAATAAAAACAGAGTCGTGGCAAAATAATTTACTGAGAAATCCTTTCAATACTAGCATTGATAAAATACCTGAAAAGTTGCAGGAAGAATTCATTGACCTAAAATCTGATTCATGTGCAGAATTTGATTTTAAATCAATTGAAATAGAATCATTTTGGTTAAAATACTCCAAGGGTTATCCAAATGTAGCAGCTGAAGCGTTAAGGCTGTTAATACAATTTTCTTCAACGTATTTGTGTAAAACAAGCTTCTCTGCTCTTTTATCAATTAAAACTAAAAAGCGATCGCGATTGGATGGAGAAAATGATTTGAGATGTGCATTATCAGAAATATCTCCTAATATCAAAGAGCTTATAAAGCAAAAAAATGTCGAAATTATTGATGTTTATTTTTTGAGTTTTCTTTTGCCTAAAATTAATTCTTTATCTTAACATACATATCGTCACCTTAAAGACCAAACAACCTATCAGCAAAAATATCAAAATTGAGTTTTTTATTTAATATTATTCCTTATATCATAACGCAAATGTATGCAAAATTTTGAACGCCTAATATTACAAATAACCTAGCTATTACCAAATTACCAAATACCCTATCAGCAAGTGTACTATTTTCTGAAACCAAATAACCTATCAGCTCATGCTAAAGAAGAAATCAGAGTAACTATTTACTTGATTTTTTTCTTTTTGAGAAACAGTTACTTTTGATTTGTTGTTCTTTGTGTTTTATTACATTTTATTTATTGTTAGAAGTGAAAAGAAAATTAAAAAGTGTTAAAACGTGACGTACTAAAAAAAGAGGAAAATAAATCATCAAAAACCATGATAAAGTTTTAATTTTGTTGCATGGTGTAATTTAAGCAAACATTGCACTTTCTTGTTTAAACAAGTAAAAGAAACTAACTGTTATTATTTAATGTAAATAATATTCATGTGTTCAAAGGAATGCTACATATATATTCATACTAATTAGTATTGCTAATAGGTTGTTTGGTTTCAGATTTTTACAATCCCAAAAAACCTAAGCGCCATATCATAAGCTGTGTTTAGAAAAACAAAGCTTTTTCAACCGAAGTGATGTATACTTCTGGTTTCATTTTAATCAGAATATATAACTTTCGTTTCAATATTGCAAATAGTTCCAATTTTATAACGTTTTTTATCTCTCCTGTAAACTTTTGAAAACTGCTGATAGGTTGTTTGGTCTTTAAGGTGACGATATAAGTAAGTATACGGTGGGGTGTCATAAAGCCATAGGACATAAAGCCATATGGCGTCAAGTCCCATTCCATTGAGACATAAGGGCATATGCCATTAAGTCTCAATACAATGGGACTTAATGCCATAATTTTTTTTCCGAAAATGAGACATAAAGCCATATATTGAGCATCGGTTTCGCTTACAAACTTTTTCTGTATAGCCGTCCTGCGGCCGGGCTGAAAGATTTTCTACTCTATGGTATTTCGAACACCGGCTTCGCTAACAAAATATTTTCCTCCTTCAACCTTCAGGCATGGTATAGAAGTCATTTTATTTTAATTAATTAAAGAGCTATTATTTGGAGTCATCTAATGGAAGTTATTTAGTTAGGACTTATTTCATTATTCTGGCTACAGAGAAAACTTTTAGTCAGCGAAGCCGGTGTTTGTTATACCATAGAGAATAAAATCGTTTCACCCGGCCGAAGGCCGGCTATGCAGGAAAATTTTTGGTGAGCGGAGGCGGGGTTTGTTATACTATAGAGGTGAAACCTTTCCATCCGGCCGAAGGCCGGCTACACAGACCGGGATGGCTCAATGATCTCTCTATGGTATATGGAACAGCGGCTTCACTAACAAAACATTGTCTGTATAGCCGGCCTTTGGTCATATATCTATGATATATGGTACGATATCAAAGTTAAGGTCCTCTTTAATCGGGAGTTACCTGTTATACCATATAGGTTAAAACAGTTAAACAGTGCCCGGGTGCAAATATAATTTGTATTGGGAGTTATTTCATTTGGTTGTTATTTTACAGTACCGGAAAATTATAGTGGAAAACTATTAACTTTTCCTTTTACAAAATGTTCGCAGTTTTAATTCCTGGAGCCTAGAAATTAAGGATTTTTTTAAATCATTAATTTCATAGATAAATAGGTATATTAAGTAAAATGAAGCATTTGTAACGCAAATAATCAAATGGGACATAAAAACATAATGGCTTTATGTCCCATTCCACTAAAATTGATATGAGACTTAAGGCCATATCAAAATTATGGCTTTATGTCCGTTTGAATTGAGACATAACGCCATTATGGCTTTATGTCCTATGGCTTTACGACACCCCTCCTAAGTATACATAAATGAAACTAGTAATTATCAGTTTATAATTGAATTTTTATATATTCACATACATGTGTATGTATGTATGTACATACTTACATATGTTATTTTGTTTTTTACCTGAAGTGCAAATACAATATATTTTTCAGCTTTTTTGTTTTTTGTTTGTTTTAGTCATATAAGTATGTATATGTGTAATTCATTTTCAATTTCCACAACAAATGTATGTACATACATATGTATGTATGTACATATTTTTTTAAATAAATTATTTCATATATAATATGCACGTGTTTTTATTCATATACTACATAAGTATGTGTCACATACATTGCGGTAGGCCGTGCTACTATTAAAATGTATGAAGGGGCCCCAAAGAAAGAGCTTGTGAGAACCCCTGGTATAGACAATGATTGATTCTTCAGTTGTCTAAGTCTCTCGTATTCGGCTTAAAACAAGGGTATCCTTCCTCTTCAATAGAGTGTGGCCTCTGTAGTTTTGGGTGTAACTGAAGGTTCTTTACATAAGTTTTCACATGTTAAAAAAAACAGTATTTACCATCGGAACATCTAGACCTTTATGGATGCGAGAACTTTTTACATACCAGGGAGCGGCAGTAATTGTTCTAAGAATTTTATTTTGTTGCCTTTGAATTATTTCTATATTTCATATCGAGGCACTTCCCCATATTCCAAAGCTCCATATGGGACTTAGGATCGACTTATACAAAAGGAGTTTGCAGTCCAAAATTAGTGTGGAGTTACAGCCTACAACTGCTTTTAATTTCATTTGGTTCGACTTCGGTTCTATGTGTGTCTTCCATGTTAGACGACGGTCTAGGTAAATTCCGAGGAATTTAACCATACAGTGTTGCGGTATAACTTCGTTATTTATTTGTATGGGTGGACATGTCTCCCTACGCAGTGTAAATGTGATGTGTACGAATTTTTGTTCGTTGACTTTTATTTTCCATTGCTGAAACCAATTCTCCAATTGCAATATGTGTTTCTGTAAACGACTGGATGCTATTATTGAGTTTTCGTGAACGCTTAAAAGGCTGTATGGTCGGAGAATGTTGATGTATGGATATTGTTATTTAATGGCATGTCTGAAGTATACAATAACTATAAAGTGTGGCCCTATATGCTGCCTTGTGGAACTCTAGCTTCACTACTTTGCGGTGAACTCTGGAAGCTACCTTCTTTGATGATAAATTTTCTTTCTGTTAGATAACTTTCTAACAGATGGTTAATATTTTCGAGTAAGCATCGTTTGATTTTTTGCATTAATCCTTCGTGGCATACTTTGTCAAAAGCTTGTGAAACATCAATGAATAGAGCAGAACAATATATCTATTCTTCAAAAATTTTTCTGACCATATTAACAGTTCTGTGTGTTTGTTCAATAGTGCTGTGTTTTGCTCTGAATTGATGATCTGGGATGCATCCGATATTATTTAGCATAGAATTCAATTTTGTCATCAGCAGCTTTTCAAATAACTTTGATAAGTTAGATAATAGACTTATCTAGGACTCTACTTTCATGTGATCTTTACCAGGTTTGGGTATCATGGTAATCAATTTTCACTCTGCGGGGTAGTGCTGCAATCGTACTATAGCGTTGAATATGAGAAGTAATATTCTTTTTGCTACGTGGGGTAGTTCAAAAATCATCTTGTTGCTGATTTCGTCAACACCTGGAGCTTTCTTCACGTTCAGTCTAGTAATTGCACTTTCAACCTCACGGATATTATACTTTAGAGGAATGGCAGGTCTGGTAGTAACAGGACGCAACTCAACTGAATTAGTGGGTGTGTTGGGAGTTAAGACATTTTTTAAATGGGTATCAAAAAGATTCCTTTTTTCGGCATCAGTTCTTGCCCAATCTCCAAACGAAATTCTCATCGGTGGCCTATTTATTACGGGTCTTATTAGTCCTCGGGCTGCTTGCCATAAATTGTAGTCTGATTGCGGTGTAGCATCAAGTCCTTCCAAGAAGGTTTTAAGAAATGAAGCCTTTTGTATTGTTAATAGCTTTTGGAGCTGCCTATTACATTCCTTCACCCTATTTTTCAGCTCAGGGGATCGGTAACGTTGCCACGCTCTCCGGACTAACCCTTTTTTCTGCCAACAAGCGTTTGACTTCGGCCGAATATATATTGTTACATCTTACATCTTTGCGTTTGTTTAATGCAGCCTGCAATTAGGTGGATTGCATTTTCAACATTTCCTGCATCATGCAGGTCATGCTGGTAGTAAAATTAATTATGGTGTTCACTAGAGACTCCATAGCAGCTTCCAGTCGACTAAAACTGTAGCCTGGAGTTTCGTTTATCGTTGGTGTTATTTGCGGTAAGGATTGTGTGAACTTTAAAATGTTCGCGTATCAGACTTGGCTATTAAAATAATAAACTTTATAAAATAATAGATATGTATATTATATATAAGTATATATATATATATATGTATGTATATATATATATATATATATATATATATATATATATATAAACACACACACACACACACACACACACACACACACACACACACACACACACACACATATATATATATATATATATATATATATATATATATATATATATATATATATATATATATATACATATATATATATATATATATATATATATATATATATATATATATATATATATATATGTACATACATATATATATATATATATATATATATATATATATATATATATATATATATATATGTACATATATATATATATATATATATATATATATATATATGTGTGTGTGTGTGTGTGTGTGTGTGTGTGTGTGTGTTTATATATATATATATATATCGAGCCTTTGGTGCAATACCGTAGTAACTCAAAATTTGAAGTTTTTAAGGTTATATTACGAAATTATTCGCCTTGTCGTTTTTTATATTCTGTAAAATTTGCATAAAAATATCTTGTGTACTCAGCTCTTGAGAAAAGAACCGAATTTTCTTTTACCATTAAGTTGTGTGTAAATTCAAAACTTTAAACTCAATTTCTGCAAAACAAGCTTTTTTGAATTACTACGTTATTGCACCAAAGGCTCGATATATATATATATATATATATATATATATATATATATATATATATATATATATATATATATATATATATATATATATATATATATATATATATATATATATGTGTGTGTGTGTGTGTGTGTGTGTGTATATATATATATATATATATATATATATATATATATGTGTGTGGTTATGACTATCTAATGTGCTTTATTTGCAGATGATTCCTTATAATTAATAAAAAACTATTGGTTTGTTTAACCGTTATTTATAGTTGTTCTATTTTGGTAACTTTTATAGTTTTAATACAGTATTATTGAAACAATTGTATTGTTAACATCAGAGTTTGGAAGTTAAAATTATAATTAAATTAAAATAATAATGGAAAATTGTCAAGTGAGTTACATACATATATTACTAAAAATACATAAATATGTACATATGTACATACATATGTATGTACCATACGTGATAAGTGCGTTTAAG